>CM069867.1:46328944-46758944 GCA_036172795.1 Pelodytes ibericus | reverse complement strand
TGAAGAAAAGAAAAATATCTGAACTCAGGGATTTATATTTTATTAATATCCTATTGATCAGAAACACAGCTTCATCTCAAAAAGAAAGCTATCTAGCTTATGAACCATTTAGAAGTAAAAATGGTGCAGCCATGGCCCATTGAGTAGAGTAGTCTAGGTGACATTTGTCCTCTTGGCCCCCTTGCAACCCTCCCCTGCCTGTAGGCCTCAGATGTAAATTCTGATTAACAGAGCTTTTTGTTAGACCTGGAGATGGGAGGAGATGGTGTATAGTCCTTCCAGTCCTTGAACTATTAGCCTACAACCTTACATAAACACTATTTGCCTAGTCCATTTTCATGCTGGCTGCATTTTACTATCTTATCCCAAAAAAAAGTTTACTTTATCTGTAGCAATTTAGCCCATATTATTGATTCTCTATGATTCTGATTGTTGTCCTGCCAGTTACTTCTTAAAGGTAACAATTTAATATTGAGTTACTCCAATTCTGGTTGAGTGCAGAAACCATTCTATAAATTCTGCAGACATAAGATATCATTATACATTGACATTTACAGGCAACTTATGAAAGCTCAAAGGATCTTGTGGTTAGGGGCAAGGATACATACATCAGTGCTGAGATATAAATCAGTACTTCAAGGAGTAATTCAATAAGATTTATTTTTTCTATAAAAGTCTTCCAGTGTATAAACAATACAAAAACTATAAACACTGATAGTGCCAGCCAATGATATAAGCAGCACCTAAAACCTGTTAGCAAAATAAATCAAAGCAAACAGTACAAGGTGGGTGTAAGTATGCTAAACATTCAAATAATCCAGGAACATACAACATAAAATATACAATAAAAAAATATATAGTGCAGTATATTAGATATGATGATTTGGCATACAGAAACATATAGAATGTGCACTCACTCTCCATAGAGCAATTTATTGCTCTGTATCAGCACTTGTTCCAATCAGTGTTTGGGAAATCAGGAGGCAATCTTCTCCCCAGGAAGACATTTATGATTCTCAGAATAACCCCAAAGCTAGCATAATAGGAAAAGAGCAACGATTACAAAAGTGTAACAATGTATTAAATTAAAATTCTTACATGGAAAGAGCAGCTTGCCACCAAGATTCTGTTTAGTACCCCTGACTTTGCATGGGAGCTGTCAAAAGTCAAAAATGGTCTGTATGAAGTAGGTGATACTTGCTGCTCCAAAATAATGCCTCCTATCTCCTCACACAACAACAACTCATTTCACCCTAGGGTATAAACAGTAGACATGGAAAAGATCTAAGGAGAAGGAGATGGGACTGAAATTCTATTGCAGATGTAAACCCTACCAAAAAAATAATAATCACATATGCCAATCACACTTGTTATTCTTAAAATTGTAATTTGTTTTTCAAACCTTCTTCCCAAGAGGTTCTCCAGCTGCTGGTTTAGCCTCAATGATGACTGATCTAGTGACCTTAATGGAACAGTTTTTTCTTAAATTATTTTTGCATGCCTTCATGAATCAGAAATAGATTTTGATTTATGCCTAATCTTATGAGGGTATTATCTGGTGCTTCTGATAAAAAGAAATAGACCATAGTCTGTAACTCTGTCTATCCTTTCCAACTGACTGGGTGTTGATGGCATTGATGGAGTTCTGCAAGGGCTCAGCTGCCAGCAGAAACCTTGCATTGGAAGCAAGTTCACGCTCCCTTCAGCTCAATGTGCACATGCATGTACCACTGCTTGCATACACACTCCCCTGCCTTGTCACTAGGATCATTCACTAAAACCAGTGATGTTTGAGAAATAAGGCAGGTTTGAATTTTGGAAGCCTAGGCAGTGAGGCAAATCTCAGCTAAAAATAGGGTTGCCACCCAGCCAGTAAAAATAATGGCTTGAGGCCAGTAGTATAGTTGGCATTTTTTTTTTAAAGAAAAGGTGGCAGCCCTAGCTAAAATGTGTATATTTACTGCCCCTTTAAATCACTAACCTTGACACCGGCCACAGGTCAGTTCCCATTCACGTAGCATAGCTAACCTCTAACCCCTGTCATTCCTACTACTGTGGATCATGACTAACCTAATTCTCAGCCATCCTTCTGTTATTTGTCGCTCATAGCCGCAGGAGGGCTGAAAGACTCTATCACTGACCACTAATACCCCAGGCAAATATTCACACAACATTAATATGCATCACTTGTGATAACAACCAGAAGTAATAACAACGGATAACTTGGTTAGCCATAGCAGTGTCTGTTTATGCACTTATAAAAGAAATGTATGCTTTCGTAAGTGATAATGAGTGTACTAATTAATATTAGCTTCAAAGACAAATAAAAGTGTAGCCTGATGGTACTTAGGGATTCCCAGCGGACAAATTAGAGCACAGAGAAAATTACAGCTTCACTGTAAATCAGAGGGGGCATATTCCTTCTCAGGTCAGAGAGAGTTCACTATGTAATGTGGTTGGATAACTTGGGCAGCAGCAACTGTGTGCTAACGAAAACTCGTGTCTCTAGTCAGAAGGGACGCTACGGGTTATATATCAAGCAGGCTACATTTCTATTTTGCAGAATAAAACATTCAATTAATTAGCATTCATCCCTCAAGCTTTTTCTTCATATTAAAGCCAAAAAACATAATTGTTATTAATGTTAATTATAGGTAAGAAGTGAACTGATTATAGTACAAATGCCAGTGGGGGTGGATGCAAAAATATCAAAATCCCATAGTTACAATTTTACAAGGACTCTTCATATTATCTTACACTCAAATTAATGCATTTATACGCGTAACATGGAGTGGGTGGCCCATGACTTGCAATCACTGGATAATACTGTGCCTAAATATATAAGACACCCAGAAGCATGTAGGCTGTAATAAGCGTCAGCTCCCATAGCCTGCGCATGGTCATGTGATGTCGGGTGATGGCATCACGTGATCCAGTGATCGCATGATATTGAAAGTGCTGTGGACAACATGTCAATTGCCGGGACAGTCCCAACAAAATGATTTCCGCGGTCTCCTGGGACTGTCCTGGCAAAAACAGGTCAGTTGGGAACTATGAAAAGGCTGTTCACCAATAGGTGAAATGAGGCAAGATTAACATTTCCTCGCACCAGTTTAGCTATACGTTGTACGGGGACAAACCTGATGAGTTTGATAAGTGTGAGAAACTCACCAGGTTTGTCCTGGCACAATTAGGGTTTCTACCCTTATCAGGGGGAGCTGCCAAGAGGGCGGGAGGACAATAGCCCTCTGGGCTGCTCTCTAACCTGACTCAATGCGCTGGAACCGCACCACTCTTCACTTGCACATGCCCCTGTGTGTAGAACTTTCTGTCTTTCTCGCTAATTGTCTTGTCTGCCTATCAATCTCTGTACCTTATCTGTCAGTATATCTGTCTTGCCTACCATAATAATATAACATAAAAAACACGTCCCAAGAGTTTGGAGTAAACGCGACATGTATCTTAATAGATACACGTGGGTTTACTCTCTGTTGGGTCTCACATCTGACACAGCAGTTCCTGGTTGTCATGAGCAGACATTGATACCGCGCGCGCACACAGCCAATCAGAGTGGGGGCTCTATCTGCAGAATGCCGGGATCTCTTGCTGCTAGCGCAGCCTGCTGATCCCGTGCAAAAACGAGGGGCTCTCTCAGTGCTAGCAGAGAGAGCCAGTTGCCAACGATACGGCTGCCTGCTTCCTATGGTCATAGGATAAACTGTCATGTACTATCAAAAGTACACACCAGTTTATCCTCATACTAGGAACATCTAACATTTCACTTGTGGTTCTATATTAGAATCACAAGTAAAATCTAAATGTAGTGTTTCTTTAATGAGTAAATTCAATTTTGTCCTAATATGGGTCAATGTGTTTGTTTTAATCAGAAATGCCTTAAAGGGACAGTCTAGTCCTCAAACTCACTTTGGTGCAAGATGAAGATCACTGCTTGTATAGTGCACAGGCTTTTACCCCTGTGTGATTTGATGCAGGAATTCTGTATAAATCACATTTTTAATATTTGACTCAAGCCCTCCCCAGTGATTAATTTGCATGTTTACAGCAGGTGCGGCAGCACTGATTAGATAGACACTGAGGATATAAAGTTTTGTTTCATATAGTCACTTCCTGTCCTCCTCAAATTGAGTCTATTGAGTGGCCTATCAGTGAGCTTGCTCTTGTACACGGTAGGATCCACTAACAGTGCAACACATTGTCTGATGACATCACTAGAAAGACAGCATATTCCATTCAGTTGAATGACATTATTCTCATCGGTTCCTGCTGCAAAAAAAAAAGGAAATTACTTTTACTCTCATTTAATCTACTTTAATCTAGTGTGGGCAGTCCTTGTTTCTTGCAAACTCCTGTAATTTTACAATTTCATCTAGCTGTAAGTATTTTATATTTTAAGCAATGCAAAATGTAAGACATGCATTTTAAAGCACTTTGAAAGCACATTAATATGCATTTATATTTGGAAGATGCATTTTGGGCACTAGACAGTCAATTTAACTTGGTTGTTGTAGGCCCATGACCTTTGTGCCCCTCTATTGTTTTATATTTATCTCATTTACAGATTTTGCCTTGCTTTCACATCACAGTGCTTTGTTTTGTACTTTTTCTGTAAAAGTTGAATAAAGAAGGTTCTATTAGTGGTAGAAAAGTAGATGAGTTGGAAACGTTTTCTAACTTGCCTATTTTCCAACGTATCTATTAATGTCTGTTTGATACTTTTTGGTTGTCAGTTAAAAATAGTTTACTGTTTAGGAATAGACCTCAATGAATACAATAGATGCATTTCAAGAATACAATGGTATGGCCACAGAATTATCAACAAATAGGCATTTATGTTAAACAATAAAATACATTATACCATGAAATCTTGCATTTATACATAATTATGATTCTGAATCATTTTCATTACACAGCCTCATTAATATTCACTTCACAATTAGTGTATTAAGCATTACAAGTTGACAATATCTCAAGCTTAGATTTCCCTAGTATTCCCAGAGTGATACAGTGTCTATTAGGGTTCCTTTCGTGTAAAATAATTCTGATAATAAACAGCAGAATGGATGATATCTATCTGCCTTCTGCAGAAGCATGTGATACAGCAGGGTGTATGTTTATATAATCAGGGAAACATGCGCTTTGGATAAATGATATATGCTGAATACCTGTAAATGGAGGTAAATATACCTTGGTGGTTTATACTTGGGGAAAGATAGAGCTGAGGTTTGTAAAGAGCTGACATTTGTGGTCTGCCCTCCAAATCCAAAGCTCATCTAAAGCCTTTTTTTCTGAGGGGAGAAGAAAGTTGGTCCTAAATAATAGGGTTGACAACAGCCTAGGAATGGGTGGTCTCAGAACAAAAAGGGAGCATTAAAGACCAGGAGAGGCACCAAGATTGTTCAGGGTGGGCATTTACTGGACTTTGGCACACACAGTTTAATGATGTTCTTTGAACCGTCACTGACTCTGCTATGGAGACTGATGTTCTACAGAGAATGGATGATGTTCTACAGAGAATGGATATCTGAACACATCCAGCAATCATCTGCCAAACCTACAGATTTAATTCAATGTCTACAAAAATAACACTATTGTTCTGTTGTCAGCAAGACAGTTGGAATACATTTTAAGATATTAAAAAGCTACCAGGAATCCAAGTCTATTTTGGAAACTAAATTCCTGTCTGGTAATGACAGCATCCAGAAGTGAAAAAAATATAGACTATAGAATAACACCACAGTTCTAAACAAAAAATGAAATACACCTTACAGTCTATCATGCTATTAGTGGGAAAAAGTGGATTAATTCTTTACCATTCTACTATTAATTCTACTACCTCATTTGAGAAAGGTTTTACATCTAAATGTGGGGGGGGGGGGGGGGGTGGCAGTATTGTTTCTATGTGGGTATAATATTCATAGATGGTTTTTATTATCATGTTAATAAGCCACCAAGCTATACTAGAATTATATATGAAAATGCCAGTAGTCCTTGTATGGGAATAAAATGGCATTTCTTAATTTTTAAGACATATCCTATGTTATCCTTTATGCAATCCGAGTCTAATACAATCACCTCCATGTTTTACATCTAACTAACAAACCAACAAAGAGTCTGCACAAAGTCTGTCAGATGCAAGAGATGAGCAGTGTGTGCTGACTTTATCACCCTGGGCCTCAGCTAAGAGGCACACCTGAATGTACACATTGTGTATCCTTAAAGATTCACATTAGGTTTACACAGGACAAGTGGCACTTCCTTTTAGCTTTTGCTTTCATTGGAGAAGTCCAAATTAAAATAAAATATTCCCAGTTTAAAGATTTTCACAGTTTGCAATACTATTTTCTATACCACGTTGTGATATCTTTTTACTTTTAACGATTTATTTAATAAACTATATGTGCATTATATTTTAACTTTGCAGTAATTCCCTATATTTCCAATACCTTTATAGTTATCCATAAGGTATGTGCTTGGAATGACATAGTCCAACCATGCTAGTATTAACATCGTATCATCACTCTTAATCAGAGATACTGACGGTTGGCATGGTAACAGAGGAAAACACATATATAGACCATAGGCAACTTACTGCTCCTTTCCACTAAACAATCGAGGAGACAGCTGATGGATCTTAGGTGACTTTGGTCATTACTGCCCTCCTGCCACTTTACTACATAAAGAGCCACAGAGACCCGGAGAATCCTGCTAAACACGAGCTGTTCATGACACGTTGGGTCATATCTTAGCAAGAGTCCCAGTTCCTTTATGTTACCACTCTTTCACTATATACTGCTACACACTAGCTTTGCTACCTTTAATGTGCTGCAGGGATTAAGACAAAAGGAAAGAAACCAGCAAAGTATTGACCACCTACCACTAGATCCTACTAGGACCCTGTAAATGTGAGTGCTGTTCTAGTTTAGATTGTTTTGAAAAAATAATTCTCTGACCTACTACAAATGTATTATCAGTTATATCTGTTCAATTTCATTTCTGGAAGAAAATCTACTAAAACATTTATTAACTAACAATAATGTAGGAGTTGATCAAATGAGCAGGACGAGCAGACTCTCTGGTTGGCTGTGAACGAGCTGGCACTGTCAATGCACATCAGCCTCTAGACTGGCTCTGCTTCAGTTCTGAGGCAGAGCCAAAAGTAAGCCAGCATGTATCTATAAAGATACACGTCAGGTTTAACTGAGAAAAGGAAGACACGTTTTTTAACCCTTGCTTCTTTGGAGGAAACACAGCTTATAAAAAAGGGGGGACATTTAAAGGACAATTAAACTATATTTTTATGTTTCTGTCTTTAGAATCTGTTTTTAAACTTCATGTGGTGCTATCATACATACATTTAGAAGTGAAAGCACTGAACCACATTGTTCTAATTGTTTTTATCTTTCTTTTTAAAGCACCATATACATAGCACATAAATAAATGTTATAAATGGATGTGGAAATGCAATGTTGGTATACAGCACTGGGAGTGTACCATGGAGTGTAATTTGTCATTTCTGTCTCTCTGCATCTTCAAAGAAGAATTAAATATCCCCCTTTGTGTCACAAATATGCAAGTATTGGTAACAATGAGCCATGCATTATCATTACAAAAGGACGTTTCTGACATCTCGAGATGATGGGCAGCTCTGTAGTAAAAGCTTATTTTTTTATGCACTGCACTCAAGTTAAACAATATAGCATCTATATTCATTTTATTGATGCTCTGGAGCGATTGATAAACATTTCTAAGAAAAAATGTCAGAAAAGATTCACTCATCTACCCAGGAATCTTTCATACATAACACAAATAATGAATCAGATCGTTTCTTTGTTCTTTAGCATGTATGAGGATTCTTATTCTCATTAAGTACAAAATGATTATTATGATGTTGTTTTGTAATTTTTGAGTAAACATATTATCTTTAGTTTATTAACTAGCACTTGGGAACTAAGACACTTCAAAATATTAAGCCAATACCTGATCTTCACAAAGGGTGTAAACAACGATTACTTTCCAGTTGGACTAACCAAATGGTTCTATTAGTGGCCCTGATAGTTCTGAGGAGTATTACTTTATTGTGTTGAAAATAACAGGACTATCTGAAACACACTAATTAACTAATATTCTTGAGGATACCTTCCTGTATTTATCCTTGTATAACCAGAGTACAATCTGGACATCAATCAAGAAAATATCGGACGGACACAAAAGAAGTGATTGCATCTGGAAGATTAAGTCTAACGCAAAGCTGATATATGTACATCAGGTGCACTTAATCTACATATATGAACCTGATTTCAAGCAGACATTTTAACTTGGACATATTAGACAAAACATTATTAGGGTCAATTGCCCATGGGTGGGGACCAGGGGGGGGGGGGGCTTATTTTACTAGTGACTGGGAAGCATAGCTGTCCAGTCACTAGTTATTTTAAGTTTGTTAAGGCGATATGAATCGCCGAACCCCGAACTCCAACCCGGACATACAGTGGAATGTCCGTGTTCGGGTCCGGGGTCCAAAAATCTTAATGTTCGGAATGGGTTCGCTCAACTCTAACCCTGTAACGGAATGGCTACCTAAGGCCGGTAGCACCTCTGCCACTTGTGGAAAATCCCCTCCTTAGCCCCCAATTAAAGCCAAAGCTCCCAGCTCTGGGTGCATATGGTGCGTGTCACTGTAGTGCTCGGTATCCAATGCTAGCTCAGCATCAACAAGCACTGCCAGACCCACCACCCACTTTCCTCGGGGGTGCAAACCCATTAGTTGAATCCATAGGTCCATCTGGCGCTTGTACCTCTCCTCGGTACTTGGGATGTACCCAGGGCCGGTGCAAGGATTTTCATCTTCACAGGCGAAGGTGCATTTTGGTGCCCCCCTCCTCTAACCTGCCACACCTCCCACACCACCAACCCTCCATACATTTTAAATATAAAAAAGTATAATGTATAGTTTGGAAAATAAATACATCTAAATATTCAACTTGCATGCTCTAAATTTGTCACACATTGACACCCTTAAACACAAAGACACCCTTGCAGTCACACACAGGGACACATTTACCACTTACACACACACTTACACACACACACACACCCTTACACAGACACAGTGACATATTTACACACACCCTTACCACTTACACACAGTGACACCAATACACACATAACCTGAGACACACTATTTTGCCCCTCAATATTCCAGGATTTAGCCACACAATATGCCATTATTTTGCCATTTAATATGCCAATATTTTGCCCCTCAATATGCCATTTAATATTCCAGGATATTGCCATTTAATATGCCAGGATTTTCCCCCTCAATATGCCAGGATTTTTCCCCTCATTATGCCTGGATATTGCCATTTAATATGCCAGGAGTTTGCCCCCACAATATGCCAGGATATTGCCATTTAATATGCCAGGATTTTGCCCCTCAATATGCCAGGATATTGCCATTTAATATGCCAGGATTTTGCCCCTCAATATGCCAGGATATTGCCATTTAATATGCCAGGATGTTTCCCCTCAATATGCCAGGATATTGCCATTTAATATGCCAGGATTTAGCCACTCAGTATGCCAGGATATTGCCATTTAATATGCCAGGATTTTGCCCCTCATGCCAGGATATTGCCATTTAATATGCCAGGATTTAGCCACTCAATATGCCAGAATATTGCCATTTAATATTCCAGGATTTAGCCACTCAGTATGCCAGGATATTGCCATTTAATATGCCAGCATTTTGCCCCTCATGCCAGGATATTGCCATTTAATATGTCAGGATTTAGTCACTCATTATGCCAGGATATTGCCATTTAATATGCCAGGATTTTGCGCCTCATGCCAGGATATTGCCACTTAATATGCCAGGATTTTGCCCCTCTGCTGCACTGAATGGGTGCTTCAGGTGCCTACCAAAGTGTGTACAGGATAAAGGTCTTGGGTACTGGCAGGCTCCTGAGGCTCCTTCCTTGACCCTATGAGGGTCCATAGTCCGCAGGGAGGTGTTTGGCCCTCAGGGCCCTCCAAGAACCCCAGACATGCAGGATGTCTGGATTCACTTTGTGACAGGTACCGTGACAACCCCTCCATCTCGCACAGTCAGGGAGAAACGAACAATTGATCCGACCCAGAAAAACGGACCCTTACACTCCCCTCCCATCTTACCCATTGCTTGAAGATTTGTTCAATTGACAGAATAGAAGGTCTGAACCTATCCTGAATGGGTAGAATATTGTTAGTGCTTACATCTTCCCAAAGTGACTATATTGCCTGCACATGAGCCCCCATAACACCTCAAAAATCCTGGATCACTGCTGAGTGATTTGTATGGGCAGATATGAATTCTACAGTAGCCAAAAATGTACCTTAGAAATATCAGAACAGAAGTGGAATGGGGTTTCCCAACCTGCTCAAGTATGTTCTGGCCAGTAAGTTATGCACATTCTGTTTGATGGAGAAAGGGTTATTTCTTGCTAACCAGAATATGCACATATTTTCTGAACCTTGGCTGCATAAATTCCCATAATCCTGCAGTTATACACATTTCGTACATCAATGTATTTCAGTAATTTCATTTGGTCCCGGTTCTGCACTGACTGCTTTGTTCATCTGTGAATGTATGTTTGTGTATAATGGGTCAGATACGATTAGGGGCCCCTATGTGTATTTGAGGTGTCTCTATTTGATTCCCCTTGATGAGTCCCACCTAACTACAAACTGCTATGGGATTTTTTTTAAATTAATTGTGATTATAAAAAAGGAAAATAACGTTAAAAAAAAAGGAATATGCTCATGAGATGTGTATAAAAATGGCAGAAATAACCCACTGCACTAGACAATGGACTGACATAACATGAAGTTATGTTACATTTGTAAAGGAAATGATACCGGCCCTTAGCTGGTCTCTAAAATTGAGCATTTAGTGAGCAAATCAGATTCTTACCTGTAATGGTGCTGCTCTAAAATCTTTCTCTTTGTTTCTCTCTCTTTCTTCAAAAGAAATGAAGCAGAGATCTTGGGACTCACACTTAGCAATATATAGCCTTTTATATAGAGTATCCAAAATATAGTGAAGATACAAGTACAATAAAAATCCAAGAAGTAAAACCAAAACTTTACATGTTTCAAGCTTGCCAGCACTTAGTCATAAGCTAACAACGCAGTGTACACCAAGCATTCTTAAAGTGAACCTTAATGTGTACAAATCAATCCCTGTCCATCCACACCGCCCTCCATGTATGATGCTAACTGCAGGAGGTGTGGCAAGAGAGCGTCTGTCAAAAAAAAAATTAATAAACAAACTCTCTTTCTTGCCTTTACGGGCTCATTCTCTATGTCCCTAATTCTCACTCTGCCCCCCTAGGGAATGTGTAGTGAGCAGAATTATACTGTGATGTGAAGGACTAAAGAGTTAGATGACGGATGCATTACTGGTTTGCCTCCCTCTATATCCATTTTCCTGCTCTCCTCTAAGAAAGTGTTGTCCGATTCTCACAATCCCCTTTCCAGTTCATCCCAAAGGTGTTTTCTGGGGTTGACCATGGAATATCCAGCAGGGATAACATTTCATGAACTGACTTATTGCAAAGGTGGCATCCTACCACAGTACAATGTTTAAATTCACTCATCTCTTCAGAACTATCCTTTTTTTTTTTTGCACGTTTTATAAATGCAGATTGCATGGCTAAGGTGCTTGATTTTATACACCTATGGCAATGGGTCTGATTAAAACACCTGAATTCAGTAATTAGGTGGTGTGTAGCAATACGTTTGTCCTTATAGTGTATATAATCTTAAGCATTCTAGCTTAGTTAAAACCAAATGAGCTCAATTACTTGTTACTGTATTTAAATGACAGCGCTGCTATAATAATGTGCATTGCTAAGGCTTACAAAGAATGTATGCCTTGGAACCTGTTCCATATGGAGGTTATAGAACTGACACTAATGGTACTAAATAATATTAAATATTAAAAAGCTAGAGCTGGATGATTGCATGCTGTTAGTAACTTGTCATTCATTAAGTTAAGGATTGTATCATTACCAGATACTGATCACCATCCTTTTCACTCCCGTGTGTGTGTGTTTCAGACATGGGTCAGCACTTGGCCTTCTGTCTCCTGCATTTGTTTTTCTTATTTGTTGAGTAAGGTTAAATCCTAAAGAATCCTTAACAGATTGTATTTTTAATATCCTCTTACTGCTGAAATAAAACTTGGATCGATGGTGGTTGGAGAGAGTTGAGAGAGATCTATCTATCATGCCGAGGTGCCAAAGGATGTGAAATTACAGCAATCCCCAGTAGAACGAGCTGACAGCCATGGTCTCTCTGAGCGGCCATTCATCTACAGACGGTCCATTCATCCATCAGAATCAGGACAAAATGAGGGTTAGTGGAATGGACAGGGAACAATATCAGACTCTCTTACATTGTACTGATGAATGCAATCAAAGCTAACACAGATATTAATGCAAACTGCTCTTTTTAATGTAGATCTAGTCGACTGTAATAATTATTAAGAATTCAATAACGTTTATATTTCGGGTTTCTACATTATAATAGCATTTTGTTCATAGTTTTAGGATCCTCCCAAGGGTTACATTATTAAGTACAATTCTGTTCTTTTTTGTACATTTTTGCATTGGTTCAGTTAAATTATTATTTTGTTTTGCATATTTACTGAGACAATCTTTCAAACATATAGGAAATACATATTCTAATGACCTTTTCTTTATATTTCAGTAGTTACTAATTATCTCTTCATTTTCCCTTCCTTGTTGCTTTTCCTTTCAAACCTAAGATTTGCTCACCTTTTAATGCCTTGGGGTTTCAGATTTCCCATTCAATGTACCTTGTACTTCCGGTTGGACAATAACTTCTTCCCATAATATTAAATGTGAATGAAATCTTGATAAAATAGAACAAAACAATACAATAGTATTATTGTAGACACTATACCATATGCGATTTGATATATATTACACGCACAAAATAATAGAGAGCATATCACCGATTGCATGGCATCTCTACAAGACAATAAAAACTTCTTATATATAGAGAGCATGAAAGGACACATGGTGAAAGACATAAAAACGACTTTAAATCATATTTATTCAGTAAGAATAAAAAAGTTACCCTTTAAAATGGCATAAAGCCATTGATAGGAATCACCCATCATGCCATTCATTTGTATAGTTAGCCAGTCTTCTTTCCCTGCTACTAGTGTCAAAGATTAGTCTGCAGTGTTTGGCAACTGGACACATTTCTGTGAATACATCCAACTTCCCCAGGAATACTTAATGTCGGGATCCTTTCTGCACACTGTGTCTTGCATCATCTTCCAGTAGCCCCATTGTTGGATACATTGGGAACAGCTGATCCAGCACTCTCAAAATCAAATCTCAAATCCCTCTCTGCTACCAATGGACAGGCGAACAACCCCTGTTAGTGAGATGAATAAGAGATACATGTACTAGTGCCTTCAAACAGTTTCAATGCTCACATATGGTAAAAGAAAAGTGTGCACACATGCTCTGAATATGAAATATTTTGCATGTACCAGCAGGTATATACTTCTGCAAATGCTGAGCAGAAACAAAGGTGAGAAGTGTGAGACAATAAGCACAGCGTGTGCCAACTTGCAACTATAGGAACAGGAGAAGGTCTCTGCTGGCGAGAGGCAAATACGTAACGTTCCATCAGTACCAATGATCACCAGGAAACAGCACCCAAGGACCCACAGGGAAAATGAGACTCCCAACCATCCGAGCATCCCAAGACATGACAGCCATGAAGCTATATTGTATCAGACACAGAAAGAAATAGCTACATGCTTATCTTTTATGTACGTTTAGAAGTGTTTGTTATGCAAACAAGCAGACAGTGAGAGATTGTAATGTGGTTCTCACCTTTTTTGTTTGTGTTTTTAATTAGAAAAGCCTTTGCCATCTGTTAAAGAGCATTGAAGTGGTATGGCTTATTACACTGATGGTTAACCTTTGGAACTGCAGGTATCTGGGAACTACAGTGTTTTATAAATAAAGGAGTATAACAGTGTAATAACTTTGTGTAATGTGGATTTCAGACTACATTTTATTTCTATTGGTTTTTCCTCAATCTATGCCAATGTGCAGTCTGCAGAAAGATTGCTGATTTGCAATGCATTTGCAACAAACTGTGCCATAATAATACTGCTGTAAGTTTCTGAACTTGTTGAATGATTGTTCTCTCTCAGCTGGTACAGAAACCAACCAGCAGGGAGACATGTCTGGATCTGGTAGTAACTAACAATGAGGAGTGTATCTTTAACATCCATGCAAAGGAGCACTTGGGGAATATGGCCCATAAAATGGTATGATTTGAGAGTAATTCAAAGCAGTTATTTGGTATAGGTCCCACCCAAAAAAAATGAATTTTAAAAAGGCCAACTTTAGCAAGTTTAATATGTGCCTTGGTCTTGTTGACTGAGATGGATTATTTTACAACACAGAAAGGTAAGTGGAATAACTTCAAGCTAACATTACAAAATATTTATTTAAATCTATTCTGTTTGGAAACAAATACAAACAAACCAAACTAAAACCAATAAGGTTAGCCAGTAAAGTAAATCAGAATAAACATAAAAAGAAAATAGTATTAGAAAGCATTATAAAGCGGAGGGATCAGCAGAGGCATTTGCAAAATACAAAGATACCAACAAAGCCTGTAAAAAGTCAATAACATTTTCTGAATTGGGAATGAAAAATATGATTGCTAAGGAGAGAAAGTAATCCCAAAAAAAAAATGTTTTTAATTCATTAATTGCAAAAAATAATATTTTTAGTCTTTGTTATCTGAAATTGGTGAGATGGTCAGTGGGGACAGAGCGAAAGCAGATATTTTATATGATTTCTATTCTTCGGTTTTACCAAGAAGACCCCATGAATATGCAAGCTAATTTTACAGAACAGTTACACCAAAAATGTGATATGCTGAAAAAGTATTAACACAATTATATAGACCAGGGGTGGCAAACTCAAATTCATCGGGGGCCGCATCAGCAGTATGGTTACCCTCAAAGGGCCGGTTGTATAGGATTATGCATCTACTCTTTATTATCATGAATAATTGCCTCTGCATTCAGTTGCTACTGGTTTTAATAATAATTTAAGTAATAACTAGCCTTGAAAACAGAAGCCTAGGAAGAATAATAGCAAGCATGGGTCAGGACTGCACTAAGTACACAGTGCATGGGTCAGGACTGCGCTAAGTACACAGTGCATGGGTCAGGACTGCACTAAGTACACAGTGCATGGGTCAGGATTGAGCTAAGTACACAGTGCATGGGTCAGGATTGCGCTACGTATACAGTGCAGCGGTCAGGATTGCGCTAATTACACAGTGCATGGGTCAGTAATAGTGTGCCAGTCAGAGCCCAGTAATAGTGTGCCAGCCAGTGCCCAGTAATAGTGTGCCAGTCAGTGCCCAGGAATAGTGTAACAGTCAGAGCCCATTAATAGTGTGCCAGTCAGTGCCCAGTAATAGTGTGCCAGTCAGTGCCCAGTAATAGTGTGCCAGTCAGATCCCAGTAATAGTGTGCCACTCAGTGCCCAGGAATATTGTAACAGTCAGAGCCCAGTAATATTGTGCCAGTCAGAGCCCAGTAATATTGTGCCAGCCAGAGCCCAGTAATATAGTGCCAGCCTGAGCCCAGTAATATAGTGCCATCCAGAGCCCAGTAATATAGTGCCAGCCAGATGCCCAGTAATATAGTGCCAGCCAGATGCCCAGTAATATAGTGCCAGCCAGAGCCCAGTAATATAGTGCCAGCCAGATGCCCAGTAATATAGTGCCAGCCAGATGCCCAGTAAAATAGTGCCAGCCAGATGCCCAGTAATATAGTGCCAGCCAGAGCCCAGTAATATAGTGCCAGCCAGAACCCAGTAATATAGTGCCAGCCAGATGCCCAGTAATATTGTGCCACTCCTCCCCCCCCCCCCCCCCTTCCCCATCACTTACCGAATCACTGCTTGTCTGTGGTCCCGGACGGACGACTCCTCCGTGCAGTCTTCCCTCCTGCACGGAGGAGGGAAACACAGTCGCTGTGATTTTTTTTTTTTTTCACCCGGCGGTCGCATCCAGAGGATTCGGGCGCCGAAAAATAAAATAAAAAAATAGGTAAGCAGCGCGGGGTGCCGACTGCACCGGTGGCACCCCCCTAGTCAGTGGCACCCGGGGCGGGCCGCCCATCCCCCCCCCCCCCCCCCGCAGTACACCACTGCTGTGCGGGCCACATTACAAGGTCCGGCGGGCCTTGTGTTTGCAACCCCTGATATAGACAAAGCCCCAGGGCTGGATGGTATACACCCATGGGTACTTAGAGAGCTAAGCCAGGCCCTGGCCAGACCATTATTTTTTATTTCAGGGATTCATTTATTTTCGGCATGGTGCCCACAGACTGATGTAAAGCCTTGGTGATCTATCCTCAGGGCTTTTCTTTTTTATTTGTTTATTAATGGTCTCCCAGTAGGTATAGAGAGCCATGTTTACGTGCTTGCTTATGACACAAAATTAAGTACGGTTAAAAAGCCTGAACTGAATGTGTCTTCATTGCAAGAGTATTTGAACAAGTTTGGTAACTGGGTAGATAAATGTCAAATGAGATTTAGTATACGTAAATAAAAATGATGCACATTGCGTATAATAACAAAAATGCAATGTATAGTTTTAAATGATGTTTCGGAAATATGCTAAAGAAAAAGATTAGGAGTAATTGTAGACAATAGACTTAGCAGTAGTGCTTAGTGCTAGCTGGCCGCTGCAAAGGCCAAAAAGATATTGGCATGTATTAAAAGGGGTATTAATTCACGGGAGGAAGATATTATTCTGCCTCTTTACAGGTCTATGGCAAGACCCCACTTTAAAGATGCTGTTCAATACTGGGTGCCTTTTCTAAATACAGATATTACGTTTTAGTCATGAACAAAGGCTAGAAAAGTTCAATTTGTACATGCTAGAGATACGGCGGCTTAGATGGGATATTATAACGTTATATAAATATGTACAGGGCCCATCCAAAGGGATCTCTAGAGACCTGTTCTTTAACAGAATGGTACAAAGGACAAGGCCACCCAATAAGACTTTCAAGAAAGGACATAGTCTATGTCAGATTCTTTGTGGTAGAGACAATAAAGGTATGGAATTAATTTCAGAACAGGTGATGCTAGCAAATAGATAAGATGCTTTTAAAAGGGGCCTGGGTACTTTTTTAAAGAAGCAAAACATAGAGGTTGATTTATGTTAGTATAGACATTAATATTTATTTTGCGTTTTGATCCAAGGAGAAATCTGATTGCCTGATTTGGAGTCAAGAAGACATTTTTTTTCCAATTGAAAACAGAATTCAGAATTGCTGAAATAAGTACTAAGTTAGACAAACAAAACCAGAATGATACATGAGGAAGGGAGTCCTGCGCGCAAGCTTAGAATCTAGGGAGAGTGGGGGACATGAAACGCTTAAGGGAGTCAAGAAGTCAGAGAGTGGTGGTAATAACAGTAATGTGGATGATTGACACTAGGTGGGTTTGGCCAGAGGTTAATTGTGTGTGTCCTAATTGGATGAGTTGTAAGCTAACTCATCCTAACAGTGTCTGAGGACAGCGAGAGGTAGATTTTATCCTAGAGCAGATGGGGAGCCATTGGAGGGCATTGCAGAGAGGAGCAGCCAAATCAGAACAATGCGCAAGAAAGATGAGCCTAGCAGCTGTGTTTTGAATAGATTTTCTGGATGAGAAAGCCGTGTCAGAGGTAGGCCAGTTAGGAGGGTGTTAGAGGAGATATCGCAAGTGAGTGCTCTAAGATTTTGGTCAGTCTTTTCACTGAGCTAAATGCACACAATGTTCCTTAGGTGCAGACAAAATAATTTGGCTAGAAACTGAATATAGAGAATGAAGGAGAGGGCCAAGTCAAAAAATGACCTCGAGATCTCTGACCCGGTCGGTGGGTACAATCGTGACATTTTCAATAGTGAAAGTGCAGGGAGGGAACTCGAGGGAGGGAAGATGATCAGTTTATTTTTAGAAAGATTACATTTCAGATAGCAATCAATGTGGAGATGGCCGATAGACAGTCAATGTCACACAACACGACAGAGGGAGTGAGGTCAGGGGCTGAAGCGTATATCTCGGTGTTGTCCGCATATGGGTGATATGGCCCAATCAACTCAAAACATGCCCCCAAAGTCAGCAAACACAGAATTTTGGGCATTTCAATTCTCCAGATCTGATTTAGAGAATTAAAATTAATTCAATTTTTTTATACAGTATATTATATTAATTTATAGGGTCAGACTATCACTGGCCCTATAAATAAAAGCAAAACACAGTAGCCCTGCCCCCCTAATAATAATAATCAGGGCTGGGAACCTGTCATGGAAGAGCCATGAATTTAACTGCTGTTTATGTTGTGTTTATGTTGTGTACACTGTATAATTGTCCTTCCCTGTGTGATTGGTTAGCCGTCCAGTGGTGCCATGGTTTAAACGGATTAACTCTGTCTGGTCCTAATCTAATTATGTTTCTATTGTTTCATAAAAGTGTTATCTAGATCTTCAGTTGTATATTAGTTTTGTAATTTGTACAATAAATGTTCTTCTGTTTTAAAACCTCTATACTGGTCTTTCCTGGTACATGGGGTCTACATTAATGGATTGTATTGTGGGCGTTCCAGGACGTGGTTCTTTACTACTGACTGAGGTACCCAGTCGGGGTACCAAAGAGTCCATCACAGAACTGGCAAAAAAATTCCCAGCCCCATAATATAAAAATGAGGGTCCTACAGCAAGTAGTCCTGACTGCCCCCTATCAAAACTGAGCTGGGAGCCGGCAAAAGCCCTGCATGGGAACATGTTTAATTTTCATTGCTAGAGCTCAAATGAATTAGACCATTCAGATAATTGCTTCCCTAAATAAAAGTTGGACTTTCCTTCATACCTGCCAAGTCAATGAAATATTCCTGATTCCCAAGGATAAATGTGACTTAATCTGGGGCCTTTTAAATTTGGAAGCAGTATGTGCCTTGCACCTCTAATAGCCACTATGATTTTTTTGTTCCTTGTTTTTTTGTTTTGCTTCTGAGCATTTTACTCCAAGCCTAGCCTTGGAGTAATATGTTATTGTAAAGTTGCTATTGTAAAGTTCTGGGTTAACAGTAACCATCCTTTTAAATAAAATGAGTTAGGGGTTTTCTTATACAAGAGTAATGCTACTTGTATAAGAAAACAAGTAAATACTACTTGTTACTTATGTTTTTTTATTATGCTGGTAATGCAGTCTAGCTTGCTTAGCAATCACATCAAATAATAACACATAGCAATATTCATAGTGCAGTAAATTTATTCCCACACAAATCCCTACATGATAAATTGACCCTTTCATATGATCCTGCACCTTATAGCAGTGTGGGTGTGTGTAAAACTTTAATTGACTCTACAGTGTCACCAATTGCTATTTTGTGATTATTTTACTCACCATGTGTAGCTTGTTAAGATGATGGATATTAACTTGGTTCATTGTTATATTTGTTAGGAAATTGGTGGCTCTGTTTTTATTTGCACTGTTGAGTTAACGTGGAGCATAAAGAAGAATGAATCCATTACAAAGTACATTTACACACAGCTCCCAATATATACAAATTGTTTTTGTGAGTTCCTGACCCATTTTCTTATTGCCAAGTTTCCCTGTATGGTCATTCTCTTTCTCCTTTCAATTTATATTTGAAATTACTATATTATGCTGGTTCTGCTCCTCACATATTATATTTCTTGGATTCTAGAATAAAATGTTATGGGACTGCATAGTATTTCTATATTATTTTATAAATAGGACTTCACTTGTGATATACTGTTGCATAGCGTTTGGTATTTGTCTAGTTTCTTCAGTAATTTACTAATACCACTGATTTTACACTAAAATGATCTGCACTGTTTTTTGTTTGTTGTTTCCTACCCATCCCTTTTTTTTGTTTTTGTACATTGTAACTGAACGCATCGGTTCCGGCCAAAATATCATCATCCTTAGGTATGTTCATGAAGTATTAAATAGGGCATTACATATAAGAACTGGTAAATAAAACAAGCTACATAAAGATATCAACAGATGTATTATTTATTCATACGCCTAGCGTACTCTCGTATGCTACAGAGAAGTATGAAATCCCAGTACTGGCTGCTTGTACAAGGCAACAGTATATTTAAGATACCATTGTGATGTGCTCCATTTTACAATCCATCTTCATCAGATCATTCTGAGGGCTGCAATTTCAAAAGGATGTGTATTATAGCAGGAGAGAGTGCAAATGACTCCTCAGAACTAGTTCAATACTGAAGGCTAGGTAAATAGTAACACATATGATCAAAGAAATAATAACACTGGAGATTGTTAATCGACGTAGACCATATATTTTTGTCTGTATATTTTCCCCCAGTACAGTCACTGAACCTGTAGGCAGACAGGTCAGGCATAAACTAGACATCTTTATAGTACACAAAATGCACAGTGGATTTTTTTTCAAGCCTATCCATAATTGCATTGTTAATAAAAAAAATAAGGGGAATCAACAAGGCACAGACTCATATTGCACCAAATACTGGTGCAAGCGGCATGTGCGCCAATGTATAAAGTGACAAATATAGGGAGTCTGCGCGTAGATTTAGGTTGCCGAACGTGTAGATTTAGGTTGTGTCGGTGCTCATTATGCTGACGAGCCTATTTCTAAAAAAAATCATGGTGTTGAAAAGCACCTGATTTGTATCAGGAACCTCCAACAAACATTGTTTGGCAAGGTGCCTTTCCTGCACTGCAAAGTGTCGGGAGTTATAAAAAAGTCACACATTATACTTAACAAACAGCGATTGTGTCTTTTATAAAATTCCGGACACCTTTCAGTGCAGGAGTTTTTATCCATAACCCCCAAAGTATTTTAACACTATGCCCTAGAGACCTTATTATTACCACTGGGACATTACCATTAGCCATATTAATGGTACTTTATAAACCTCAGAATGATGAAAGGCTGAGTTAACCTGCAATCCTAGAAATTGAGAAGGTTCTACAGTTGAAGGTCTAATAAAGGTCTCCCATATCCTTTATATAATACAAAGGGATGTTTGGAGTTGGAGTAGAAAATATTATAGGATGACAGCAATAAAAAAGAGAATTATAGGGAATTGCTGAGAACTGAGATGGGAATGTCAAACTTTAGGGGAAAGTAGCCAACTTGGAAAAATTCTCCAAGGCAGCTACATTTTTCAAACTCAGCTACTGTCCTTAAGTTGGAAATTCCTGTCTCAGTTCTCTGCAATTCTTTTGTGCGCTCAGGCTTATTTACATTTTTACATGATACAGAAGTGCCTCTTATAAGGATATAAGGATGAAGGAACAACACATACCTACAGACCACAGGGATCGTCATATTTCTCCTCTCTCTCTCAAACCATATGCCATTTTAATTAAGTATCAGACGGATGAATATGTGAAATATTATACCACACAGGAACAGATCCATGGGGGTTATTTAGAAAGGTTTTTTCATCAGAAATGTAATTGTGTCCTAATTAATTCCTTCTCCTATATATAAAAGGATTTCCTATAGAAAAAATCCACACTTGTGTCAAAATAAAAAAGTGATCTAATTATTATTTAAGAATTTTGTCGTATACTATGTATAAAAAAAGTTATATAATTTTACAAAATTGCACCTATTGTAGATCTCTTTATTGGATTACACCAGTCCTCATCTGCCGGTATCTACATTAAAACTAAAAATCACATATTGAGAATAAAACGTAGAAGTTTACCCATTTGTTATGTATTAAACCCATGCAACAGCTTTATACATACTATACAGACGCAAGAACAAAAACTTAACTAAAGGAATCAAGATTAGATATTAAATAGCGCCATCATTTCTACATAACCCCCCATTTGTTTACAAATGTCAGGAAAATATATAATTTCTGTTATTGCATGAATACACAATAATGGCTCTTTGTAATCATTCTCCTCTATCTATTCTGCATCTCCAACACCCATTTTTCAATGTTAAGAGCAATAACGGCTCTATTTATACATAGATGCTATCTAGCAGTTACTGTTAGTGTTGTGAAATGAACAAACCAAAGAAGGGGGTAATTTACAGGGCTAGAATTAACCATTCATAGTTACAGTTTATTATAGCAGATACATTGCACAAGATGGTAAAAATAGCATTATAGTGATAGTGCCTGTCTGCTCATATTCCCGTCTATGTTAAAACCTCAGACTGTTTTATTATTAGGCTTTAGGCACATGGCTAGTCCTATATCATATCTAAAGGGAGAAAAGGAAAATAACAGGTAAAGCAGCATAAGAGAGATGAAGGTTTCAAAATAAAACTATACATTAGTCAGACCAAGTCAATCAAAATGCTGTATGCTGTTTTAGGACAGACGTGGCACTGGCAAGCTGTGTGGGGACATATGTCACACTAGCAAGTTGTTTTTGGGCCACTGTCAAGCTGTTTGAGGGGAAAGGGGGCAATGGAAATCTGTTTAAGGACACATATGCCACTGACAAGCTGTTTGGGGAGAAAGGTAAGACTGGCAAGATTTCTGGGGACACATATCCCACTTGCAATCTGTGTAGGGAGATAGGTGTCACTGGCAATCTATTTGGAGATTGAAGTCATATGACTACTGATGAGCTGTTTGGGGACACATATGCCACTAGCAGGTGGTACTGGCCTGTGAATCTGTTTGGGGACATTTATGCCACTAGCAAGCTGTTAGAGGAGAAGGATGGCACTGGCAAGCTGTTTGGGTAGACAGGTAGTATTGGCAATTCATTTGGGGACATATTTCCCATTAGTAAGTTGTTTGGGAAGATAGGTGCCACTGGGACGCTGTTTGGAGAGAGAGGTATTATGATAAGCTGTTTATGGACAAATATGCCACTAGTGGTGCTGGCAAGCTGTTTTTGAACAGATTTACCACTGTCAAGCTGTGTGGAGAAAGTGGTGTCACTGGCCAGCTGTTTATGGACACATACGCCACTAGCAGGTGGGAAGCTGTTTGGAGACAGAGATACCCCTGACAAGCTGTTTGGGGAAAGAAGTGGCACTGACAAGATGCTTGGGGAGAGAGTTGCCACTGGCAAGCTGTTTGGGCACACATATGCTACCAGTAAGCTGTTTGGGAACATATGTGACACTAGTAAGCTGTTTGGAGGGGGAAAGATATGACACAGTCAAGCTGGTTGGCTAGAGAGGTGGCACTGGAAATCTGTTTGGGGACCCATATGTCACTGGCAAGCTTTTGGGGAGAGAGTTACTACTGGCAAGCTTTTTAGGGACAGATGTGCCACTTACCATCTGTTTGGGGACAGATGTGACACTGGCAAGCTGTATAGGGACATATGTGTCACTGGTCAGTAGTTTGGCTATACATTTGTTACTGGCGAGCTGTTTGGGTAGAGAGGTGGTACTGGTAAGCTGTTTGGAGGGGAGAGAGATGTCACTGGCAAGCTGTTTGGGGAGAAGTGTGGTATTGGAAAGCTGTGTGGGCACAGATATGCCACTGGCAAGCTGTTTGGGAGATATTTGGCACTGGCAATCTGTTTGGGATAGAGATGGGACTGACAAGCTGTTAAGGAACACATGGGACTGATCCTCTGTTTGGGGACATACACAGATCTGGAAATCTGTTTAGGACACATAAAGGATTGGCATGCTATTTGGGGACAAGGGTTGGTGTGGCAAGCTGTTGGTGGAAGAAATGGGACTGACATGCTGTTTGGGGACACAAATGGGATCAACATGCTGTTTGGGGACACAGATGGGACTGGCATGCTGTTTGGGGACACATACATGACTGGTAAAGCTGTTTGGGGACACATATGCAACTGACAAAAATGTAACATATGTAACTAGTAAACTGTTTGTGTACACAATTTGAACTGGACAGTTGTTTGGGAACATATATGGGACTGTAATGCTATTTGGGGACACATTTGATCCAACATACTAATTGGGACACAGGTGGGACTGGCCTGTTGTTTGGGGATGCAGATGAGACTAGTAAGTGCTTTGCAGACACATTTGGAACTGGCAAGTTATGTGACATAGATAGCTTCAAAATGTGCCTTTCTCTACACCTACCTTCTGGCTCCAGCCTGATCCCAAGTGAGAGAATCCTCCTTGCTCTGTGTCCCCTGTACAAAATTAGAGGGGAGTTTCACTGACCTGTGCAAGTTCGTGTGACATTGTATCATCATACAATGTCACATGACCCTGCATAGGTCAGTGAAACTCACATGACCCTGCATGCTTTTTCATGGTTTGCGTCATGCAACTGCTGATTTCCCATTACATGCCCCAGGAAACCAAAAGTACTGAGATAAGCACCCAAATCCCAGACCTGTCCTGGAAAAAGAAGGACAGTTGACAAGTATGTTTTTTTTTTATTGCTCTCTACTTTAAATTGCTAATTTTGGTACATTTTGGGTTTCTATGGAAACTTGTTTTAACAAATTAAAAGGTATTTGACTGGATAGTCTGTTTTGTTTCATGCAGAGTACAGCTTTCGGGGGGAGGGGCATTTCAATCAACTTCACTTTTACCACACACAGTCAGTATCATGTGACTGGCTATAAAATATAAAGAACATATGGATGACGACTTATGATGCAAACCAAATAGGCCTCAAATCCAAGTTACCTAGAGGATATTTAGTACCAGAAAAACATACTACATCACCTTATTGTCTTGCATCCTTTCATAGGGAAGTAGAGAATTCAGCTCCCTAGAGCCCAGGTCCTCATGTTCCTTAAAGTGAGTCCATATTGAGGGGAAACTGACTTATTTCTTGGATTCTGCCCTGGCATTACTGCTGCCCATGCATGTAAATGAGCTCCATACACCTTTTTTCTGTACTCAAAGTCATACGTGATACAGCATGACAACACCACCTGATGTCATGTAGTGTCACGTTACTCTGCCCCCTTTAAAGCTCTGCCCCCTTCATGTCCCGAGACACAGAAAATAAATATTGTCAAGTATGCATGTATGGAGCTATTCACTAGAAGTGAGGTGCAGGTGAATTGGGGTGAGATGAACATGTATGCAATATATTAAGATTCATGTAGGGTCAGCTTCAAGCAATGCATAGTTAAGTAAGTGTGAAGAAATGTTAATCTCAACTCACCTGTACCTCATTTTAAGTGAATAGTTGCCTACGTGTTCCCTCAATTTGGGCTCACCCAGAGGTTGCATGAAGACCTGTGCTCTGTGGCAATTCTTTAGCCAGTTGCTGTACCACGGATTTTTTGATATATTAATGAAGTCACAACTCCAGTGACCTCACAAGCCATATACCTATTAAAAGGTGATTATCACTGCCCGCCATCATTTGGTACCTTTTTGATAGGTCACCATGCAGGGCTTAGCTGGCAACCACTTTTCCCACCTCTGTAGTGTGTTAAGATTATGCCGCATAATAGACACAGGGGTTTTTCAGAGCTGTTTTTGTAGACGGAGTAAACACGGAGCCTGATGAAAGTTTTGCTGAAAAGTGTTGCATATCACTCGCGCCTAATTTTTTGTGTGTTGTTCTCACCCTAAATACATGCTGTTATTTCAGTAAGTATCTAAAAGAGTCTTTACATCATTTTTTGTATTTGTGTAAATAGTGTTCAACTGATCAGTGCATATCTATGCACAACATTTTTAAAGAAATGGTTGTCTCTGTAATCAAATTTATGTGAATCCAAATGTGTTGTATTGTTTGTTGAGAATATTGTAGTCTACACAGTGCACATTTATATTAACATATTTATTGTTTTAATAAACCACTTCTGTGTCCATTAAACTTTTCCTCTTCCATTTACCTAGACACAGCAAGCTTCCCATACAGAAGCATGATTTACACAGATTTCACCACACAGACATGCAAGAGGCAGACTTCTTCTTCCAAAAAGTGACAAAATGATATATATATATATATATTTAAACAAACTGGCAATACATTTTCCCTCCAATTGAATGCCCCTGATGAGCAAACATGTTTTGCCCAATGTCTTCTTTATCATTAAGTAGATTTACAAAGGGAATATATAAACTGCAATATATTTCTGGTGTTAAGAATACTATGCCACAGTCTTTTTTTTTAAATGTAAATGTGCTATTCTGTTTTTCTTTCAGTATAGTTTGTGTATTTGGACAAAATCCTTTTAGAGCCTTGTTTTCCTTAGGGGTCAGACCATTGATCTTGCTGTGAAGTATCCTAGACTGGAGATTAAATGGTGACGGAAACTTGCAACAATCAATGCCTCAGCTTACCTTGTTATGGAAATTAAATAAGAACAAGCTTTTATTACTTTGCTTGAACCATGTAACTTAAGAGCTTTTGGGGATCGTTTATCAAAGTCTCCTAGATGTAAAAGCAGTGAGAATTGTAAGGAAACATGCAGTGCTGTTCTTCAAAATACCACAAACACTTTTCTGAAGGCTTATTGGCATCTGGTCAACAGAGTGTCGAGTGTACCCACCAGAGTGGTTAAAACTACTTTTAGCACAAAAGGATAAAGCAATCTCTGTAATAAAGGAACAGCATTGGTTGTAGAAATAAATCCATATAAATGTAATGAAAGATATGAAAGATAAAGGGCCTATGGAAGTATTTAGAAAATTGGGCAGACTAGATGGGCTGAATGATTCTTATCTGTTGATACATTCTATGTTTCTATCTTGTTTTCTCAGAGGATGAGGGTTACCTTTTCCAAAGGGCAGCAGGAGTACATGCAATGCGTTCAACTATTACCAGAAACCTAAAATAGTCCCATTGGCCACCCACATTTCCAGGTAAGTCGTTTGTGTGCATTGGGGGATGCAATAATGTCGCTGCCTGTTTAAAAAAGTTGCCTACTATTACTGCCAGGTTTGGTTAGCTAAAAGTGGGAATAAGTCCCTTTTTGTGTACTCTTCCCTCCTTCAATACATTACCACTACTCCATTAATACTAATCAATGTAACTATCTCAATCTTTTCTGCCCCAGGTAAGCCAATCTAATTGTGGAGTAAGTCAATGGGGGTCATGTATAAACATGGAGCACACGGTTTTTGGGAGTCGGCGCTGCATCTGCATTCCATTCCCACACTGTAAAATGTTGAGATGTATAACAAGGCGCAATCGACGTGTAACAAACAGCGAGGGATTTTTTCTACATTTTCCCCAATTTTGAACTTAACAAGTTCTAGTATTTAGACAACATGGAGGTTATATTGTCATTTTGGAATGCTTTCTTTAATATGACCCCATCTTTTTGTGGTGTCTGGTATTGTTTACTGGTATTTATAGTTTTAGTCAGATCAGTCTGGAAACCCCACAGTGGACTGGGAAAACAAACTACAGAGCAAATACATTTTCTATACAATGCACCAGCTACATATTCTATAAAATGTTTAGATGATGAAGTAATGTTAGAAGGTAAAACAACTGATCAAAGAAAAATCTTTTTTACTTGTCCAGTTGTAAGATAATGAGAGATACAGTTCATAAAACTTTCTGTTTAATGCTGCATCTGATTGATGTTAATAAGATTATTTAATAAGGTGACAAACAATAGAAATAACATCAGTTCACTGATTAAAAGATGGTTGCTGGCTGAGTTTAAAGATGACAGTGTTGCTATAAATGTGGGTGAATTTAGAATTGCATACATCTATAAGAAAATCAAGCACAAGGAACTAAGTAGTATTACTTTATTTTTTTTAGATATTGTAGAACTGAATGACTAAAAGTAACTTTATATTATTCCACAGTTGTGGTAGAACAAGATGGAGAGGGACTCCAGTGCAGGAGTATCTCCAAGTTCCACTCACAGTCTAGTTGCTTCTCATCCTGCAGATGTTTTTAAAGCCCTTTGTAGCCCTTTTGTTTTACCAACTCTACACTAGTTTTCACCTGTTTCATCCTTGTTTGTCCTCATATCCATCTTTATCTTATATCCCCATGTAGGCCCATATCCCTAAAGTTCCTAACTTTCTCTCCAGCTTATTTTCACCCTGTTTATCTCCCATCTGTACCTTTCCTGCTGGTTTCTATCCTTTATTAACCTTGTGGTCTTTTTTGTTACTATACTAATTGCCTATCGTTCTTGGCTGCTTTGACTCGTCCTAGTGGCCCATGCATGGAGCAATATTTGTCTTTCCGATGTAATTTCCCTAATAGGATTATGCAGCCTATTGGTCCACGAGATTTCATATATAAGAATTCTTTATCATATGTGGTTATATAAACCAGAATAAACTGATGAAAATTAACAAAAAACAAAATAGACATTTTTTTTTTTAAAAGAAAGTGACTACCACTTATTAGTTCAAACAGATCCATTATTACATGACTCAATTATGGTGTATTACTTCATTCTTAAAATAACTGTTCTATTTATGGAGATTGACTGTCTCGAAAACGTTGAAATCAATTGTGCTATTGGCAAGCCATGATATTCTTTTGTCTCACATTCTATTTCTCAGTTTCTAAACTTGCTTTTCAAAAAAAACATCTGAGCCTCACCAACAATATGCTAAGAAGAAGAAGTGGGTATTAGTAAAACTAAAAACCAAATTATTCCATCTGTCATTCGTGGAGAAAGAATGGCTTTTAAGGAGTGACAAAGGTGGCACAAGCTTGGCTTGTTTTAATATGAGGAACTAAGTTCAACAACTTTTATTTTAAATATGCAATTTCACAAATGGCCGCTTGCTTTCTGCAACATGTATTGTCCTGGTCCACTGTGTTAGTCATTGACTGATTATGATAGCAGTCAGTGGCCAGAACAACCTGCATGCTTTAGAGTGAAGCATATAGGATGCCAGTCAGATCAAATATCATGTATTTTAAAATGCATCATTTTATCCTAATACTTGGGGACATTGTATTTTTAACTTCTGCCTCTTTGATAGGAGCACAAGTGAAAAGAAATGTTCAGTGTCATACATTTTTGTTGCACAGAGCATGATTAAAGGGACTCTGTCATCATTGGAACATTAATACATGTATCAATACATATCCATAGGTCTTACAGTGAAAAGTACCAGAGGAGACATGCATACACATAATGCAAATATGTTCATCTTTCTGGAAGTATCTGATGGGCATTGTTAGGATTTCTATTTTGCCTCTCCTGAGTGCTGGACGCAATTCCGTTGCAAGCAACCAGTAAAATGTGCAGTGCCATCATTGCGCAAGTGCACCCTGCCACACATACACGAGTTTCCTGACACGAGTCAGGTTAGAAGATACTGAGGATACTGTGTGTTGAATGGTGGATACACACGCGGACTTGAAACTAAGCCTCGCGGTGCTTCAAGCACCATGTAAACGCTTAGAGCCATTTATCCAGTTAGGGGGTCGGTTTATCTACAATACTCTGCAACACATTCAAGGCGGTAGGAAGGTATGCTAATTTATGGCGTGAGAATTAGCGCTACTACTGTATGTATATCACTATGAAAGGCATGGATACCTTCAATTTGTTAACTCTTTTATTGCTTGCATGTCTGTTGACTGTTGGGTGACAGCTGCCGTCTATGAACATTAAATTGAACGATACATAGCAGGAGCAACTTTTGTATCTGCTTTTATATTACTTGGAGAGTTGTGCTTAAATGGGCTCCTTCATCTAAACATTGTTTATTGTGACTGTAGAGAATTAAAAAAAAAAATCAATATATATTTTGTGTTAATTCATGCACTTGTGTGTAATTTTGCTAAATGACAACTGGGTTCTAAATGTATCTCCCTTTTTCAGATATCACTTAGAAACATTCGGTCCATCTAGTCTGCCCAATGAAAAAATACTCTTTCTAAAGATAGAGAGCATCTGGATTTGAAACAGAGACCTCTTGATCTGCAGACAAATGCTCTACCACTGAGCTATGCTCCCTTTCTTCGCTCACTTGTGGCATTGTATGCAAATGGCATATTTTCCCATGAATATAAAGCCACAAGGTGATGTCATAAACAGGAGACACATTTTAAACAAAGTCCTTTCAACTGTGAATAACTAACTGAATGTTTTGGAAATGATCAACTCAGAATTATGTTCATGGTTTCAACTTTTATTCACTTCTGTGTTTGTTTTATAGAACAGAGGTGATATTTTCTTTATGCACTATTTTTTTTTATGCAGGACTTACAATGTATGGGTGTGCACACATCCCCCAAATTAAGAAAGCAGTGCTTTTTTTTATAGATTAATTCACAATATTGAGAAAGCCAAACTTAGAGTCAGAAAAAAAAGAATATCATGCAGAAATGTAAATTGATTGCCAAATCCACTTCCATTATCTCCAGAGAGCAAACAGTGTCATAAACTGAATTTTAGTCTCTGTTTTATGATACAAATCCTGTTCTATGATAGTTTCCCTACTTTCTTATTTTTCTTAGTGTGAATACAGCAGTGGGAGAGTTAGTTCTATTAGCGGGTATTTAAATAACAGCCGTGCCATATGTTTACTTTCTTTTTGTAAAATAGAGACAAGACACAGATGGCTGAATATTACTCACCAAAAGTTGCACAATGTAAGTTAATTGCTCTCCAATCATTTATGAATTCATTTTGTCACTGCTGTGTCAGTTGAAACAGTGAAATTACTATTCCGTGTAGTTCTATCTTATATTTGTTTTTTAAGCCTCTAATTAGACATGTTTTACATTTTCTTAATTCTAGGTTCCTGTGACAAGTTCCATGACAAGTTTCAGATGACACAAGTCATCTGTAGTAAACATGATCAATATCTCCTGATGTGAATGTGCATACCCCCCAATGACTCAGGATGCTGGAGGGCGGAGGTTGGGAGGTTTAGTGTCAGCACTACCACGCTCCACACCGGAGGGAGCAACCAGGACCCCAGGATTGCAGTCCTAAATTCCACTGTCCCACCGAGCTCTACCACTGTCCCGAAAAGCAGACCTCCAAATTGGGACTGTCCCGCGCAAAGTTAGGGGTTATCCACACCACTAGGAGGGATATCTGTTCCCGGTGGCTGTTCGAGCAAAAGTTCTGAGTGCAAATCTAGGTGTTGCGGCAAAATTGTGGGCATAATAATGTGTTTTTTTTCTTTTCACATGTCCAGGCTGGCTCAGGTTGAATACAATCACTTTTTTCAAAGAGCCTCTTGTTTCTTTGAGCTTTTTTTTTTTTTAGGTGAGATCATGGGGGGGCAACATTTTATCATTCACCCCAAGCAGCACAATATCTGGGCAGACTTTCCAAAAAATGCATGGCTAAGAGAACAATATATTTCCTGGTCATCCATAACAATAATATAAATTACTACAATTCTTCCTACACACCCCGCTACGAGCTATTTCAAATTATTGTTATTATTATTATTTGAAATGAAGGAGAAAATACATGTGAAGTGATAACAAAATGGGCCTATCAGCTGCTTGTGTGGCTTCATCAGCTCGTCCAAGTCTCTTCCCCCTAGATTCCACTTCAGCAGTAATGCAGAAATAAAAGCACCGACAAAGAAGGTCGTGAATCCGGGTATTTTATAGCCTATAGCATATGCACGAGCCAAAACTCTATTCTTTCACATTCGGTGAGATAGCTGGAATATTTGGAATTTTCATGGATTATGAACGAAATCTTAATGCACATTCCCTTTTTTATTATTTTTTATTATTGCAGCATCATTTCATCAAAATCACAATGCAGCAAGAGGTTTACTCCTTTGGTGACTGTTAAATATGAATGTGTTTGTGAAGTGGTTTCTCCAGTCTATATATTTTATGTCTTGCTAACAACGCTTTCTTATTTTTTGGTTTAGTGTGTGCTTAACACTCTGATAATGATCATTTGTGAATAGTGCTGAAGATGTACATTGCAGTAGATGGTACAGTAGATCTATAAAATATTTACTGCCAATCAATTTGGTGAGTTAGAACTGGCACTAGATCTTGATGGTGTGATCCCTCCTAGGACAGGACTGAATTAATTCCAGCAGAGTTTTCGAGGGGTCAGAACTAGATGATTGATTCCGTTTTTCATTTTTCTCCAAATCTGTCACCTGTGTAAGCACATTTTTATTAATGGTTAAAACTTAAAAACTCTGAAGGATTTCTTTCCTTTTGACGATTTTGCACTCTCTTCTGTGGAAGAGGTAGGAAAATAAATCAATGTAGTCCTTTGAACTCATAGCTCGTTTGCAAAATAATGTTCGTGACCTACATAGTATGGTATACCATTACGGCAACTACACTATTGTTCATACAACATCAAGGACTATAAAAAAAATCACCAAACCCAGGATTCTCCGCCATGCTTCTGACTCCAAGGGTACGAATGATCATGGGAGTGGTAGTTAATTAACAACAACCTGTCAGCTCCCCTTGTCAGAAAGCAAGTTCTTAAAGGTTAGGATTTGAATGTGGTCTTTGCAGTATTCATAGCCTATAGGTCACAGTTTTGTCTCATGGCAACAGATGTTCGAAAAAAAATTATTTCTGGAATTAATAAATCACTAGGTCTTTTAAAACCCTTATTATTACTAATCAGTATATTTGGGCTGTGGTTATTTTTTTGTGCTTTTATTAGCCTATATTAGTAAGGATGGTCTATGTTAATAGGCCAATATGTTGACTTGTACCTGGGATGTAATTTGCCAGACTTTAAGACCACTACGGCACGTGAAATGCGTCAGATGGTCAGCGTTTTGCGTGCAGTCATTGTATACTATTTGATACTGGTATGATGACTTTTACGAAGGAAAATAAATGCTACATTTTAATAGTTTAACCTTCTAGACCTGAAGTATTTCACAATTTATTATTTATATATGTTAATGATGGCTGCAGTCTCCAAAAAGTAGATATACTAAATAATTAACCAGTTCACATTTAGTTTTCCCAGCTATAAAATATGTTTATGGAAGTAAATCACTTAAATAATCAAAACATTAACACAGAGAAAACTTAATATATATATATATTTCATTTCATAACACAGGAGGGAACGCTGATCACATTTCAAATAATAGGTCTTGATAAAAAAAAAATTAAAAATTGCATTTGCTCATTAATGGCAAAGATCAAGGTTAGAAAGAGTGTTTTCCATTAGCAGTGAACACCGTGTGGTGCAGTGCAGAGGAATCTTCATGTTGTTACATTATACTTTATCTGCTGACCTGAACGACCCATTATAGGTTACACATGAGAGTCAGTTCCTTCTAACAAACCAGACCAAACTCATTATTAAAGGTTCTCCTTTCTTAGTTCTTCATTAGCCTGTCAAGCCTTCAGGGTGTTAACATCAGATCATTCTGTTACTTACAACAGTGCAGGACAAACAATCCTTTGTAGGTGTATTGAGCATGAATGAAGAACAACACAAAAACAAAACAAGAGGAGCACATACAAGTAAATTTAACAACTACATAGCACTCAACACCATGGCAGTTACATAAAGGTTTTAACAAGGCGGAAGGCCCATTTTGCTCCAGTCTGAAAGGAAAGTGGGCAAATTAATGCATTTTAATGTTTAATATTTTTTAAAATATTAAATGTCCCAAATGGCAATGATGTCCCTTTACATAGGTCGGACCTCTGATTATTTCCGAAGCTTTCAGAAGTGTGATCTCATGTAATGTCACACATAGAGCGGGGCTTGTACACCTGTAACGGGTCTGCAGAGCTCCCCTTCAAGGAGTTATGTCATCTTTTGACAGCACTTGCATCTCATGCAAGAGGCGAGCAGACAATACAAGCTACGCCATGCGTGGGAGCTCACGTGACACATGACAAAGCTTGGATGAGATAATCCAATATTTGACCCATGTAAAGAGGCATCATAACAGCACTTACAGGAGATGCAAGCGCTGTCAAACTGTAATATAACATTTTATATAAACAAGCTTTATTTTGGAAGGCACAAAGCAATAAATAGCAGTTAAAGATTTTTGTTTAAAAACAAATTGTTATAAGAAACATAGAATGTGTCGGCAGATAAGAACCATTCGGTCCATCTAGTCTGCCCAATTTTTTTTTAGTACTTTTATTAGTCCCCTGTTCCCGGTCTTATAGCTAGGATAGCCTTGTGTCTATCCCACGCATGCTTAAAATCCTTGACTGTGTTTACCTCTACCACTTCTGCTGGTAGGCTATTCCATACATCCACTACCCTTTCAGTAAAGTAATACTTCCTGATATTACTTTTAAATCGTTGCCCCTCTAATTTAAGACTATGTCCTCTAGTTGTGGTAGTTTTTCTTCTTTTAAATATACTCTCTTCCTTTACTGTGTTGAGTGACAGTTGTCCTTTAATATATGCCACCATGCATTTCTTTGTTCCAAATTAGGCTTTTAAAAGCAGTTCTTTGGTATATCGAGCAAAAGGTGATGTTATCAGGAGAATCCACAAACACTCAACCTCCCAAGCCCCACCCCCTGACAAGGACACTCAACAGACACTCGACCTCCCAAGCCCCACCCCCTGACATGGACACTCAACAGATACTTGACCTCCCAAGCCCCACCCCCTGACATGGACACTCAACCTCCCAAGCCCCACCCCCTGACATGGACACTCAACAGACACTCAACCTCCCAAGCCCCACCCCCTGACAAGGACACTCAACAGACCCTCGACCTCCCAAGCCCCATCCTCTGTCATCCTGCATTGCTGGAGGAAGAAGTTGGGAGGTATCCAGATTGCTCCCACAGAGAGGCAGTTGGATGCACTAAACATGAACAGTGATGTCATCAGTGAAATCACACATCTGTCCCAAACCTATTGATCACTGCTGTCAGTACCACATGCAGTTACCAGCTTGATACACTAACAGGTTTCCTTCCCAAGCCCTCTCAGTTCAAACAAACTAACTTTTTCATGCACACAAGCAGCAGGGGTAAGGTCCGAGCAGAAGCTTTAAAATAGATTGACTGCTTGCATTTGTATGCAAAACATCCTGTACAATCTCCAGGTTAAACCCTACTAAATGCATGAAAATTAGTCTGATGGGATGTCCCTTTAAAACTTCACTGTGGTACAGTATTCAGCCAGTTAAACATGAATGTATTTGCATGATATTTAATTTTTGCTTTGTTTGTTTCATATGCACCTTTCGCTGCTTACTTCAACATCTTTTCTGAATCTTGTTGAACTGTGCCCCCATATGTCTGCAAGCCTTATTCATTTAGTTTTGGATGTGCTATATAATCTAGTGATTGAATCTTATGTATCCTACATTTTGGTTTAATATATTGCCTATGTATTACAGTGCGCAGAGAAAGGAAAAGGAAACATGAAATAAAACATATCACTTAAAAATAAGTTGATGATGAGGGACAAAGAGAACTTTATAGGGAAAAGGTGAATGGGTGCAGCGGAGAGTGGCTTAATGTACCGGAGTTTTGTGCGGATGTCTCGGAAATGAGAGGCTTGGATTCATTCCTGGCATATTGATCCGAAGACAGTTTATGCATCCTGACATTCATAATCGCAGCAGTCTGGTGATGCTTCAGATTAATGGGCCCAGGGGCCGCTCATCTGTCTCTCCACATTAATTACTGAAGAGGTGTTTTTTCAATGATTTACCTGACATAAGCCAATGATGAATCCTGCTGTACCTTCCGTCTCCCACTCCTCACTACTAGTTGAAGGGGCATGATAAATCAGATCAACACGCCCATCCTCCAAGTCCTTAAAGAATGACCCTCAACCCCATGTCTTTCAATAATAATAATAATAATAAAAAAAAAGTGATGCACATTTGTCTAAGCAGATCTGCCAGACAGCAGTCCTAACCCTGGCCAAGACATTTAAATCTTTCACTTGCAAGTGTAAGAAACATAAAGGAAACAGGGTATTGAATATCTGCACCTTAAATGCTATTTACTTGCGCTGAAAAACAATCTATGTTGGAATAAAATACGCACGAGGATCAGTTTGTTTACGTCAGAGGAAAACAGATGAAGCACAACAAAGATTCATTCAAATTCCAAACACTACTTCACATTAATACATTTTTTACCCCATTTTGCAGAAAGAAGATCTATTGTTTCTCCCCTAAAATCTAATAACCATGCTGAGTGTCGGTTATGGAAGTAAAGGTCAAACACACAGATCATGCAATAAACGCTTTTTTTTAATAACATGCCTACTTATAACACAGTTTGATTCAAAATAAAGGCCCTTGATTGTTTTACATAGGAAGCTGTTTTACAAAGATGACATTTGCTTGACAACTATTACAATGATCAATTATCCCCTTGTGGGGTGTGTCCACGTGGGAGCAAGCATACACAGTGTTTTACATGGTCCATTGGATTCTAGTTTATGTCTTCATTCTATGTAAATAGCTATTTTAATTTAAATATATTATTTGTGAACAGGGCCAATTTAAGTGGGCCCTGATTTGATTTTGTTATTAGTGGGTCTCTTTAAAAGTGGGGCAAAAGTTATTGCCCCTAAGTTCCCAAATATAGCTACCAAAATTTCAATTAGGCAAAAGGGACACTTAGGTTTTAGGGCAGTGGCTATGCTGACCAATTGTAGTAAATTCTAAGAATGCCAATTAAGACATAAATAAAGTATTTTATTTACACTAAGTAATTGATAAACACATTTAGTGCAATCTGAACCCAGAATTGTTTTATTCCTGTGGAATGCTCTTGCAAACTAACAATTCATAGATCAAACATTGCGAATCTTCAAAAATAGTATAAAACAAGGTTCTAGGTCTAAAAAGGAAGCCCTGCTATTAAGCATGCTGTATCCCTGGGTACTTACTGTTTTCCTGCCTAGTGACTACTTTGTCGACTGAATAAGTATAAGGTTCCATTTAATCCAATATGTTTATTGTGACATTTAATACTGTTTTATAAAGGGTGATGTCTGTCAATAGCAGCACAGTTGGAATAATGCTCTTTGCTCCACAGGGCATTTATTAACGTACTACGGGCACTTTTGTGTAGTGAAAAACCCAAGCAGTAACATATTAGATTTTTCGCTGTGCAAGGCATTACAGACACTCCTGAGAGGATGTCTGTGTACATGGGCAGTGCTCAGACATCCAACTGCCCACCACTAGAAACCAGGGACATCCAGGACATGGTAAGTCCTGTAGATGCAATATGAATGTTGGGGCAAGTCCTGTGGATGCAAATTGGTTGATGGGCAAGTCCTGTGGGTGCTGGGCAAGACCTGTGGGTGCAATCTGGGTGTTGAGCAATTCCTGTGGGTGCAATTTAGGTACTGGCAAGTGATGTGGGTGTTAGGCAAGACTTATGGGTGCTCTGGCAAGAACGCTGGATGTAAGCTGATTGTTGTGGCAAGTCTAGTGTGTGGATCTGTGGCAAGTTATGTAGGTGCAATCAGATGCTATGAGTTCAATGGCAAGACAAGTGAGGGCAATAATGAGAAGAGGGCAGGAGAACTGAGTAAAGGGGGTAGAGAAAGGAACTAAAAACCAGGAATGTAGTATTTCAAAAGTTTTACCTAATAACTACATTACCACTGTCTGTGACTGGTAGAGTGTGTTTCCAAGGGGGTAAAGCATAAGGAGCAAATGCAAAGTCCTTTGTCCTTTTATATGTGTCCTAGATATAAACAGTTTGTTTTTCAGTTGTACTTTAAAAAAGCAATGTCCCTATTTTGGAATAATAATGGTGTAATGCTATGGGTCTGGCATAATGATGATATAACATGCAGTGAGAATGTTTCCTTAAAATAGGTCTTGATACAGTTCTCTCAAGTTAAGGTTACGTCTGCAAATTCTGAGTTTCCTTGAAGCCCCACATTAGAAAAATTTGGTTTCCGTAAAATGTAGGATGACCAGTTTTCTAATTTTATTGGTGGATGCTTACAAAATGCATTCTTCAATATACACTGTGTTTGATAAAACGTAGGCTACATTTTAATAAATACAGTTCTAAGGTAGGCAATTTTAAAAGCATCTCTGGATAACACCCTGCACAAGTGATAATTTGCTACATTGACTTGAATGACCCTTATAAGACGGGTCCTTAAAAAAAACAAGGTACAGCACAGCTCTACCTGTATTGCAGCCCAGCATTGTAAATTCAAGTAGCAGTAGTCAACAGTCAACTCTCTAGTAGTGTTGAGCGAACCCTAACCACACTGTTCGGGTTCGTACCGAACATTACGGTTTTGGACCCCGGACCCAACACGGACATTCCACTGTATGTTCGTGTTGGAGTTCGGGGTTCGGCTATAAACCGAAAGTCTATAAACCGAAAGACATTTGGTTTATATGTATTCCATAAACCGAAAGTCTAGAAACTGAATGTCTTTCGGTTTATAGACTTTCGGTTTATGGAATACATGTAATGCTATTGCTATTCTATAAACCGAAATAGAGTCCCCATTCAGTTGACCTATTCGTATGAATGGGGACTCTATTTCGGTTTATAGAATAGCAATAGCATTATATGTATTACATCTGAGAGTCAAATAGAACCATCAAATACTGCGCTTACAGCGCACTTTGAAAAATTCTAATAGTTTTGGGTGGTAAATAGTACATTTGCGTCTTGCGGTGCACTTCATATCTGACAGTCAAATAGAACAGTCAATACTGTGCTTACAGCGCACTTTGAAAAATTCTAATTGTTTTGGGTGCTAAATAGTACATTTGCGTCTTGTGGTACACTTCATATCTGAGAGTCAAGTAGAACAGTCCAATACTGTGCTTACAGCGCACTTTGAAAAATTCTGGCTACCTTCTCCTCCTCCTCCTCCAGCGCCGCTTCCTACACCACCACGGTCACCGCCTCCTCAACCTATGGGTCACTTAGTATAAACTGAAAGAGAATACCCTGCACTCCAACCCTCTCTCAAATGGATAATTCTGTTGATCTTCCTGGCAGCCATGCTTTAGATTTAGATTTATGTTCTTCCAAAACTAAAATCAAAGATTCCATCTAGTGCTATTTTATGGCTCAGCTGTATTTTTAATTTGTATGTATTTTATGTTATTTTAAGTTATTTCCCTATCCATATTTGTTTGCAGGGCACTTGTCCTACTCTTACCCCCATTTTACTTCCTTTTGCAGCCCTCTAGCCCTTTCCAGGACTTTTTTTTAGAGGCATTTTAGTGGCCAAAAGTTCGTGTCCCCATTGACTTCAATGGGGTTCGGGTTCGGGGTCAAGTTTGAGCACGGACCCGGACTTTTTTCCGAAGTTCGGCCAAACCCGCCGAACCCGAACATCCAGGTGTCTGCTCAACTCTACTCTCTAGCTGTTGGGTGAACTACATTTCCCATTGTCCTCACCCAACATTAAACTGTTAACATGCCTACTGACCATCACAATATTTGTAGTTGAATAATAGCCAAATAGATTTAGAAATTCTCATGGATCTGAATTGAATATAAAACTGAATATGAAAAACAACAGCTAACATGCAATGTAAGTGTTCATTTACAAGCTGTTACACCATTGTACTGCATTTGTCAAGATTGTGGCATTTTGTTTTTGTTCTATCGCTCGGAACCGGTTAAAAAAAAAATCAAATGACACGAGCCTTGGGAAGGTACAGTAAACATGTTTACGGTTATATCTGAAACATTCCCTACAGACGCCTTGCAGTCAAGCTCGGGATGTCATTTAAATAATTAAATATTTCCTTGAAAATGGCACACATTAAAAATGTCTTCATCTAATCAGACTCGTTTTCTAACAGCCAGGTATTGTCTGCTGGTGAACCCTTATTATCTAAGTTCACGGTCTTCAGAACATGAAAAAGCTTTCATGTACTGTAACAATCTTGTATAGTCCTTGATGATTGCTTCTTCCATGTTTTGTTGCATGAACTTCCACAGATCAGTTTAGTTCATAAGCTAGAGAAGACAAATGAATGCACCATGTGATATACACAAATTATTATAAAGGCCAAACTAAATGCAGCCACACAAATACACAACATAGCAATATGTACATGCAGTAAACATTCTACCACACAGTGTGTCTCTTCCTATGGAATTATTCAAATTGAATAACAGCTAAACAGCTATCGAACCATTGAAAACTAGCTCCTTAAAAGCATTCTATTAAAGGTAAAAAAAAAATATATATATATTTTCGCCAGCTTGGTCTGGTCGGAGACTGGCTCTAGACACTCATCTTTGCATGACTAGGTCCCCACTGCTAATCCCACACACACAAAGCTTCCAGACCTGCTGTGTCTCAAGGAAGCAAGGGTTAAAAGGCCCTTTAAGGAAGCAAGGTGTGAGGAACCAGGGGAAGCATTAGGAATGTAGGCGCTTTTCTGATTGGTCACTTCTAGGCCACCTCTGTCAGCAGGTTCCCCATTGACTCCCCTTGCTAAAGGGATTAAAAGTGTCTGGTGCCGTTGCCTCTGCACCTTGTGTCCCGATTGGTGGCTGTTTTAGAGTTCCCCTCCGATTGGTGCCTGGCCAAGCCAAATTATGCAATCTGCAAGTCTAACTGTTTACTGTCAACATTACCTATTGTTCAATCACACGTTATCTGATCTTTTACTGTATAAAGAGTCTGCTATTCCCTGGAATAAAGTGCTTGTTTTTTCTGCTGTACCTACAACTGTGTTGTGTTTGATTCTTGGGGACAAAGAGCAGACAAGGCTGATATCCATTGCAGGCTAGGAGAAAAGTAACCCAGAGGGAGACGTCTCTTTACACAAGGGTTAAAAAAAGTTTAGGCTTTGAAATTTGTGTCTCAATTCCCTGAAATTCTCTCTTTATTGAGTAGACCCTTTGGTGAATAGCTTCAACAATATTGTTTTCAATAATCCATGGGTGAATTCCAATGTGTATCACAATTTAAAAGACCATATTACATATACATAGATCCATACTTTAGACCAGTGTCTTGGCAGGGTCAAAGATACTTGAGTGTTGCTGCAAAAGGTCTATTATTGCAAATGTAGACACGCCCACATATAGGTTAATGAAGAGAAAAATAGTAGAGTGAGACTTTTAATGACCTCAGCAAGATATGTAAGTTACATCACCTCAAGGTTTATCACAGAAGCAGAGTCAGCTTGCGAGCACACACATATTTACTGTCCTGGATGAAAGAGATGGTTATTGGCAGATCAGACGGGACAGAGAGTTATCAGAATTGTGTTCAATTAATTCCCCCAGGGAAAGATTTTGGTTCTGTAGTATGTCATTTAAGCAAAACAGTATTGAAGTATTTGGGAATATTCCCAGAGTGCACATCATAGCAGATGATATGATTATCATTGCATTGTCCCAAAAGGAGCATGATCTCATCCTGTGCCAGGTAATAAGCAGAAGATTGGCTGAAAAAGGGATCTGGACAAAATACAATTTAAAGTGTCTGGGTTTTGATACAGAGGACAGGTATCTGATGTACAAGGGAGAGGAGGAAATCGGCAGTAGTAGAGCCAGGAAAAGGTTCATGTGATTAGAAACACGCCTGATCATACTGGGACAAATCAGTCATCATGGAGATTTAAATTGTCAGAAACCCATAAGATGGTCCTCCATGGTGACTTTCATACAGCTGTTTACAGACTGGAACTGTTTGCTATTCCTGTAGATGTATTTGTCATTGCAATGAGGCCTTAAATGCACATGGGGGCATTTAATTGGACCCATGACAATGGATATGTCTCCCTTCTGGTAAAACAGAACTTGATTCTCTGAAATATCTGCCAGGTAGAGGTGAAGTGTAACAGTGGGCATCCATCCTGACAGCTGTCAGCAAGTTAACGTACAAGCAAAAGAAAACTGTCACATCCCACGTTTAATACTCTCAGCATTAAAGGAAGCTGTGACAGCCAAGAAAACACATTTTATTTTGAAATTAAAAAAATAAACGTAAATCACCTAACCAGGCTGGGTTCTAGAGAATATAAATTTGGATCTATTTTGCATTGAATTGAGTTAGCTCTGTAACTTTCTCTGAGAAAATGGACCAATATGTAACACTTGGTGCTTTAAAGACATTTTTTTAGATCCTGCATCATGTAAACAATAAGAAACGTATCTGTCAAATAATTTCCCCCTCAACTCTTGCTATATCCTAAAAGCTGCATATAATGTGTAACAATTGTAATGTTGTTGCTATAGCAACAGTTCTCCTATTGGATGCCACTGAATTCTGAGGTTCGGGTGAAATTATTTTATTTGTAAAATTACATGATAAGCGAACATTAGTTAAAGGGACAGTCTAGTCCCCAAACTCACATAGGTGCAAGTGGAAAATGACTGCCTGAATACTGCACAAGCTTTTTTTCTAGTGTGATTTGATGCAGGTATTCTGCATAAATCACATTTTGAATATTTGACTCAAGCCCTCCCCCAGTGATTACTCTGCATGTATACTACAGTTGCAGCAGCACTGATTTATAGAGGCACTGAGAATATTATGTTTTGTTTAATTTAGTCACTTCCTGTGCTCCTGGAAATTAATACATTGTGTGGACTGTAATAAACTTGCTCTTGTACAAAGTAGGACAAAAGCAAGTCAAATGATTCTCATTGGTTCCTGCAGAAACAAAAAAGAAAATTACTTTTACTCAGCTAGTGTGGGCAGTCCTGGTTTCTTGCAAAATGTAAAACATGCATTTTATAGTACTTTAATTAGTATTTGGAAGATGCATTTTGGGCACCATATAGTCCCTTTCAACATAGGTTAAGTATCCCTTATCCGAAATGCTTAGGACCGGCAGCATTTCGGATAACAGATATGTTCGGTTAATGGATCATTTCGGCAGCCCCTCCTATAAATGATCTACATTAGCTAAATTCAATGTGAGCAATGCGTTCTGTAGATAATAGGAGTGGAGCTGGTGAAATTTCCCTCCTGTCACAGCACTCAAGGAACTACATTTCCCATGACTGCTTGCTTACAATGTACGGCGCCTGGGACGGTGAAGCAACGGAGCTTCACAACTGGGTTGCCAGGAAGTATCCCTTTTCCCAAAACTTTTGGGGGGATTTGGGGTCATTTCAGATGTTGGACTTCAGATAAGGGATAGTCAACCTGTAATTTAAACCATAGCATATCCTCTATTCATTTTATTCCAAAATTTGGGAATGGACGGCTAACTCAATAATCACAACTTGACCAAGGTACACTCTACGAACCCGGACAGACCTGAATTTGTTAGGACAACAAAAATGGGAATGTCCTATTAAATCCATGACTGCTGGAAACTAGCATGCCCCATCACCATGTGCTATATTCAGTCCCTTCTGTCCCAAACAACAGATAATGAAAATCTGAAGGACTGTTGGGGAGCGACTGTAAGCTACCCTGATATACATTTATTCTGCTCTCTCTCACCTGTGGAGCAACCACAAGATTGTCGAAGGATGAAGAATTTATTCAAATTTCCCTACAAATCGCACCTGAAAATACTGTGCATAAATAATCAAGGACAAGCATTGTCAAATTTAAAATAATTTCTAATTTTTAGCAACATTATGATGTTGATTTTTAGGTATACATTATTATAAGGTATTAGCAACTTCCATTTGGATAAAGTCGCAGGAAGGACTGCATTCTCTGTATGCCTTTTCTATTTTGGTCTCGGGTTATCCCTGTGAGCAAAAAAATTATCTTCTCATTTTCTATGTACAATTTTGATCCTTTTTTTTTTTTCAAATTAACGTTCCATAAACATAATAGAATATAAATTGGTCCAAGTCAATGGGCAGCTGTTTAAGTAATAAATTACAAAGTGGGTCTGCTCCAGAGCACTGTAACACAGCGCTTTATAACAGACGTGAAAGTGTGTGATAAACAGTGCCTTCCGATTAAGTTTGTCCCAGCAGACTTCCTGTAGCCTAGTGACATCACACGATCACATGACCAGCAGTGTTTGCAGTCAATATCCTGCAAGCAAATGGGAGAGCATTTGTACCGTGCTGGTATGAGATGATAGTTGTTTGACATCCACTGTAAATGGAGCCCCTATAAGCTTTTTACTGATATGTATCTGCACACATCTCTGTTATGTTTGTAGAACAGAATAACTGCGAGGTTGATTATTTTGCGTTATGACTATTTCGTTTGTAGTTGCATATAAACCCTATTTCACCCATATGATTCTAGAACTACCCCCACCAGTCTGAAATAACACGAGTTTTATTAAAAAGTACACCGTGATGCTTGAGCTTCTTTTGTATATACATATATTACCTATAGATGCTGATCTTTGTAAACACTCTTGCTGTTTGCATTTAACCAGCACATTAGTAAGTATTATAGAGTAGTAAATTTGATACTCCTACCTTAGTAACTGATATATAAGGGGGGGGGGGGGGGGGGGTGAGCAAATCCAGCAAGTACAGCATTTCAAAATAAGACAGTTATGTTTTAATAAGTAATATTTGTATCTCTATCAATAGTAAACAGATGTTTTAGTTTACTATAAAGTATAACAAGCATTTGTAACCTCACAGTTAATGTGGATGACAACAAGCACTAGACTGGAATTTTACACATTATTAAAGAGGACTTGCATCAAGACTGTCTGCGCTGCAACAACTACTTACCCAGGTCTGAGCCAAGCAGATGGAATGTGAGATCACAGCCCAGACGTAGTTTCTCTCAGGTACTGTAACGTCTCTTACGCTTTCCTTATGTCTTTAAATGTCTGACAGTGTCACATGATGATTTTATTGCAAATACATGCCTTTGTTGTTTAAAATATGTTAGATCTGGTATACCAGTCTTCAAAATATATTGTATTGTGTCTGTGTAAATTAGGAGAATGTCTAATTACAGAGTAGACGTTGATTTATTTAAAAATTAGTGCAAAATGATTGCAATGATAACCTTTAAATTCTGACTGTGCAGCACTAGATATTCCATATGCTTCACTACACTTTGCAGAACTCTGCATGTGAATTGCACAGGTTGTTTGTAAAGGTATAATCCGAAATACTTGTTTTTAAAATATGTTGTGTTGGTGAAAAGTAAACTATACTATTAGTGTAAATTTTAAGTGGCAAGAGGGTTTAACAATATTTGACCTATCTCATGGGAATGGGAAGAGGTTGGGAGTATGTGGATTTTTTTCATACAAATAGTAAAAATCGTGTTATTCTATTTGTATTCTGCCTACTACATTTAATGCTAGGACATTGTATAATGCAGTGCTGTCCAACTTGTGAGGCTGCATAATAAACAGTAGTTTAGTTTGTGGGCCAGACATTATTATATTAATTTCAATTGGTGAAACCATACCACTTTTTAGATATGATAGACCCAGAATCCTTCTGGGCCCCAGAAAAATGTAGGTGCAACTATTCAATCACTGCTCATATGTCCTGCATATTAACTGTCCACCGTGGAGCTACAAAGCGAGAATAATCCTTAAAATAGATTTCTTGTTTTGTTTGTTTTAATTGTTCAGAATGAAAAAGTTATTTATGTCAGTGAAAATCAAAGTACTGATGGAGTCTGGTACTGTGCTCTTTTGTGCGCATTTGGCTGCTCTTCACCATTAGGCTCATTATATGACATATGAGGACGTAGGATGTTGACCCCTACATGTTTAAATGCTCGTGTCAAAGCCCCATGGGCTTTGTCATGTGCAGCATACAATCTCTGTGATTCCTTATCACAGCGATCATATGCCCCGGAAGTGCTCTGACCAGGCTCACGGAAGTCTGGCTCGTCTTTGAGGCTGTGTTCTGGGAGTCTGCAGGTGAGGACGTATATACATTCTTATGTGTGTGTGTGTGTATGTATGTGTGTATATATATATATATATATATATATATATATATATATATATATATATACATACACAAAATAGAATAGTATATATACTATATAGAATAAATATATAGCGTTAAAGAGAGACTAAATCCTCTGTTGGAACTTTTAATCGCAGAGAAAGCTACTTCTATATAGCACTATACTGACGTGATTCACAGTTCTTCTGGAAGTCTTCCACCAGAATTCCAATGGAACTGGCAGCTCTGACTGCTGTACACAGTACCTGTGACTTTGTACATACCTCCAGCGGGGGAGAATATGATCTGCCTTTATTAAAATAAAAAATGGGTTTATTCTGTCTGGAATGTTGTGCACATTTATGAAAATTAGGGCAATAAAATAGAAATTTATGTTGGAAAAAAAAAAGACTCAAGACCATCAAGTTCAAATGGCTGCCTCCCTGACCTCAGCAACCAGCTCTTTAAGTTTTCTTTCATTTATCATGATGTCGGCTTACAGTGAATGTAGAGAGAAAAACATTATCTGAGCAATTTCAGTGTCAGCAGAATTGCAAGGAAATGCACAAATTAAGAGAACAATGTGTTCTAAATGTGTCTTTAGTGTCTCGTGTTTATGACATCACCTTGTGACTTGATATTCAAATTACACATTTCCCATTTAAAGTAGGACATTTGAATATCAATCAAGCCACGAAGTGATGTCATAATCAGAAGACACAATTTGAAGAAAATGGGATTTTTCTCATACTTTGCTTTTAATGTTAACTTGTTCTGAGGTTTTCTGTATTTTTTTTAACTGTTATTTTAATCACTCACTCACATGCTGTTAATTTGTTTGAATATTTGTTCAGTAGATTAATGTGTCATTGTCCAGGTAGTAAATTCTTGCTCAAATTTTGCATTCTCCTAGGCTGGAACGGGAAATCGATCTCTGTGCTGACTTGTGTAGCTTCATTATAACTCTGCTAATTACATAGGCAAAATCTATCCCAGATAGATTATCTTGTGCTGATAGGATTCGTTACTGTCTCATGGACCTGAAAAGAAATAATTGCAGGCAAACTTGGCTGTGATCGCTTATATAGACGTCTGGAATGGTCTTCTTCTGTTACCCATTGGCCATGTGAAACGTTATGTTCACTAGCTAGTCATGCTGACTGTATTCATTGTTTACATGTTATTTAATTTGAAAATATAATTTAGGAGTTCCATTTAAGTGAAAGGTCTCAATATGTTTTTGAATTAATTTGCTTGAGTCCAAAGTTCCATTGCATATTGATACTCAACTGGCAGCCTGTGGGCACAGAGCGTCCCTTAGGGCTTTGTGTGCAGCCCCTATACTATCTCATGAAATTGATCATTTCCTGCCCATATAACCTATATGTCTGCACGATATGTGGCCCTCCACAGATTAGACAACACTGTGTTCGAAGATACAGCCCTTTGTTAATAGACCATGTGCTATGTCGAGCTACTAATAGCTTTTAACTACTGTACTGTATACCATGAACCCACTTTACCCTCAGAAACATCTCCATCTTGCGTTTTATGTAGAATTGTATATAAAGAAACATTTTTCTGATACATTAATGTGATATACCCACTTCATGTCCATGGATTTGCATTTCTTGTTGACTGAGGATCGGATTATTGGTGTACATTACAGTTAATGGTCGCTGAGCCCCCAACAGAAGAAAACTGTTTGCTTCTGCCACAGACAGTCTAGTCCCCAAACTCACTTTTGTGCAAAATGAAGATTACTGCGTGCATAGTGCACAGGCTTTTTCCCAGTGTGATTTGATGCAGACATTCTGCATAAATCACATTTTTAATATTCAACTCAAGCCCTCCCCATTGATTATTCTGCATGTTTACTGCAGGTGCGGCAGCACTGATTATATAGACACTAAGGATATAAAGGTTTATTTAATTTAGTCATTTCCTGTGCTCCTAGAATTGAATACATTGTGTGTCCTCTAAGTGACCTTGCTCTTGTACACAGTAGGATCTCTAAACAGTGCAACACATTGTCTGATGACATCACTAAAGAGACAGGAAATTCCATTCATTTGAATGAAATTATTCCCATTGGTTCCTGCAGCAAAAAAAATACTTTTACTCAGCTAGTGTGAGCAGTCCTGGTTTCTTGCAAACTGCTGTAATTTCATCTATCTGTAAGTATTTTACCGCTGTCTAAAAAACATGCATTTTAAAGTACTGCATGTAAAGATGCCTGTCCCTTTAATGTTAATTAGAAAACGTTGGTGTTTGTAAACAGGAGGAAGAGCTGTGATTGGCAGATTCTCATGCAAAAAAGAGGTTTGTTGCTTAAATAATAAGATTGTGTTGGTTTCTTTCTGTTTTCAAAAATGCAGGTGGAATTATTCAGTCTGTATATGTCTTATCTCAAAATATGGTGCAGAATATAATTACTACATGTTTTATCTTGTATTTGACAGAGAGATGGAAACCTTACTTCCCATCGAGGATACTTTCTATCATAAAGTCTTCAGGTCATCACTTTCTTTTCATATATAATCTTAACGGTGTGGCTGCCAAATCTTACCTTTTTTATTTAAAAAAAAAAAAAATCAGAGTCTGTAATTTCTGTTTGCATCCTTGGGTCATAAAAATTTTAAACTGTGTTCTTGTTTTATTTAATGTTTTGGTTTCAATATTTTTCATAATATGACATTTTTATGTTTTTTTTTTTTAAATCCATATATAAATTATGGAACGGCTATATTTTGGATCAGGTGTTTAATAGGGAGCCATCTGTTCTGATTTTGAATTGGTATATGGCAAGTAAGAACTTGCTTTCTTACAGTTGTATTTGACTTTGTGTGTGTATATACTGTATGTGAATGTGTTTGTATATATTATGTATAGACACACTGAAACAAAGGTAGAAATAAAATGCTCAAACACCGTTTTTATGAGAAGCATTTAAAAATTGGTGTACAATCAGTACTAATGATTTACAATGCCATTACATATATGCAGTAGTAGGAGTTTTGTACCCATTATATATCTTTTTATGGCATGGCATTTTGGCTTTAGCCATAATGGTTAGAGATATAACAAAAATGTAATTCTCTTCTTGATAGACCATTAGCACAAAAAAATCTGTAAGTTGAAAACCAACACAATTTTTAAAGCCAAATTTTAAAAAAGACCTCTAAAAAGAAATCTTATTACCCCTGAATTAATACCCTGAGATATTAAATATTGGCTTTCCTTTGTACCACACTCTCCTCTTAATATAGTCCTCTGTATTATGTATAAGTTAACTCTATGCAGATATTTAATAATAAAATGTATGGCACCAGAATCTATGTAATACCTTTTGGCGATATATCTCTATAAGATATCATTATTTTCATTATAGATTATAATTTACTATTTAAAAAAAAAAGAACAAATTGAAAACATTTTTTTTAACTTTTACACATTTACAAACTAATAGCTAATTAAAAAAAACCTGCTAAATAGATTCTAATATTTTTCCTGAATTGCGAAATATCCAACGTGTACATGTTTTTCTGTTGTTTATTTGCAAGTTATAGGGCAATAACTGGAAGTAACACATGCTTTTTCCTAATCATTCTCCTTTTAGCCCCAAGCCTCATAATAACCCTAACGCTAACCCTAGACCAGTCTAAAAAATGCTTTAAATTAACTGCAGATCCATTGCCTCCTTCTAAGTAATATATTAATGGACTTAGCTTGAACAGAACGAGAAAGTTATTTTCGCAAGATTTTTTTATTTTTTATTGCAGACATTGCTACTCGGCATGATGTTATGATGTTATATAAATATATACTAAGCCCATACAGAGGGCTTTCTAAAGACCTGTTCATTAACAGAACAAAGGGCAGGAAGTCACCCGCTAAGACTTGAATAAAGATCTAGTCTATGACAGCGGAAGGGATTTTTTTAAAGTAAGGACAATAAATGTATGGAATTCACTTCTGGAAGTGGTGGTTCTAAGAAATACGTTAGATGCCTCTAAAAGGGGTCTGGCAACTTTATGTGCACAGTGGCCACATTAACAGTGAACCCCAGATATATCAGAAGCCAATTTTTTGGGATGTGACTTTAATGGAACTTAGTCATGTAATATCAATTTGTTGCGTATATTAGGTAGCCTCCAATACAGAGAGTAGAGCTGGGTATAAGATATTGTGCAAATTTAGTTTCTCTGTCAATGTTTACCGATCTTATTAATCATACAGATTTGAGAAACAGTAGACAAATTACCCTTCTATAACTGCTGTCTCAGAACAAAGTCATCGTACGTGCATCAATGTTTTTAATCAAAAAAGGAGCATGGCTCACAGTGCAATAACAAATTGGTTATCAAAAATGTAATTTCCTTGACACTGTAACTTAAAGTGAACCCAAGACCTCTTCTGCCCACTTTCAAAAAAATATTACATCATCTATAAATCTATACCACCTTGCAGGTAAAAGCAAAAAAAAAAAAAAAATCTGCAATTCATTATTGGCTAATATCAAAGATTATAATTCAACCAAAAATGCAATCTGCAACAGATCAGGTAATGTTGACTGCGACAAAAACAATTTCATGCATGAAAAAGGACTGCGACAAAAACAATTTCATGCATGGAAAAGCCTTCTAATAAAGTATATTTTGTGTACAATGACTCCATGTCTGTTGTGCCAAATCCTTGTTCTACCAAGCTGTTTCATGGCCAATTAGTGTGTAAGAACCAGCAAGTGACCACTATGGCCCTAATGACCCTTTACTAAGGCACTCCACATATACATGCATGTCATTCTTTGGTGACCTGGTCTCTGATAGCCACATCACAGTGTTTAGTGACCCATTTAACGCAACAAAAGGTTATTTTTACCTTGTTATTTGTGCAGTGACAGATTTAATCAGCACCCTCACTGCAGATTCGAACAAATGAAAGCTGAAAAATAAATGATTGTGGATTGACTGCCCAATATACTTATTAAAGCATTCCTCGTTAAATAGAAATACATACATAAAATATTATCTCTAATTATCTAACTTTTGGAACTAGCTTAATAAAACATATTAAAATAGTGCATTAGAGCAAATTGCTAATTTAAATATCGCCATTGTAATTAATTACAACCTTTATTAGTAATATTCTTTCCAAAGATACATTTTCCAAGTAAAGATTTCAGTAATTTCAAGTGAGACCCAGGGTCAATTTAGGGCCGCCAGCATTGCCATTCCATTATGTGTGAGCACCGAGAATGTGGTATGGATGTTACAGGGAAATTAAACTGAGCACTCCAGGTGCTATATTCATGGCTGACTGCTCAGTCTATCTTGGCAAGGGCAGATCAGATCTTGACTTGGGTCCTACAGTCTAGTCTTTATCTGTGAGTTTCCATGGAGTTTTAGAAAATGTACCAGCAGGTTTTTGGTCTTGCGCAATAAGCCAGGTAGTGTGCTCACTTGGAACAAAGGTGCTGCAGCAATTCACTGACCATATATTGCATCCAATGATGTGCACAAAGAAGCTGACACTCCTTTAATTATGTGTTAGGATATGTGAAGCGCATTGTGTGTCTTCCTCACCCCACTTTATGCTGTGATTCATCTATGGAAGAATAAAAAGCTTTTCCAACAGTTTTCACTGTGACTAAGCATGCCAACTTCTTTGTACATTCCACTGATTTTGCCCAGGGTTTTGGAGCACACATATTTTCCAAGTGCTCCAGGCAAATTCTAACTTTGGGAACAAGCGCGTCTGTTTACCGAAGTATCTAAACCATGCCAGTTGTCATGACAGTGATATGTGTTGTGATGTATATTTAATATTCAAAATTATTTTCTGAAAATGTGTGTGAAGCGCAGATCAACCCAAAAAATATTTGTACTCTGGTACTGCTCCAGGCAAAAAAAATCCCTGCTCCAGTCCCGCTCTAGGCTCCAAAACTTTATTCTGTGTTATTTTTTATTCTTGACAACAATCCTTTGTTTTCTTTTTTCTTCATTTATATTTTACGTTCATATACGAAGCATGTTTTTCTAATACTACTAATCGATTGCTTGACATTTTTGTTTGTACTTCTATAAATAGAAGTACGCTTAATTTTATTTATTAATTACCTACTGATTACCTACGGACTGTGCTCCAATTTTGAAGCATTTTGTTCTGTACAGGTGAGATTGCTACTAAGCAAATAACTTATCAGGCAACTGAATACTATTGGTGACTCAAGCATCAAATCTGGAATACAGTCTGACCTGTGATGACTTAGATATCAACATCATCTTTTACGAATTCACCTGTGTTGAATAATAAAAAAGCCATTGACCCACATGAGTCTTTTATGGAAGCTCAGTCCCTATAAAGTGGGTAAAAGAGCGAAACCTTAGACTCTAAATATTGTATTCAATCACAGTTAAAGTCAGCTGTTCGTGCACTTAATCTATAGAAACTGTACATGACTTCAGTTGATTTCTGTATTGAATAGCGCAAACATTCCTCACTGGGTCACCTGATTGTGGACACCCTTTATTGTGCAATGCACTATAGTGGTTTTAGGTGGGATTTCTGTTTTTCAATTAAAAAAAAATATGTATATATACAGTTTAAAGGATGAAAAGGTATGTATTAAAAAAAACATCCAGACTCTGGCTCAAAGCCTGTCCACTCCTGTGTATAGTATGTGCCAGTGAATCTGGACACATATAAATGAAATATATACACCGCAGCTACGGGGACCAAATATCCCACACGGAAACAATGTGTTACTCTGTATGTATTTTGGCTAAACAGTAAGCTGCAACCTGTGTGGTTATCCTAAAGGCTGGTAATAATGCAGAATCATCGCCTGTTCTAAGAAGCCCTACCCTTTTATGATCTCATTGAAACCTGAAGTTTACATGTCACAATGCTACAGAAGCTTGAGACAGAACCTTACAATTACGATGGGATCAGCTATGACTAAAAATGTTGTTTCCTTTCTGAGAAGAGCTTAATTTATGGGGTGCTCCACAGGCTTTTCACAGTCTACGAAGCTAGTAACAAATTTCTGGAAAGATTAAATTCTTCTAAGTGCCAACTACATGTAATACTGTTTTCATGGCTCTGAATAGTGATGATATCTAGCAGCGTTTTGTGGGTATCACCTTGTGCTACGTAGAAATGTATGTACCGGCTAATGTTTTCATTTATTATGTGTTTAGACTGATACGATTTAATATAATTGGATTTGTGTTTTTTTCTCTTTGAAATATCGTGACCTTTGTATCCAAATGCAAAAGAAACCCTGTCTTACATAATTGTGTAAATTGCAAACATATGTCAAAGGTTTTATTTCTGGTCACAAGATATTTTAATTGCATGTGTTATTTTTATTTACATCTTTTGTTGTCTAATGATATGGCATTGCAGCCTTTGAAGGGAGAAACTAGCATGATAAGTAAATTTACTGCATTAAGGACATTTTTTAAAGTTTATTTATCATGTAAACAGGATACAAGTTTGACTCCGTTAGCTCTGTTTTTTGGCATGAAGTAGTGCTTCCAAATGTAGATCATATTGGTGGCCTCCGAATATATCTGAAATTAGGACATCATAGACAATATCTCTGAAATGCAGACATCATAGACAATATCTCTGAAATGCATCGAAAGCCTCTGTCTGTACTGGCCCCAGTGACATTTTACAACTAAAAAAATAAGTAGGGTTGATATCTAGGGTTTGGTTCAGTAAGTGGATTAGAGTTAGGGTTACGGTCAAGTTGATAATCGTGGTTGGGGTCAAAAGTTCACTGTAGGGGAAAAATACGCTACTTTATGTTATTGCCCTATAACTTGCAAATTGAATTCTGTAAAATATTTTTTTAGGTCAGCGTTAGGCCTCAACCTTTAAAATACCCTCTTCTAATTATACCTGCCATTATTTGGATTTCACTAGATAGAAAGTAAAATTGCTGACATTTTTATTCTCCCCCAGTACATGGAGTCAACATTCCAAAAAGGCAAGATTATATTTTTAATCACACAAGTTAATAGTTTATTTTAGACTTTCGAGGGCTAGATATTGCCCACAAACACCGGTTTATGGCTCATGTTTTGACCACTGATGTCTCTGATTCCGGATGTTGTAATGTAATGCTAGACAGTCCTGATTTCTATAAAGCAACATAGGTATTCAAGCAATACACATGTTCTTTTATTTATTTCTCTAAAAGCAAAGTAACCTTTCAGCCTACTGATACGGATTGTGATCTCAAAGGGCCCATTGCTCTATAAACAGACTTCTGATGATGCTCTTTGAAACACAACATGATGGAAGTATTGCACTACAAAATCTGTAGCACACTCTGACATGCAATTTGGTGTAGCATCTTTGAAATGCAGATTTAGCTGACGGACAGAGCTGTGCTACATTGGCTCTAGCTGTATTGTCATTTGCTACAGGTTCATCTGTTCAGCTAGAAGTCATGAATTTTAGCTAGAAGAATATTTTTATTTTCAACTCCTTACACATTAGCACACCGATTTGTGTTAATCCTTTGTACCTGTCTGTTTGTCGTCCACAGATAAGGTACATACTTTTCCTTTTCTTGAGGAGAAAATGGAGAAATGCAGATCTCGCACTCGGAGGCCCGACAAGGCACTGTATGTTCCCAAGGCTAGACGGAATACAGCAGCGCATGAAGGAAGTGGACTTGAAAAGCCTTCGGAGCAAATGGCTGGCGATTGTTTAAAAGCACAGAATGATGGGACTTTGGAAAGAAAATTACTCAACAAGAAAGTCCCTCACAAAAATAGACAAGGCAGTAACACGGACAGGCCCCGTTCTAGAGCCTTTGAAGCGGAAAACTCGGAAGGCCAACGTTCAGAATCCACGACTTCACAGCGCAGGGCTGAACAAAAAGATATGAAGCAAGTCTGTCAACTTGCAGAAGCCGACGCAAACTATTCATTATGTGAAGCTGGTAATGGCATAAGCGTTAATGAGGGAAAAGCAGCATTATCATTGGACTCAGATGAAAGCTTTGTGACTACATCTCATTTTGATTCTATTTCTGTTCATCATGGCAGTTCTGTATCAAAGGAACCTGAACAGGTTGCAGCCCAGAGCTGCTGTGACAGCCAAAGACTTGGAGAACAGGCTGCAGATAGAGGACAAGGGTCAGCAGAGAGTGAGGTGGAACAAGATAGGGCTACGAGGGTAGAGACCATCGACAAAATATGTCAATCTAGGAAGACAGTAGAGTGTGCAGAATTCTGTCGAAACAACCGTATGGTGTTACCTAGCTTAGCCAGGTTATCGAGAAGCATTGAACAGGTAAAGCAGAAAGACTCAGTGTTTATATGTGATAATGACATGTTAGATTTATCAACCAGGTCGATACATAGCAGCTGTGAAAATCTGCCACAAAGTACAGGCAGTATAGTTGAAGAACTACATAACATTTCACTTCCCGATGCAGATAATGCTAAGATAATCTCCACTACTGACATTAATATTCCTAAAGATGTATCAGGACAGCTTGCAGTCTGCTTAAATGATACTGATAAAATAAGTACTGCTCTTTTTTATGAAAAGCAGGAAAATATTGCAGAGGGGAAATTAGATTTATCACCTCTAGTAATAGAAGATGCCTCGGAACACATGATAAAGGATAACGGCAGCATTGTCTGCGTTAGTAATCCCAGTAGCATCACTGCAGATGAAAACATCACAGATTTTAAAGTGTGTGCGGATGAAAGAGGCAAAGGTGTAATAGATGACATTCATTCTTCCAAAATCCCAATAAAATGTGACAACGCAAATACCGAGCCACAAAATGGGAATGAATTTGGAGGATTATATGAGGATAGGGTTGAAGACAGCTGCAGTGATATGAATAATGCAGATAAAGGGTCAGAAAGCATTTGTCATATAACGGAGGGTGATAGCATTACAGAGGCATGTGCAGAGCCAGTGCATGGTGTAGTGTGTGCAACGTTTGGAACAAGTGTAAGCCCCCAGGATGATTTGCAAGAACAGAGTACACTGACTGGGACTGGTTTTATACTGAACATAACAGACCATGAATTAAGTCACCATAATGAGACCAACCAAGAGGACAGTTTGGCAAAACCTTCAGTGACCTCTTCGCAGATGGCTGATAATGCCCACTCCGCTCAGGGTGCTGGCAGTGGTGATGGGGATGAGAGCTGGGACTCTCTTTTTAACGAGGATGGAGACTGTCTTGATCCTCATCTTCTGGAAGAGGTAAAATTGTGCTAAAATGTGACCCAAAGTCTAGGACAGGGCCTGACAACCTGTCTGGTGTGCGAGTGTTGGTCAGATTCTAGTTACAGCAGATAATCTCTAGGAATAGTTTGGATCTGTATTATTATAAGTGACTGAATAGCATAAATTGATTTGTGTATAATTTTGGATGGAAACTTAGAACACATCACTGAGTTGTATTAATTAGATATGATATAGACCAAATACTGTTCGTTCCAATGAATCTAGGACATAATGTACTTCTCAAAGAGAGGCGTCTAGTAGACATGTGTGAAACTGTATTAATAGAATATTTACCACTGATAGGTTTATATTTACAACACTATGTGTTGTTGGATTTTGGCAGGGGAAATTTGGGGTGGGTGTTGATTGGTGTGGTGCATTCCTCACCAACATTTTTGCTGGTGGGTTGAAAAATGTGAATTTTAAATTTACCGTTGCGTATATGCTTTTAATTTCAGGTAGAGACTGTTTTCTATCTAAAAACAGTTTCAAGATTGCCCACTATTTGTGAAGGTAGCAGAGAATCAAAGAGTTTATGAATGGATGAATTATTAGGATTATTTTGTCTGGTTGCATTGTTCTTCACTGTAAACTCGCTTCATTTAACCTTGGTTCAGGTAGATTAAGGGACATAATTATTGTTATTATGAGAAAAATACATCTTTTAATCATACTAAAAGAATGGCTTAAAGATATTCTCTTAATGGGAGAACATTAAATCCACTAGACAAACTATGGCATGGTGTAATATGTCATTATGAAGGGCAGAGAATATACAATTAAACCTTGACTGTTTTATCACTACTAGCATATGTAATCTTTATAGTATAAATATCATGGTATGGGGAGTTTCTTCCCTTCCTAATTAGCTGCACCGTGCCTTGCTTTCCAGTTGTATGTGTATGTTATGCAGCCTGTGCAGCCATGGTAGGTCTGAACAACCATTTTTTTTTCCCCTTTCCTGATATATACACTTCATTTTATTGCTAGTTTGTATGTAGCATAAACCACATATGTCTCCATTCTGTGTATCGCCCTACATATTTTGAATATCAAGTCATCCAATAGGACACTGTGGTTCTGTATTTATTGTTGATTATGTGCTTTTTCACGGTCTCAAATTTGTTCTATTAGCTCACAACCAGTGAGAAGACCGGGAAGAACATGCCGAAGTCCAGGTTTAACTATTATGATTATGAACCTAACGAACCAGACATGGATGAGCTGGAATTATCGCATGTGATTGAGATCTATGACTTCCCTGCGGACTTTAAGACCGAGGATTTGATCCGTGCATTTGCCAATTACCAGTGAGTTGCTCTTATTAATATTAAAAAAAGTAATTCTGTTGCCAAACAAAAGACTATTGATTAGTCTTGTAATTTAGTACTGCTTATAATGGCCTGTTTTAGCCAGTTGGGTGACAAAGTAACATGCAGCGATGCTAATCTCTTTTGCTTTTGCTTGAGGCGTTGACTAATAACAATTTTTTTAGATTTTCCTGGAGGTACTATCATTAACTCCTAAACCTAATCGGAAGTGCATTAGGATTTTGGTGACAGAAAGCACTGACGAAGTCCATTACATTGCATCTCTTATTAAAAGTTTAACTTTATTTATTTATTATAATTTTTTTTTTCTTGCCTGCCGAACAGTATCAACATGTGCATTAGTGTCAAGTATCTGTACAGCAAAATACAGCATGGAACTAAGGAGGTACCCATCAGCAGTATGTAATATAGTTACCAGGATTCCAACTGGATTGCACAATGTCATTTTTATAATGTGTACAAAAATAAATCTGATTGTAATGGCACTGCATGTGCACCTAGAACTCCAAGGGAGTGGATGCATGGATGCTCAGCCATCTCCTGACACAACGTGAGTGAATACAGTAGCACTTGACACATGCTTTAACTCCTCATCACCATACTGCCGCTGGGTCTCACCACACGCTCAGAGAACAGGCTTCTCTGCCTCTGCAAGGAATACAATTGAGGAGATTTCTGAGAAGCACGTCTGCATACTTGGATTTTAAACCAGCATTCATTGGTGTGACTTAATTGGGTCTGTGTTACTTAGATGGTATTTAGAATGTGAATTGAGCGCATAAAAAAAAGTAAATGCATAAATTAAAAGAATTTTAACGCTGTCCGTGTTGTCTCCTGCATGTCACATCTCTTTGTAGCACCATATGCAAATGAATCATCTTTGTTGTAGTCAATTTGCATAGGGTGACACAAAGTATTCTCAAAAATGGGAGCCAACACGGTGATATTTAAATCTTTTTTTTTGTTTTGTTTTTTAATTTGGAACCTATGTATTTCTTGGAATTCTTCTGATACATTGTAAACATTTTTTTTTTATATGCTAAATTCACAACGCTAATCCCGTATAGGTTACCGAATCCCTTTTACATAGAATCCATAATTTTATTTTGCCTTCAACAGGAAGAAAGGATTTGATATTAAATGGGTGGATGATACACATGCCCTTGGACTCTTCTCCAGTCCGATTACAGGTATATTACTCTATAATAACCATTATATTTATGTATAAAAGATTAAAGCATACACTTGGTTAGAATATGTTTATGGAGATTTTCAGATGTAAAACATGAATGTGAGGAGTGATTATTGCGCTAGCACATGGCTTGACAAATATTTGTAGGCTTGACAATTCAGGTGCCAGCCTAGCTATTTTTAGGAGCCAGGAGTTTGGATTTTAGGAGCCATGGCTCCCTCGATTTGTTATGCCCTGATCTAGCACCATACGTCTCAGGGATAGATGTAGTAAGGAATTAATGTGCAACTGGCAGCCAGAGGGCTGTATGTGGCTGTAAAGGTGTTTGTGCAACCACCTTATAAAAAGCCCATAGGTTTGATTGTTATTGTTGTCATCTCTGGAAATGATTACATTGTTTGACAAATGGATGGCCTTTAAAAAGACTGGTATTGACTCTGTTTTTGATGTTCTGTAGCTCGTGATGCACTGTCCAGCAAGAATCCAATGGTCAAAGTGCGCCCACTGTCGCAGGCCACAAGAGCATCTAGAACCAAAGCCAGGGCCTGCTCCGGTAGGTGGAAATATTGAGAAAGTAGTGGTCAGCATCATGGCTAATATGCCCATTATCTAGATGGGAAACTCATGTTAGTGAGCCAGAAAAAAATAATGTGTCTCACTCAACTAAACTGAGGATCATGTGTTCCATAAAACAATGTAGTAATTCATTCTAGATCAACACGTTCCATTTGAAACAAAAGGTCAATGTGTTTCCAAAGAACATTTCGAATAAAACAAACCCATCAGTAGTTGGAAAAACATTATACATCTATCCTACTGGTTATCCTATCCCATTCAGGCACAGAAAAGCACATTTCTCCCTGTGATACCTGTTAAGAAGGTGTATCTAGCTGTATTTTTATTCTATTTGCCTCTTTAACCCTTTGTATTTCATACACTGCACTTGCACTGAACATGTTAATATAGTTCCTGGTATTTATCTTCCAGTAAACATTACCGTGTGCTGGTTTGTCGTGATATTGATCTGTTCTGAGTGCTGGATTAAGCAGACTCTCTGCCTCTTCTCTATATAGGAGGTTAAGCAGCACCAATGCCCATGTGTTTTGATGGACTAATAAATAGTCAATGAACCATGGAAACCAATGGCGTATTTATGCTGATCGCTTCACATTCATATGTCTGCTCTAGAATGTTCTTTGTACGTACAGTAATTCCCTGCCATATCTGTCATTTTCAGTCCTGCTTCGTCTGAGCTTCAGTTATGTATCGGGTATATTTTTTATTGCTTTGATGTTTACTTCCAGGCACATCTTAACATTTGATCATGAGATGGAGATTGTGACTGCTCACTGTGTAAGTGAAGGTGTCAGCCCTGACATAGTCACTTGTGTTAGATTATTGTTTTGAACAGAGACACAATCATGCTTGTCAAGTCATTGTCTACGGGCAAGGCTAGCAAGTGTAATCGGATGACATATTTAACATACAGGTAAGTAAACTCCCTTGAAAAATGGCCCTGTAAATATATCCTCAGTTTCTTCATACTGGAATGTGCAGGTTGCATAATGATCAGACTGTAGGTCAAGGTGAGAATGTTAGATAAAGGAACATTGCACTTTTTTCCATAGGAAGCAGGCAGCTTATCTTTTGACCGACAGCTGCCATGTTTCCAAAGGAAGCAGGCAAGCCGTCTGATCAGCGACCGTCTCTCGCTGCTAGCGCAGAGAAAGACCCTCGTTTTTGCATGGGATCAGCAGAGGGGACCTAGTTAAGGCCCCCTGCTGATCCAATGCAAAAATGAGGGTCTCTCTCTGCACTAGTTTCCTTTGGAAACATGGCAGCTGTCGGTCAAAAGATAAACTGGCATGTTCTCATTCAGGGGCTGGCAGAACACGTTCCCAGTGTCTACCAATGATTCTGCAGCATGTCCCTCTGATGACATCACACTTAGTGTTGTCCAGCTCTTACTTTGAAATTACAAAGAGGGATGTCAGTGTTCCCAGCCACAGACATAGTACCATGGTGCAGGTAACTTGTCCGTATCAGGAATCGGTACTTTAGTTGAAAACTAAAGGTTCCCTTCTATAAGAGGAAAGAAAATCAGTAAGAAATAAAACTTTGTTCTCTGACTTGCTCATTCAACCTGATTCACCATCTGCTCTTTAAATGATGCTTTTAAAACATGGCTTGATTGAGAGCTGAATGTTCTAAAACAGTGGTTCTTAAATATGTCTCAAGAAACAACTTAGAAAGGTGTTTTGCTGCTTTGAAAAATTAACACATCCATACCAACTATTACATTAAATCCATGTTCTAAAACACTTTCTGGGATATTCATGCACTTTTATATCATCCAGAGGAATTCTGGTGGTTAACTAACCATGTTGTGAGAAATGAAGATAAAAATATTGTTAATGGTTATTGTAACACATATTGTGCAGAGTGATACAATAAGAACACTATAAATAGAAAATGAAAAATATCAAATTTGTAATGCAGATGTATAAAAAAAGATGAATTCCAGCCTTCAGGCAGTCACAAGCATGGTCTGTTACATCTTCTACAAATCCCTATATATAAATGCCCTTTGTTCATTTCAAATTTTTTTTTATTGGTAATAACACAAACATTTTGCACAATTTTCTACTAATTTAGAATTATAATTGGAAAAAAAAGTACTCCTAACAAACTCAAAAATAAAGTGAGCAGTCTGATTTCATCAACATTTGGTTAAAAATAATACAGAATTGTAAAATATATATATATTTTTTTTTTTAATCAATCAAATTTCAATCTAGAATACCACCAAAAAATGACATAACCGGTGGTATATGAAAAGGGAGGATAAAAGATTTATTATAATTGAATTGAACATTGTTGAAATTAGAGCCATTTTTTAACCTCTTCATGACAATTGACGTGCCAGCCATGTTACGCACAAACACACAGTTAGTGACAATTGACGTGCCTGTCACGTCAGGCGGCGAAACAAGCATGGGAAGTGATTAAAAGCTGCTGTACTCACCGGGTGTTGCTGCAATGTCTTGACATCTGGGAATTTGTCCCCAGGGCGCAATGCAAGCACTATATTGAGGGGTAGCATGCCTTTTCAATATGGTACTGCCCTGTACTGGGAAAGAGCTTCGGAGGCGATCAAGACTACTTCCTTTGCTCTGGGAGTGTTGCTAGACTGCTAGAGGCAGTCAGCAGCATTGTAGTAAAAAAAAAAAAATGCATCTTAAAAAAACAAAAAACTTAGATCTAGGGTTACAATTAGGGTTAGATTTAGGGTTGTGGTCAAGAGGTCACAGTAGGAAAAATGGTTAGGAAAAATCAATACGCTACTTCCTTATTTCCTTTATAACATGCAGAAAACACATAAATATGGGCTATTTCTAAGCTCGGGACAAATATAAGACTATAAGCAGTTTTTTTTTTATTTGTAGATGTGTAAAAGATTTTTCATGTAAAAGATAGAAAAAGACAAATGTTTGGTCTTTTTTTCATCATCTCTTATGATTTGTTAGTTTAATTTGTTAGTAAATGATATGATATGATGAAAATAATGATATCTAAAGAAAGGCCTTTTATGGTGATAAAAAAGAATGACAGGAGAGAAACTGTAGGTTTCATAGATATAGGGGGTGAGGGCAATTTTAGAAAATATTCAATTCTGCTTTGTAAGGACAAAAATGGCATCAAAGGAAAGAGACCTTTCTTAAAAAAAACAACAATGTGTATAGTTTGAGTGCACTTATTTAGAAAAATACACATTACAGTTAAACCCACATAACAAAAATGCCAAGAAAATGCTTGTACTTGTAAAGCCTGTGTTATAAATAAAAACATAATCATTTCATAAAACCTATTATATGGATTTTTCCCCTCTAAGTCATTTTGGTATTATCTGGCAATTTTGTGAGTGAATATTTATACATAACTCCCTATGTTGCTAAAATGTCATTAATAAATATCTTTGTGTTTGTGTAAATGCATTTTGTATTCTAAAAAAAAAAATAAACATTTAGGATTGGTTTGCTTATGTTTTCCTCTTTTCTGCCATCAAAGTGATTGTATTACCTTTTCATTCCGTTCTAATTCTTAGCTCGCTATAAAAATGATGTGATTTCCAATAATAACTATGTTTCAAATGGCAGTGCAATTACAGGCTATTAGATGAGCCATTTACTGGTCAGGAAAGTTCATTGGCTTTCCTGGTTGCGCACAGAGTGATGCCTGTGAGATCTGACCTCTTGGTATTTAATTCTAGCACGCCACTCTCTGATATCTTTTGGTTTTTTTAAAAAAAACTTTTTGTTCTTCTGTGACTTAGAGTTTCTGCAGCCTGCTAAGGAACGTCCAGAAACGTCTGCGGTTCTTGCAAGGAGACTTGTGATTAGTGCCCTGGGAGTGAGAAGTACCCAGACCAAAGCTGAGAGAGAGGCTGAACGAAAGAAGCTACAGGAAGCTAGAGGTGAGAGGAAGCAATTATATTTTGCAGAGTTTCTGTTTTTGAGCAATCATTGTTAACTGCTGTAGAAATATAAGGACGGCAATTTATTTTTATTTTTTACTTCTGTGTCAAACAGCATTAGTCAGAGGGAGGGGGAGAACGGGGCATGGTTTTTAGGAGAGGTGTCTGCTACATTTAAGCTCTCTAAACTAGCTGTATACATGGCAGTGATGAGCTTTCTGCACATCCACAAGTGAACTCACACGCGCCACCAAGTCTATTTCTCCTTGTACAAGTTACAGAAATGTGTTTAATGAAAAAAATCCTTTTTTTGAGGGGTTTCAGTCACCTAAACATTGTGTATACTATGAATGCAGAAACTGAAATGTGATCTGAACATCTTGTTTGCTAAATTGCAATGATATGCAGAAATTACCGTATTTATCGGCGTATAACACGCACTTTTTCTCCCTGAAAATAGGGAGCAAATGATGTGTGCATGTTATACGCCGATTGGTGCCTGAAAAAATAAAAAAAATCTAAAACTTACCTCGTTCCTGCTCTGTCTTCCGGTGCTCTGAAGGTGCGTGGCTGTGAGGGAAGCGTTGTGAGCTCCCCTCCAGCCGCGCGGTCAATAAAGTGTGTTTTTTTTAAACAAACTTTATTGTTCCGCGCGGCTGGAGGGAAGCTCACAACGCTTCCCTCACAGCCACGCAGCTTCAGAGCACCGGGGGACAGAGCAGGAACGAGGTAAGTACTGGGGTCTGGGGAAGGGGGGGAGTAGGGTGGCATAACGAGCATACTAAGGGGCAATATCCTAGCATATTACATGGCATATTGGGGGCAATATCCTGGCATATTGGGGGCAATATCCTGACATATTAAATGGCATTTTGGGGGCAATATCCTGGCATATTGGGGGCAATATCCTGGCATATTAAATGGCATATTGGGGGCAATATCCTGGCATATTGGGGGCAATATCCTGGCATATAAAAATGGCATATTGGGGCAAAATCCTGGCATATTAAATGGCATAATGGGGGCAATATCCTGGCATATTAAATGGCATATTGGGGGCAATATCCTGGCATATTAAATGGCATATTGGGGGCAATATCCTGGCATATTAAAATGGCATATTGGGCTTCAAAGTTCTTTATTTGAAATTTAAGTTTTTTTTCCTGAAATTTCCTTCTTAAAATGAGGTGCGTGTCATACGCCGGCGCGTGTCATACGCCGATAAATACGGTAGTTGTAACTATTTGTGGTGTGTTTCCAGTTTTTGACATCACGTGTGGCGTGATATGTGACCAAACTACTTTCAGTGGGAATTGTGTATTCTCATATCCAGCCATTCTACATTCACTGGATAAACAATGCATAGGTGACAGAGTCCCTTTATGCAAATAAACTGTGCATTAAAGACATTGATTTGTCCCCACGATGTGAGTGTTGTGATGTATTGGAGGCAGTTTTCGGTTTCATGTCAGTGGTTCAACGGAAGTTTTTTTTAAAAAGTGCAGGAAGTCACTGTGTATAATCACAATAGTTTAGTCTCTGAAATGTATATCATTTTCCTTTTTATCATTGTGCCTTTAAACGTTTATTGCTCTCCCTTAGAGTGTCATAAAAGATACAAGTCTTCTGTATGCATGGAAACATTAATGTTTTTCATGAATAATTGTGTGTTTTTGAATAATAAAGACCCAAGTGTGCACTTTCCAGCTCAAAAAAAAAATTCTTCAGACAAAATACAGACTTTTCTAGATGAACGCTGAGACCCTTTTATTATGTAAAGAAACCAGCCTGTAAACCCATTATAACCATTTTATCATCTTTCATGTTTTAAGCTCTAGTCTTTTAATTATTTTTTTATTGTGTAAAATGTTTTGCTCCATAGTAGTGTTTTGTGTATTCTATTTTATGACGTGTAACTGAAAATGCCACAAGGTGGCGCTAACAGAATCATAGATACTCCGGTAAATAGATTGGTTAGAGAATAACCTGCAGTGGTTTGTAATACATTTTTTGGCACACTAGTTAAACAGCTTACGTGTTGGAATTCACATATACACCATCAGAGCTCTGAACACAGTCTGTACCAAATATTAATGTTGATTCAGATTATAGAAGCCGCCGGTACTCAGAAATTACTTTTTCACTTGAAACTTTTGTTTTGGATTTTTTTATTCATTATAAAACAAAATAACAGCATATTGCTTAGCTGAAGTAAGAAGCAGCAGTATGCTCATAAAGTCTGTTTCCTGTTTATATTTAGCTCTTAGCTTTAATTACAAATCATGAAATCTCTTTTATTGTTGTTTCCTTGTATTTACACATGTCCAATTCTCTAATTAATTTGAGTATAATGGCAATTAATCACACTCTCCGTCCTCAAGCAGTGTGCTTCGCTAAGCACCTTTTGTACACTGGCACAGGGGCACTGCCCCTACACTGGCACGGGGCACTGCCCCTACACTGGCACGGGGCACTGCCCCTACACTGGCACGGGGCACTGCCCCTACACTGGCAAGGGGCACTGCCCCTACACTGGCAAAGGGCACTGCCCCTACACTGGCACGGGGCACTGCCCCTACACTGGCACGGGGCACTGCCCCTACACTGGCATAGGGGCACTGCACCTTCACTGGCAAAGGCGCACTGCCCCTACACTGGCACAGGCGCTCTGCCCCTACACTGGCACAGGGGCACTGCCCCTACACTGGCACAGGCGCACTGCCCCTACACTGGCACAGGGGCACTGCCCCTACACTGGCACAGGCGCACTGCCCCTACACTGGCACAGGGGCACTGCCCCTACACTGGCACAGGGGCACTGCCCCTACACTGGCACAGGGGCACTGCCCCTACACTGGCACGGTGCACTGCCCCTACACTGACACGGGGCACTGCACCTTCACTGGCACAGGGGCTCTGCACCTTCACTGGCACAGGCGCACTGCCCCTACACTGACACAGGGGCACTGCCCCTACACTGGCACAGGCGCACTGCCCCTACACTGGCACAGGCGCACTGCCCCTACACTGGCACAGGCGCACTGCCCCTACACTGGCACAGGCGCACTGCCCCTACACTGGCACAGGCGCACTGCCCCTACACTGGCACAGGCGCACTGTCCCTACACTGGCACATGGGCACTGCCCCTACACTGGCACAGGGGCACTGCCCCTACACTGGCACAGGGGCACTGCCCCTACACTGGCACAGGCGCACTGCCCTTACACTGGCACAGGCGCACTGCCCCTACACTGGCACAGGCGCACTGTCCCTACACTGGCACAGGGGCACTGTCCCTACACTGGCACAGGGGCACTGTCCCTACACTGGCACAGGCGCACTGCCCCTACACTGGCACAGGCGCACTGCCCCTACACTGGTACAGGCGCACTGTCCCTACACTGGCACAGGGGCACTGCCCCTACACTGGCACAGGGGCACTGCCCCTACACTGGCACAGGCGCACTGCCCCTACACTGGCACAGGCGCACTGTCCCTACACTGGCACAGGCGCACTGTCCCTACACTGGCACAGGGGCACTGCCCCTACACTGGCACAGGCGCACTGCCCCTACACTGGCACAGGCGCACTGCCCCTACACTGGCACAGGCGCACTGTCCCTACACTGGCACAGGGGCACTGCCCCTACACTGGCACAGGGGCACTGCCCCTACACTGGCACAGGGGCACTGCCCCTACACTGGCACAGGCGCACTGGCACAGGGGCACTGCCCTTTGTGGCAAATCATGGAAAAATAGGTACACAGCATACAGTATGTAACATTAAATACAAACAGGCGTGGGGAACACGAGCTGCTGATAAATACTCCTCTGATGAGCAGGTTAATTGCTGCTCTCGATAGATATCATTCAGGGAGAGTGAAAACAACAGTAACGGCAGGTGCAGTTGAGATGAGAATAAAATCTTTCAAACCATCTATTTTCTTTCCAGAGAGAAGACATTTAGAAGCTAAGCAGCGTGAAGATGCCTGGGAAGGAAGGTGATGACACTGGTGTTTGAACACAGCAAGAAGAATGACATGTATCTATAACTGAGAGCTTCCAAACAGGCAGAATATATATATTTTTTTGTTTGGAAATGATGCAGTGGTTGACCTGTTTCTTAAAGCCTTTGTTTAGCTGGCTAAGAATAAAGAGCTTGTCTTACACAGTAGATACTATAAGGTGTGTTCATGGACTAATCAGCAGTGGACAGGAGGAGACTGATCAGTGTAGTTTTCCATTCAATTTTTTTTCCCTACAGATGTAGAAATGTTGACCTTTTTTTAGTTTTGTTGCTCTTAGTGGGGGTGGGGGGGGGATCAGGAGTGAGTTGATTATTATTTTTAACTAAACACTTTGCAGTGTCAAGATATTCAGCATCTAGCCAGATAAACCTTTAACAAATATATGTATATTGATTCACTGTTTCTTAGAGACAGTTATTTATTTAAGGTAGAAATACATACCAAAAAGCGTGGATGAAATGACATTATTTTTGTTTTGTTCCCAAGACAAAAATTGGGTGAACTGAAACAAAATTGGTGATAGCGCTGAAGGGTAGAAAAGATGTAAGGCTAAACATGTAGTTGACACATTTCACCAACAGACTTCTTCAGATGTGGAATAAATATAATACATCAAAACCTTACGGCTGTATAATGAAAAAACAAACCTACATAATTGAAGGTCTGACTAACCACAATAAGAACCAAAGGAGCTCTTTACACCCATTGGTGTCTTCACGTATTTTTTGTCTTCTTTTTTTGTTGTTGTCCAGCAGCCAGGTTTTGCTTGTGATGTTTAAAAGCCACCCCTGAAGAAACCTGTTGGCGAAACGTGTCGGGTATTCTGGACGCACTGAAAAAATAACACATAATATCGAAGCCGGCGGTTTTTATATGTTATTTTATTACTGCTATAATTCAAAACAATTATATTTGTATTAACACACACAGTTTTTTTTTTTTTTAGCCCCATGTCTTTTTTCGCTTCAGCGCTACCACCAATTTTGCTTAAATTCCTTTTGGGAAGCCTTATTTGATTTTAGCAGCTTTCTTTCTTCTCTTTCCCCTATATATCTATGTTTTTATAGGTGGAGACACACACAGATATATATTTTAGCGTGGAATATAATTTGAACAAGGTATCTCCTTGCGATGAGGCTAAACTCTCGATAGTCAGCTGTTAAATGTATGGATTTAACTTCTTGAGTCATGACTCCCTTAACTCGGCTGGGAAGGCAAGCTGATGCTCCTAGAGAAGAGTAAAGACTTTCCAGCTATTCATACACTTACATCTCGAATGATTATTTACCGGCTCTGTAGGTTTTGCACCATTGCTATAATTCAATGATGCTGAACAATAATATACAAAATATTGCTTGCTGTCTTACATGTGCCCAGTCCTTTGCTCAGAAGGGTAACTTAGTTGAAACATATTTTTATGTTCATAACCCAGACTCAGACAGCATTGAAAAAAGAAGGAATGCTGCCATGTTATGATGTAGAAAGCATTGGGCAAACAAGGGGTGGAGTGTGGCCCACCTCTGGTCAAAGATGGGTCTGTGACCTACTGAGATTTAGTACCACGGACCAGATGCCACTGGAGATCTGAACAAACTTCACATCCGTGCAGGTTCTTCCTTGATTACAGTGTGTTTCATTTTTTGTATTAGAGCCATGATGTGTGCTTAAGATGAAAAAGGGCAGATTATAAATTGCTCTGTTTCTAGAGCACAGCTTGATTAGTAGAATGAAAACCACTGAAGTGAATATATTCCTTCACTTGGCAGCACTTGATAGCAATGTCTCTTGTGCTTTGTGGATCTGACCTGAAGGAATCTGATTTTTTCCCCCCATTTTTTAAATTTAATTTTGCACATTTAATTGTAAAAAAGTTTCTAAGTTCCCACGTTAATACATTAGCATACAGTTAATGATTTTATTAACAGGTATAGGGTTACAAATGATAGGTTACATTAAAATAGATAGCATGACCTGTAGAGGTTTTTTTTAAGAGCATCACTAACCTCGTTTAACCATCTGAATTCCTTGTTATTCAACTTTATATGAGAACATTGTTTTTTCAGCATTAAGTCTATAAATCATACTTACAGTGGGCTTTTCTAACAAATAGTGGCGAAAATCAATACATCTGTTTCTTAAATGGTTCATTAAACCAGTGATCAAACTGGGCCCCAGAATTCGGATCCAGTGGGGTTACCCGTCTTATCCAGATGAGGTCAGTTCTCTTCTCTTGCTTGATAATAAATCAAGACTGTACAAGGATTGCTTCTTTTCGTGCTGATGGCGATGGTTTAAATCAAGCAAAAGCATAAACCAGCAATGATCACTACTGATTTGACCACAGGACCAATCACTATCTGCCCCATCTAGCATGAAGTGTTTTATACTTTTACAGGTGTCTAAGTAAGCAAGCCTGGCCTCTAAGGGTTAACGCGATAAGGTGCTGGACCACAGGTTTCCTACTGAATCCTGTAAAATAAATCTTTTTTTAGCCACACAGGGATGTCAAAAAATGACATAATACCAAAATTTGGATTACTTATATATTTTTTTTATTATTTGTATTATGTGTTCTCTGCCTGTGTCAGCAAGTTTAATAATTGTAACGTAGTCTTCAGTGATTTGTTTACCTACACGATTTCTCACTAATTCAGTTTCTGGAGAGTCTGTAGTGCGTTTAGCAATATGTAATGGACCTGAAGAAATACTAATGTCATCTAAATGTTGGCCTTGTTACATCATTCATTTAATGTGGCCTGTGATAAGGGTTATATATTGATAAGTAATTCAAACATGTTTTCATCACATTATATTGATTCTCTCAGGCTGTGAAAACAATGTGGAATGTGTAAATAGCCAAGATGAAATGTGGGTGTTTATAATTTTTCTACAATTTTCCTTGTTTTTTTTTTTATCGTGTGTAAAACGTCTTTAATTTGTTACCTGTAACAATAAACATTGTGTCTTTCCCTTTTCTAAGGCTTGGTTTAATCTTTAAGATTATTGAAATATTTGTATCTTTTTATATGAACTTATAGAAGTTCAGATGCACTTAATGGGCAATCAGGGTATAGATTGCGAGTACATTATTTGTGTATTACTTAACTAGGCACCTTGCAATACACGAGGCTATGGATCCTGCTGTAGATAACCTCAGTCTAAATATAACCAACATGCAAAGTGAGCACCATTTACATTAACTTAAATCATTTTGTGTCTGAACTTCCAGGCTGGACACACACCAGTGATGTCATGGGGCATCGCAGAGACCCACAGAACACTTAAAGATCCCCTGATTGGGTCCCTGGTTTAATATTCCTAGTACTTATCATGATGTATATCAAAAACTGTGTATAGACCTGTGCAAGTGAAGATTAGGGTATGGAATTGAGAGAAAAAAGCTGCTAGATAACACCTAACCAGTCATTCCCAGGACCCTGGTAGAAACTGTGATATGGTTAAGATTAGGTACTAGTGCTTAGAAAATGTGAAGGACCTACTACCGGTTAAATAAAATACATTTAATAATACATATGAAAAATACAGTAAGATACAATCAATAAAATCAGACGATTTATAGAAAGAAGCTAGCTTGATGGGGCTCCTGATGGAAGAACACCTGACGCGTTTCGCACTAGGCTTCTTCAGAGGCGCAAAAAAGGAGCTTAGCATTCGGTCTTTAAGTTCTTAACGTAAAAGTGTTGTCCTTGTTACACCGAGGATCTGTCTAATCAGACTGATTAGTGACAAACAACTGGTCCTTCACATCTTCTAAGCACCAGCACCTAATCTTAACCATATCACTTATCATGGTGTAAACAGGTCCCAGGAACACAAAGGCGCACTTCTGGTGCTTTGGTCTTTGGGGACCAAACCACTATCAGTCAGTAAAGGGCTTTATCACACAATTGGTTTCCATTAGGGTAAGCATAGGCACTTGACTAGTTTTGAGTCTTATTGCATATCTTTTGTGGTGGACTCAGTTACCCATGCACAAACCAGTAGTGACTTTGGAGAGTGAATTGATGCTTAGGGGCAGACACTTGGGAACCAGGATTTATTAATCTTATGATCACGTCCATTAGGAACAGAAAATGACACAATCTTTGTCCTTTTTTTCTATGGTAATTTGACATGCAAAACCTTCAACTACATTCTAAACTTGAGCATCCCTGTAATCTGTTTTAATTCAATATAAAGTCTGGCTCTTTGCAACATCTTTTTATAGTTCTTGCAACAGTACAATACAGGTTGGTTGGATTATTTTATAATGTTGAGAAGAAATAGATTGAAATTATATAAAATAAAAAAAAACTATGCATAAACAATTTTCATTTGACAGCATTATCATGAAAAATCATTTTCTGCTGACACCATAATGAGCTTGCAATGGATTGGATGATGGTATCAATACTCCTCAAGAGGATTGGTTATTGGCAGCAATACACTTGCAGTGAATTTGCTGTCAGTTCAGCCTGTACTTCCTTACACCTTCTATATACATGCAGTGCAATGGAGAAAGTAATCATGTCTGATTATAATGGTAGGCTTGTAATAATCCCAAGGATCCCATCTTCTTGCAGCTCATCAATACAATGTCAAATGTTTTCTAACTGCTTTTGCGAAATAAAAATAGATTGGTTCCAATTTGATTGAATTTACGGCCAGTCTATAACTGACAGCACAATGTGCTCTTAAAAATTGCTTTCTGATCTATGTTAATTCCACATCCCAAAGTCGAACTGATATAATTAATGCACTGTCGTTAGTTTCCATCTCTTCTTATAATCAGTACAATTTCTCTTTAAAAAGTCAATTTTATTTTCAAGGAGTTATTAATCCCTGAAGTTGCTACAATGGACAATGCTGCAGTGAAGTTACTGAAGAGAAGTGTCAGTGGAGAATGAAGGCAATCCCTGTGCTGTCGCATTGCTATTATTTCTAATGTTGCCGTTTAGTAATCATTAAACAGTTTGTGTTTACAAGTTGCCGTCCCATATCTCATCATTAATTATGTGCTCTTAACCCCTTTGTGACACTAGGATGGTCTATGCCATCCTGATTTCCAGGTTCCAATAGGCGCTAGGACGTAATAGAACGTACATCACTTAACAGCTCATCGTGGCCCATCATGATGATCTGTACTTTGGAACCTACTGCAGGGACTTGCAGTGGGATCCCACCTTGCAGATGAGGCCTCTGTGAGTGTAGAGATATGCTTCCGTCACGTTACAAGGTCCAGCGATTTTGTAGGAACCCACAGGATCTATTAAGACCCTGATTGGCTCTCTACCACTGTTCCTGGCTATCGATCACTTTGCAGTCGGGGCCAGGAACAGAAAGAAGGCGTTTTGGTTCATGGATTTTCTATGTCTCAAGTATCATGTGTCATGAAGGTGTTAATCTGCCTTCCTTGTTCATAACCCAGACTCTATCACATACCCAAGCATGTGTTCAGAAGGATGTGTTTGTGGTTCTAACTAAAGTATACAGATAAATTATATACACCGTTCAGCCATGAGATTATGAGCACCGGCCTAATATTGTGTAGGTCCTCTTTTGCCACCAAAATAGACCTGACCCGTCAATACATGGACTCCACCGAACCGCTGAAGGTGTGCTGTGGTATCTGGCACTAAGACATTAGCAGCTGATCTTTTAAATCTTGTAAGTTGTGAGGTGGGTGGATTCCAAGGACTGGACTTTTTTGTTCAGCACATCCCACAAATTCTTGATTGGATTGAGATGAACTTGTTTTTGTTTTCATCAAACCATTCCTGAACCATTTTTGCTTTGTGGCAGGGCGCATTATCCTGCCTAAATAGGCCAATGTCATCAGGGTATACTGTTTCCATGAAAGGGTGTACATGGTCTGCAACAATGCTTAGGTAGGTGGTACGTGTCAAAGTAACATCCACATGAATGGCAGAACATTGCCAAAAGCATCACACCAGTTTCCACCTGTCAGTGGTCATAATGTTATGGTTGATCAATGTGTGTATATATATATATATATATATATATATATATATATATATATATATATATATATACATACACATACATACATCAAATTAGCAGCCATGTCAGAGTGGATAAAGCTTTGGACTAACAAAAATAAGAAAAGTGTTAAATACTTGTAGCATCTGAATTATAGCAGCTTATACTTCTATATAAATCGTCTTGAATATTGTCTTACTTTCCCTTTAAAGAAAGTGAGTGACAAAATGACTTTATGGTAACCTCACAACATGGAAACGACCCTGGAAAGATTTAACTATAAATTCCATCAGTATTGCTCCAGTTAACATGGCTATACCTAATGAGTAATACCTTGTTATTTGCAGCCCTTTTTTCACAAATGCTAATTCAGTGATATGTTTTCCTAGCCGGCTCTCCCATGTATAGATTTAAAACAACTCTGTGTTGTGCGGTATGTTAGAGACAAAATGTCCTCACAGGGTAAATTCCAGGTGCTAGAGGGAACATGGCAGTGCAGTGAAAGACTATAATAACTACAACATTTTTATATAAAAGGTCCTGTACAAATTGGCACTACTTTATAAAAGAAACAAAAAAAAAAAAAAAAGCTTTTCCGAAAGTAAGGGGGAAAAATGAGGACATTTTGGATTCTGAAGGTAAAAGGGGCTTCTGTTTTGCATTGGCTGCGATAACTGTTCGCATGTTTCTGGAATGCAGACCATCTAAAAAATTTGAGAAGAAATCTGAAATGTTCACCTTCTGTCTGGGATGTGGTGGATTTCTTTCCTTCTACAAACTGTGCTCCCTGCCAATAAATTCATTTGCCTTTCCATTAATCCTCTCTGTGAATAAATCACTACTGAACAGCTTGCCTAAATCAAAATGTTCTCTATTCTCCCTCTTGCCAAAAAAGCAGTTATATGCCCAGGGTGGATGGAAACCTATTACCAGAGTTGTATTAGCCCCATTGATAGACATTTCCAGATAGAACCATGCAAATTGTATGCGTTTCATTAGCATATTTGGCTAGTAAAGCCTGTATTTAACCTATCACATGTACATGTGCTGAAACAGCTGACCAGATAATTATATGACATTTTATATTTCTATATATTCTCTATATTCTATATATAGAGAGCCATTTAAATATTTTCCATACATTTATATAATCCTACACCATTAAACTGACTACTAGTAAGTTTTGTTTTTAAATGGGGGTTTTTATAGATCAGGGCAGCAAATCTATTATTTTTAGATTGTAACTCCAACCAGCAGTTTTAATGTGGACCCCTAGATAAGATGGAACTTAAATTGAATATGATGTACTACATTAACCCATACATGTCTATGCAACGCCGATCACATTTTATCATATATTCTATGTTACTTCTGGTTTAACAGAGATAGATTAGAACAAATTCATTATTATTGTTATTGTAAAATGTTTAACTGTCTCAAACTGGCCTATTACTGTCATAGATTTAGTTGAATATGATGTACAATTTTAGCCTATACATGTCTATGCACCGCTGATCGCATTCTATTGTGTATCCTATATTTGCCATCAATAAAGCTTTTACATTTTTTTCTTTTTAAAAAGATGGAACTTACCCTTTTCCAAGTATAATAATCACACACTGACTCATCAACATTGCTAAAACAAAAGGACGGATTTAAAAGCCAGCATACTAATTGTGCTGGGAATAAGAGTGCTGAATTTAAATTCTGACGGGTACACTATAGTGACAATTGCAATCTGGCCGTGATCAGCACCGTTAATGTTGTTTTGCACTTAGTGCATCAGTTACTAACTGCCCATTCTATTGCACAATAATGCATTATTTATTGTAACAGGTTTGTACATGCACCTGACTGCCCATGGCCATCCCCACCATCTGCAGTGTCCATTATTGACACCCCAAGTGTATCATGGGTCCTCTGAATCCCTCAGGATTGTGGTCTGACTGGAAGACATTTTAGAAAGGCCCAGAATGTGGCCTGATGTGCCTGTGTGGTGCAGAATAAATGGTCTCCAGAAACTCTTTCGGTTTAAGTCTGGGCTCTGCATGTTTTTTGTAATTAGAGACACATCACAGATGATTGAGGATCTTTCAACAGCATACACTGGAGTCTCCACCGTCTGTTCCTTTACTATCCCTTATGGATTGTATGAATCTGTAAACAATAATATGGCTACAACCAGTTAGGACTGCGTCAGACATTGGTGAGGGAGGTCTGATTACACAACAAATGCATGCTGTAGAGACCAAGTAGCTCAATCAGGAAGAGGGCCACAATCTACCCTGAAATCTGCTACTCTAGAAAAGAGTAAACATTTTAAAGGATTAATAAAAATTTTAAGAGTTGCTTTTTATTAATTTTTTTATTTAATCACAACTTCACTTTTTTTTTTCTTTTTTCACGTATCTTGTTATATGTGTCATTTTATCTAGTACCAATAAAAGTTATGTCTTATTTATCGAGACTCCACACTCATCCACATAATCTTCTTTTTTTTATTAACCCCTTAACGATGATCAGCCATTTCATGCACATGATTTTGGGCAATTATTATAAAGTGGTGACACCTGTGTTAAAAGTCACTGTGCACTCTTTAGAGCTCAATTAATAGCTTGTACTGCTATTTCTGACTGCCTCTATATCGAGGCAGTCCCAAAAATAGCATGGAGCTGAACTTCCTTTCATGTGATCACAATCACAGTGATGACTTTCATTTTGCTGTGTGCCTAGCTATGACAGCTTTAGCAATTGTGGAACAGGGAGAGACTAATTACAGTTACTTGACTCCCAAGTACACCCAAGAATACTAGAACAGTTATTTTTGGTCTAGGATTATAGTTACAATGTCAAGCAAGGATAGCTGAACAGGTACTGTATTTGTATTCTTTGATTAAAGTATTTCTATTTAAAACTGCCTTTACTCTATGCAGTCTTTCAATTAAAAATAACCACTTTATGTTGACAGTTGTCAAGTGGGCTGAGCTTTATAGTGACCACTTATATGACCCACTTTCCCACATACGTACAGCAAAAAGTCTGAAAGAAGTGCAGTGCTGAGCTTTCAACAAACTCTAAAAGATGTCCTTACTTGAGCACACATACTAAGTCCCATAAAGGCTGATTTGTAATTATTCGATTTTTACCATCAAATGAATAACAAATCCTTAATCAGAACCAACATAATGGAGTAATATGCTGGTTAATGTTTTCAGGATCAGAATATTTTTGAAAAGTTCCCAGGTTTGACAATCTGCAAAAAATGTGAATACATGTTTAGTTAAGGCTGCTTTGGTACAGTTTGTACTGAAATCTGTTCAGGTTCAAAAACCATTCTGTGTCTGCCTCCCTGTTTTATGTGCAGGATTATTATTCTAAATTCACACTATTATCCTAAGTGTTAAAAGACGTGTTACTTTGTATTGGAGCATCACTGTCACAGTCTAAAAGCTACCAGCAAAAATATACCCATCCTCATCTGTATATGGTTCAATTAATATGGAATATGGTGGGTGTAACTCCCACTCTGCTCTGCTCAGTTGAGTGTACATTTTTCTCCATGTGCTGATATCTTCTATACTGTTTATAAAGTGTTATGATTTCATTTGTCTTCCCAGCAGCCACATGGGTCCTTTTGTTATCTGTTTTGTAATGTCTCTCCGTGAAATTATTATAAATAAAAATATATACAGGCAATAATACATCTGTTAACATGAATGCATAATGTAAATACCTTGTTCCATTTCTCTTCAAACACAACTAAGGAGGTCAGTGAGGTATCCAGTTGTTCAGAATTATGTGTTGCTGTTTGCTTTGGACTCTAGCTGCGATCCATGCAGTGTCGTTTAGTAAAATAGCCATATTAAAATTCTCATGGTGATTGATTATCCCATAATGCTTTGCACCAAAGATTTCTAAAATCATTGCTGGGACAGTATTATGCTTTTGAAGAGGTTGTTTATATGTTTATCTCAATAAAAGAAACAAATTGTGAAAAGTACATCCCCTGAAATTATAGGAATAATTGGCCTATTTGTCCTGAATTGATTACATCATAATAGGAGACACTTGAAGCAAATGGACCATAATGCTTTGCATGATGATAAGCAGCCTATCAGCAAGTGAGGACCAACTCCAGATCTCAAGTAGTGGTAATAGAAAAATAACTTGGTTCACTAAGATTTACAGGTGTTAATGAGATTTTTACCAAAAAGTGTCAATTGATCCTACACAGTTTAGCTAGCAAGTCCATCTGCAGGTGGGTCACAGTTGACATTATTGATTACTAAGGTAACCTTGGACTGCTGTATGAACACTATTTTTTTTAGAAGAAAAGATGGCAACCCTAATTATTACCATTTCATTAAACTCAAGCCAACTTGAACTTTAGAGAATCACAACACTTTTTTACGATTATCCCTGCTGAAATCTAAAAATACCTTCTCTCTGATATAGAAATGTGGTTCTCCAGCCTGTTCCTAGAAGTAACTAAATGTCCAGGGTACATGCAAACTTTCTTTTGAATACAACAAGGAACTGGTTAACTCAGCTGGAAATAAAATAAGAAAAACAAAAAAAAAAAGGAATAAAGGCTATCAAATTTCAATTCTTACTTAATGGTTTATTGAATGACATGTACCACCTTTCTCATGTTATTGTCAAGTTTATATGCGAAAAATGTATCGATGTGAGGTTCATTTACCTATGGAATACTATAGAGGTATCACGAAAAGTGAAGGAACAATGATTCTATGTTTTGATCTATGCATTTCCATTACTTCTACAGAACTACTCCAACGTCTTTTAAGAGAAGCACAAGTATAGCTTCACTGTTGACTGATTAGGCAATATATTATGTTAATTATTTATAATGATTTCATGATGAATACTGCATTTCCCAAAGACAGCTGTGTCCTGTACAAATGAATAACAAACATAGAAACCTTGCACATTCTGAAAGATTTGCACAATGAATCCAGTTTAATGTGTGTTCTATTTAACATATTACATTTGATTGATTGTATTGAGTACCAACTGACTGCATGTGTAGCACCGGTGAACCTCTATATAAATACCTTCAGTGGTAAATTCAGTCCATTTACTACTTGGTCACTGTTTGCTGCACGGTGACTGTAACTAAAATCAGAAACTCATTGGCTTAATAAAAGGATTCCACTTCACCTGTCCACCCTTTATCTCCTAACATAGTGATCACTAACCTTTGCACTGCAGATGTTTGGGAACTACTTGTCCCATGATGCTCAGTCAGATACATAAATGACTGGGCATCATGGGATATACAGTTCCCAAATATCTGCAAAAAAGGTAAGCTATCAATGATCTAATAGCATGTAAACACTACTAACATGAGAGCACATATATAAGAAACAGGAGTATTGTTGCTAAAAGCACAACAAAGCTAATTTTGGAATAATTAGCGAAGCACAGGGTATCATTTCACCATTCCATTCACTTGTTCCAGTCTTAAACCCTGACTATTCCCATTAAGTTCTAGCACCATACAAACATAGTCTATAGTCAATTATATAGTTCTAGTAATAAATACAAGTTAAAAAAAATCAAATTCTTAAACAGTGTGTTCCTAAGAAAAAAAAATAAAGATTGAAGACAAAATAATATATATAATACTATATAGAACAGTTATGACCCTTTTCTAAATTGACTTATTAACCCAAAGGTAGAAGTACCATTGATACAAATACCTAGAACCAATTATTTATGTCCTTTCGGATGACCCAGGCAATGCTACTATGGCTGACTAATGACTACAGTTTAACTGTTCCATGTATTATTATATATTTTATGACATAGTTTAATAAATTGATACATATTCTTCTTACCCCCCCAGTCCACCCGTTGAATCCATCAATTTCTTTGAGATGAATTTTATGGGTGTATATTATTTAAATGGCCATGTTATCCAGTATATGGGTAAAGTAAACATGGGCCGGTGCACATCTGAAATGTCACATTTTCCCAGTTTTCCTTTCCTGAGTCTAGGTGACATTGAGGAGGCTGAGATAGAGTAGAGAAAAAGAAACATAAATTTTCAGAAGGTATGCCAAGCCTACACAGAGTATTTCCAAGATGGCAGCTTGGGAACCTGAGTATACGGAGTGTCCAGCAATGGCAAGTTTAAAGGCCGGATCCCCAAATGGCTGTGTTGTGGACAAGTCTAAGATTGAAATGCGAAGTAATAGAGAAAGTACTTTGTAGATTGCAATATTCTCATTGTCTGTACCCAGTAAAATATCTACACAAGATTACTAGTGAGTCGGAGCTGATTTTCAAAGCTTTCTTCTAAGTCTGCGCTGTATGCATCACCTAGAAAAACACAGAAAAAGGGTTAATTGCTTTATTTTGTCAAGTAAGAAATACATCACAATCCAGGATACTATTTACGGTGGGTAAACTATTCTATGTGTGCAGCTGTGAGGAAGGTTTTATATTGAACATGACACATGTCAATGTATATTCCTCATTCTGGACTGGCATTCATTAATATGTATGAACATTTCCTATCTTTGCTACTATCCGTACCTTTGTTACCATATTTCAGCACTCATTGTGCAGACTACTCTATAGGCTCATGAATTAACTTATTTTCACATTGTCTCACAGCTTTTACCACTTTACCTCCTTGGTATTGAGGACATCTATTGTAATGTCATGTGTGATGCTACAAAAAACTTCAATTAATTGTGACTGAAAACATGTCAACCTCAGAACTTCCCTTACGTCAAATCAATTAGTGAAAATTACAAGGGAAGATATTAAGGTTAACATTGCATTTTGAATTTAGATTTGGGGTTTACCTCTTGAAATTTGAAATAAACCTCTCCCAATTTTGATGCTTTTAGGATATTTTCAGGTATATTTTGTTTGGGTTTCAGACAAGATTATATATGAAAATATTACATTCAGACTGTGACACTGACAACACACACAGAGTGTGCAAAAACAATGGTTTGGACAGCACCCCAGAACCGGGAGATTTAGTCACAATATATGGCCATATTTTGCTTAGCCCACCACTAGCTTGATGAGTCATATCTCTAGCTACTTACTTGGAATGAATCTCTCTGACAATCTGTCTTGAACTAGAATTTATACAAATCTCACTGGACACCATACACAGAGCACCTGTGAGTGGGTGGAGTGCATGCCCAAAAGCTGGTCAGGCTTCATAAATATGCAAAAACAATGGTTTGGACAGCACCCCAGAACCGGCATATGTTGCACAGAGCACCACTAAGGAGACCACAATTTTTACAATAAAGGCAATAAATTTGAGTACTTTGGCGTAGTGGTGGGCTAAGCAAAATATGGCCATATATTGTGACTAAATCTCCAATATTTTTTCATCTAAGCTAGGTGCTTTTAAAAATATTTAAAAATTATTAAAAATGTTTAAAATTATTACGATTATATGTTGTATGGGTGCACACAGCATTTATTGCCAACACACACAGAGTGACTGTATAATATAATCCTACAGCAAAAAGAGACAGTGATCATCACAGAGTAACTGTAAACCAAGATGTCCACAAAATAGTATGACTAGTAAATTAATGTTTTTAGAGTTCTGCTTATTTGTGTCTGTCTTGGCAGCCATTACACAGAATTTAATCCATATAGTTAGCCAGCCTACCTTTTATCTTATCCCAGGTCAAGCATATACAAATATTTCCTATTATGCTATTACCAAATGAAATCATTTTATTCAAAAAGATATAGTCCATCTCTGAGTACAAATTTGGACTATATCCAACATTCCACAGATCCTTTATCGCCTGCTATAAAAGAAAGGCATCCATTTTTTTATTTTTATAGATGGGGGTCTCTTCTATTTAGTTTTACCTATTTTCCCTATTTTGGAGGGGAAAGTAAAACTCCATAAACATTTATGTTTGATTTATGTTAAAAATGTATGATTAATGATCCTGTTTTTGAGGCCTGGCAGGACTAATGTCCCCAATACAAATCTATGTTCCCCTTTTGCTGAATATGATTAATTCCATTAGCAACACTGGCAAAAAAAAAAAAATGTTCATCAATATAATACATCTTTTCATTGTCCAGACTACATCAATCTATGTTGTAAAACATGTATGAATCCTTAACACAGAGAGGAAACTACATTTAATATTTAGTAACATAGTAACATGTAGGTTGAAGAAAAAAAAAAACACCAAATTGTAACCCTTTGCATATCTTGTTCCTGATCTTGATTCAAAAGGTGGCAAAAAAAACCAATTAGGAGCTTTTGAATTTTGCCTCACAAGGGGCAGATTCATTTTTTATTCCAAAAGGGCCATCTGATTTCTTCTTGGATCAACAAGCTTTAAATATTAATGTTGATTCTATCATTTATAGCCCTTTATGTTCTGTTTTTCTAAAACAAATATCCAGAGCCCTTGGAGTGAATGTTCTCCTAACATTATACCTTTTAGAAACATATATACCTGTATGACAGTTGTGTAGGAAAATGCGGTGACCATCGTATTTACATCGACATCTCATCAAATTATTTCGGAAATCTGACTCCGCCACTTCGTATTTTGGATTTATAATGACCTTTCGAAAGAAAACCAACGTATGTAAGTAATGCAAAAATATTAAAAGCAATTATAAAAACAAACAACAAACACATGTCGCATAAAACCTGGAAAACATTACCAAGTCTTTAGCTTTAGTCAGTAACATATTCACCATGCTATTCTTCCTAAGAGCTGTTTGATATTCTGAGTGGACAAATTAGCTTGTAAACCCTAGATCCATGCAGAAGGTCAACATGCACAGTGGTCCGTTAATACGTTAGTTATACATCAAAGTGCTACAAGATGAATTGTAACTTTAGTGACACCCCGGGTAATGACTATAGATTTAGAAAGAATAATGTGGTGTGGAAGTCAATGCTAGTAAAATGAGATTTGAGTCTTACTCATTTGACCTAACTCAGAGACTAATACAGACATGTCCTGGTGCTTTGAAAAAAGATTTACTGTTATAGTGGGAATTACAGTATCTAAAGCTCTTTCAGGAGCAATTCCTGAGGCTTTTAAATGGGTGATTAGGAATAAACAAATAAATACAGCCTATTTTGCAAAGAAAGTCACATATGTGTTCATGCTTAGTGCTTAATAAGATGACAGTTTCATTAACTTTTTCAATGCCAGAGATGGTATATAGTGAACCTGGGGTGGTGGTATCTGTATTAGTATTCATGGGTTAAATTGCACTCAAACTATCACTGATATATTCTCTAACATACAAGATTACACCCCTAATTCTCATCATTTTTTAATCATTTGTTTTTCTAATATTTTCCACTTCGGATGGCTGCTAGATGGATCTGCTTCTTTTGGGATTTCAGTGGCCATTTTGTTTGCATCTATCTTCATGCATTTATTCCTGTTTATATTAATAGGTTTATAGCATACGGTTTATTGTATTTATTGATTTGGTGTTATGTATAATATGTTAATAAATGTATTGTTGTTTGTATAACTTGTTTATTATTATACATAACATTCTGAATGCAGCTACCAGCCACTAAATTAAATCATTTTGTTTATACACTGTTAATTTATTTTCAAACAATTAGCATTTGTGTATTATGATGTCACATTATGGAAAATCTGTGCCACTCTTGCATAAGTCTCTCCATTTATCTTGTAATCATGGCCAAATCGATTTGTGACTACCCTGGGCTTAAGTTCCTATTATTATAGCTCCAGCTATGCAGTGATCTTCTCCCCATTAGCATCTAAACAATGAAATATGGTTAACTTCCTTATTGTAGAACAAAATGCCGCGCTGTATACTTATTTTGGAGCTAAACATAAATTTGGTTCATTCCACCTCAGACAGCTGCTGTCTAGAGCTAAGCAGTTTTGTAAAACGGTCTTATTTGATTTAAAGCAACGTTTTGCATAAACAAAAAAAAAACGATAGCAAGACCCACAGATTGGGCATGAGCCAAAAAGCTAACGTTTCTAGTCAGAGGCAGAAAAATAGAGGGAAAGCAGGTGCAATGCACCATGGTCTATCACTTTAGATAGAATGGGAGAAAACGATTGGTTTAGTGGTTTCTGTCACAGGGCCCTTAATGATATTGTTGCGCCACTGTTGCAAGGATGTGACTACTAGTCATTACACAGAAATTAGATTCAGGGTCTCATACCTCACAACTTTTACCACCAGCAAATCGGCACGTCAAGGGCAGAACTTGGAAGGTCAAGTGTCAGTTGTGCTGTCACTGTAACTTGCTGCACATGTGCAGTATGCATTCTCTGTTTTTTTTTGCAGGGACTGGAGAATGAGATCAGGACTCCAGTATTGCAATACCGAATCCCGCTAAACTCTACATCTACTGAAAAGCAGAGGCATAGCTCAGCGGGACAAAGCCTCAAACACAAAACTGTCCTGCATAAACTGGGATAGTTGGGAAGCATGATATTTTATCTCTCCCTTAGAGACTCTGACCACTCTGCAAGGATGTCCTCAGTCATCCAAAAACACCACATCCATGCGTGAGGTAAACCAATAATGGCTGGGATCATGAACACTTGTTTGGCTGGGCTAAATGTTTTGTTTATAATTCAATACATATATGAAAGATTATGAACAATTTCAGCAGGTGCATTATCCACTAGATGGCAGCATGTCAGAAATAACATGATAAAAGACACCAGAGAATGTGCAGGAGATGCTGGTAGTTTGCACAGACAGCTTGCACACTACAGCCGCAGGCATAGAAAGTAATTATGAATGATAGATTAGTACATGTAATGCTAAGGACTATCATTCCTGTTTTTTTAGATATGTGGTAACTAGCTAGCTACCATCAGAGGGGCACAGTAATATTGGAGTACAGGTCTGTGCTGTGACATGTCTCTTCCTAATTTCCGATGTCCTTATTTTGCAGGCTGTATTATTAAAAGTATATTTGCAAACGTTAGTGCTCTAATTAATCAGTATTACTACCTTATAGCGTGAAGGTATATTTTGTACATTATGAGAGCCATTTATTAAAATGTCACTTGAGATGAACTTATCATCTCACTTACATAATTATGCATTGTCAGTTTGTGAGTTCCCCCTGCTAGAATAGGTTAGCTGGATAAGGATAATGCACATTTCACATTTAAAAAAATGCTTTCCTTTTTAAACATATGTATTCTACAGCGCCACCTCTATTCATATTGCAGAAGCAACTCACCAGGTTGGTACCTGCACAATGCACAGTCAGCAAGATGAAATGTTCATCTCTCCTCCTGTATCCAGTCAGGCGTCTCTCAGCCTGTAAAATCCATTTCCTTTAGAACTGAAATTGCCATATTATTGTGGTTCAAGCCTGCTGCTGGTGCTGCTGCTTACTGTGCACCAAATTTGGACTCGATGACTTCTGCAGTCCTTCTCCTGTCCACTGAGCTACGTCTGTTTGACTACATCTGTGTTAGCTCTAATGTTCATCTCAGATGTATAGCCTGGCTGCTGCTATCTTTAAGACTGGGCGATCACTATAATCTTAGGAACTCAACCATCTAGGAAACAATGTATTGTTCTTGGCAGAAAACCTAGCTGGCCCAATCATCAGTAATATAGGTTCTAATCACATTACCATACTGTGCAAACATATCAAAGGGCTAATCAGGGAAAATGTTATTTTTGTGGCAGTGCCTGAAACTGTGTCTCCACACTGAGCATTACTGGAACATTTTCAGTGACTTTATGGCCAACTGATAACTGGCAATGTCGTTCGGTAAATTGTTTAGATTAAGAACAAAGTATTTTTATTCATACAAAGTTTAAACACACTTTATTGTGAGTTGTATGGCTCTGGAGCTCTTTGATAAACGTATACAAACCAGAAATATTGAGTTCTTAGAAAAAAGGCACAATAGAGAAGAAGACAGAGGTGTTTGGGGCAAAATAGGGACTGTCCCTACTAAATAGGGGCACTTGGGCAATATGCATTACAGCAATATAAAATTTCATTAAATTAAATAATTTGTAGAGTTTTTATGTTAATGGCCGTCTCCCCTCCACAGCAGGAGCGCTGTGTGCATGGGGATGGAGTTGCCATTCACTCACCTATTACCTCACAGCAATGCTTAAGCTAACAGACACTGTATGTTTTGCCTTTTCTGGTAATGACCTCTCGGTGCTCCTGCATGGTGCTGAGTCACACCCTGCCCTGCACACAACATCACGAACATGAAGGACACTGAGAGATCTGTGATTCCTCTCTGGCACAGACACACAACCCACTCTACAACGGCCAGAAAATCTGAGGTAAACCACAGGGCAAGGGAAAAACATTTCTTTCTATGAAGGTACACCGCCCTTCTTGATAATGGCATCATGGTAGGTCTTGTGAGATCTCCACCTAGATTAATTTGAATCTGGTATGTATACTTGCAACCTATATACAAACCAATCTGCTCTTAGCATTACTTTCTCCAGCATGTAGACAGGGGTAGCAGTACTTTATGAGCCACTTAAGAGGCTGCTTAGGCCTCCCGTGGTCTTAACGGAGGCAAGACAATTATAAAGATAGAGCAAATAGCTTGGGGGACATCCATCTGATCTTTTTGCTTAGGAACCCACAAATACTAAAAGCCCCCTGCACATAGAACATGTGCGTCCCTGCAAACATGGCTGAAACAAGAAAACAATGTGTACACTTTACTAGGAAAGTAAGGTGTGACCTCTATAATCTTAATGTATGTTACTTCAATGTTTTTACTGTTAAATACAACTTGTATTAAACATAATTAAATTATTGCATCATAATTGGATTACTTCATCACACCAATGTCAATTATTCAACCATAAAGTAGGCCTAGTTTGTTGCAAAATTGGCCAGTTGATTGCACATGCCCACCTACCTCCGAATGTATCATACCCAAGCATAAAATAAATGCATAGCATTGCACAATACACAAGGGGGGGGGGGGGGGGGCAGGGTGGTGTTGAATAGCAGCTTATGTGTCCAGAGTTGTCTTTCTTATGGTACATTTTTCTGTTTTCTCAGTCAGATTTTTATTAGGGTTGGAACCACTTTTCCTTGTCTTAGCTTCTAACAATCGCTTTTAAAGGCACAGTGTCATGCCAGTTCTTTACCATATTTGTATATGTATAAATGTGTGTGTGTATATAGCATGTGTATATATATATTTCTCCAGACACAAGGCACGCAATGCTTCCAAGTAATTCACCCAATAATATACACCATGCACTCACAGGTCTTATTTAGCAGATGTCTATCTAACTCTTTGAATTATAATTAAGTTGAATTTGCTTAAGAAGATCCATGAGTGCATGGCGTCTGTATTCCTATATGTGTGTTAATATATATATACAATAATAATAACATAACATTTTTAAACGAGAAAGGTACATTCAAATAGTCTCTGGTTTTCAAGTATTTCCTGGGGATGTTAATATATATTTATATATATTTTTTAACTGTTGTAAAAGGAACACTTCTGTGCCATATGAAGTAAAGAGTATTTTCCTTACCTGGAATATATAGTCACCAGGACCTACATCAGTAATATCCACCCATTGACAGTCAATGTCATGTCGATATGTGTCCCAGCATCCTACTGTTATTCCTTGTTCTCCAAAGTTGGCACATTCATATCGCTTTTGTATTCCTAGATGGAAGTAAAGTGTCATTGTAAATGTTGTTTTTTGTGCCTCTGATAAAGACAGCTAGGCTTTTAATATAAGTTAATGTCATGCTAGCTGTAATAACAAACAAGACTAGAGAGGTACCTTTTCCACAGTTTGTGTCTTCCAAGCAAAAACTGGCTTTGTGACCTTCGGCAACCTTGGAACCATTTTGGTTCAACAGATCGTAGTGGGTGAAAACTTCAATGCTGTGGTAATGTCTATAATATAATGAATGGAAAACACTGACAGTTATCTTTGGTAAATGGACATGGAGAGAGTTCCCTGATAGACTATACATACAATATGCAAGGGGTATATCTACAGTGGAAAAGTAAAATAAAAATAATTGTAGTATTGCAATTCCAAACAAATGCAGTATAAATAATTTTGTGAATCTTCCCATCCCCTCCTCCTACTGCAAAGTACACAGCATTTGCACAGTGAATTGGTGACACTGGTTGTATATCAATAATTCCTAGCAATGAGAGATATTTTCTTTACATTTATATGATGGATTCAATTGCATCATAGTAAACATTGATGAAACTATAAGTGCAGGATGGAAACAAGGTATAGACAAGGCATAATTGCAGCTCTTTGTTCAGACACCCAGAATTGCATAATAATTACTGGGTGTTGCTCACAAACTGATTCAAGCACACATCCTATGCAAACTGTGAATCAAAGTCACAGCACGCACGTTCACTAATTCATTCTGGATTTGTTTCCCATATATTTTACTTTTGATGTGATCCATGCCAAACATCTCCAAAATGTCTTTCTGGTTGGTACATATGCACAGGATTTTTGGTACATTTGTCCTATATTTTTAATGTATCCACCAACCCAAGGGTGTACAGGAATAAACTTCATTGTGTAGCTTATTTTAGATTTAAAGAGAACAGAGCAGCACATATAAAGAATCACTGTACAAAATTAACAAACGCATATTAAAATAACTTTTTTTCTAAATAAATTTGCAACACTTCATTTGTAAACGTAGCATTTGCCATCTTTCTCTTAGATCTCATATTTCCTGGTCTGAGATAAAATTGGTCATCCCCAGCACCTCAGAGTGTGGAAACATTCGTGAATAGATCTGTACGCCTCAACTGCCTTTTGCTGCCCCTTGCCTAGCACTCAATGTCTTACTTTTTGCATGGTATGACTCATTTCACTTCTCATTCGCTATACTTGTGACTACACTGACACATAGTTTGCCCACCTACATTTTATGACATATACTGTATGGACAAAAGTATTGGGACACCTGACCATTGCACAAACAGGAACATTTATGACATCATATTCTAAATACATAGTGCCACGTTGCAGCTATAGCAGCCAGGGGCGGGCTGGGCCGGGGGGCAGGGTGGCAATTGCCCCCCAGGCCGCCCTAAACTATGTAAAACACGGCCGCTGGGCCAGTGTTTTTTAAAAAAAAAAAAAAAAAAAAAAACGCGCTTGCAGGCAGAGACTGAGAAGGGATCGGAAGATCCCCTCTCACCTCCGCTCTGCCTGCAAGGCTGCACGGGGAGCCGAACAGGCAGCACAGAGAAACCTCCATGCTGCCTGTTCGGCTCCCTGTGCAGTCTGACACGGAAGTGCCGACAGTCACGTGATCGGCGCTCTGACGTCAGACGCGCGCCGATCACGTGACCTGTCGGCACAACCGCCGGGAGGCCGAACAGGCAGCATGGAGGGACCATGCTGCCTGCCACCAGGTAAGTCCTCCAGCCACTGGCCACCAGGGAAGTCCTGCCACTAGCCACCAGGGAAGTCCTGCCACTAGCCACCAGGGAAAAAGGTAAGGGGGGGGGGGGGGGGGCAAAAAACACTGGCATATTATTGGGCAAATTGGCTGGGGCATATTACATGGCAAATAAGACTGGCATATTATTGGGCAAATTGGCTGGGGCATATTACATGGCAAATAAGACTGGCATATTATTGGGCAAATTGGCTGGGGAATATTACATGGCAAATAAGACTGGCATATTATTGGGCAAATTGGCTGGGGCATATTACATGGCAAATAACACTGGCATATTATTGGGCAAATTGGCTGGGGCATATTACATGGCAAATAACACTGGCATATTATTGGGCAAATTGGCTGGGGAATATTACATGGCAAATAAGACTGGCATATTATTGGGCAAATTGGCTGGGGCATATTACATGGCAAATAACACTGGCATATTATTGGGCAAATTGGCTGGGGCATATTACATGGCAAATAAGACTGGCATATTATTGGGCAAATTGGCTGGGGAATATAACATGGCAAATAAGACTGGCATATTATTGGGCAAATTGGCTGGGGCATATTACATGGCAAATAAGACTGGCATATTATTGGGCAAATTGGCTGGGGCATATTACATGGCAAATAAGACTGGCATATTATTGGGCAAATTGGCTGGGGAATATTACATGGCAAATAAGACTGGCATATTATTGGGCAAATTGGCTGGGGCATATTACATGGCAAATAACACTGGCATATTATTGGGCAAATTGGCTGGGGAATATTACATGGCAAATAAGACTGGCATATTATTGGGCAAATTGGCTGGGGCATATTACATGGCAAATAACACTGGCATATTATTGGGCAAATTGGCTGGGGCATATTACATGGCAAATAAGACTGGCATATTATTGGGCAAATTGGCTGGGGAATATAACATGGCAAATAAGACTGGCATATTATTGGGCAAATTGGCTGGGGCATATTACATGGCAAATAAGACTGGCATATTATTGGGCAAATTGGCTGGGGAATATTACATGGCAAATAAGACTGGCATATTATTGGGCAAATTGGCTGGGGCATATTACATGGCAAATAAGACTGGCATATTATTGGGCAAATTGGCTGGGGCATATTACATGGCAAATAAGACTGGCATATTATTGGGCAAATTGGCTGGGGCATATTACATGGCAAATAAGACTGGCATATTATTGGGCAAATTGGCTGGGGCATATTACATGGCAAATAAGACTGGCATATTATTGGGCAAATTGGCTGGGGCATATTACATGGCAATTAACACTGGCATATTATTGGGCAAATTGGCTGGGGCATATTACATGGCAAATAAGACTGGCATATTATTGGGCAAATTGGCTGGGGCATATTACATGGCAAATAAGACTGGCTTATTATTGGGCAAATTGGCTGGGGAATATTACATGGCAAATAACACTGGCATATTATTGGACAAATCGTCTGGGGAATATTAAATGGCAGAATAAGACTGGCATATTATTGGGCAAATTGGCTGGGGAATATTACATGGCAAATAAGACTGGCATATTATTGGGCAAATTGGCTGGGGAATATTACATGGCAAATAAGACTGGCATATTATTGGGCAAATTGGCTGGGGCATATTACATGGCAAATAACACTGGCATATTATTGGGCAAATTGGCTGGGGAATATAACATGGCAAATAAGACTGGCATATTATTGGGCAAATTGGCTGGGGAATATTACATGGCAAATAAGACTGGCATATTATTGGGCAAATTGGCTGGGGCATATTACATGGCAAATAAGACTGGCATATTATTGGGCAAATTGGCTGGGGCATATTACATGGCAAATAAGACTGGCATATTATTGGGCAAATTGGCTGGGGCATATTACATGGCAAATAAGACTGGCATATTATTGGGCAAATTGGCTGGGGAATATTACATGGCAAATAAGACTGGCATATTATTGGGCAAATTGGCTGGGGCATATTACATGGCAAATAACACTGGCATATTATTGGGCAAATTGGCTGGGGAATATTACATGGCAAATAAGACTGGCATATTATTGGGCAAATTGGCTGGGGCATATTACATGGCAAATAACACTGGCATATTATTGGGCAAATTGGCTGGGGCATATTACATGGCAAATAAGACTGGCATATTATTGGGCAAATTGGCTGGGGAATATAACATGGCAAATAAGACTGGCATATTATTGGGCAAATTGGCTGGGGCATATTACATGGCAAATAAGACTGGCATATTATTGGGCAAATTGGCTGGGGAATATTACATGGCAAATAAGACTGGCATATTATTGGGCAAATTGGCTGGGGCATATTACATGGCAAATAAGACTGGCATATTATTGGGCAAATTGGCTGGGGCATATTACATGGCAAATAAGACTGGCATATTATTGGGCAAATTGGCTGGGGCATATTACATGGCAAATAAGACTGGCATATTATTGGGCAAATTGGCTGGGGCATATTACATGGCAAATAAGACTGGCATATTATTGGGCAAATTGGCTGGGGCATATTACATGGCAATTAACACTGGCATATTATTGGGCAAATTGGCTGGGGCATATTACATGGCAAATAAGACTGGCATATTATTGGGCAAATTGGCTGGGGCATATTACATGGCAAATAAGACTGGCTTATTATTGGGCAAATTGGCTGGGGAATATTACATGGCAAATAACACTGGCATATTATTGGACAAATCGTCTGGGGAATATTAAATGGCAGAATAAGACTGGCATATTATTGGGCAAATTGGCTGGGGAATATTACATGGCAAATAAGACTGGCATATTATTGGGCAAATTGGCTGGGGAATATTACATGGCAAATAAGACTGGCATATTATTGGGCAAATTGGCTGGGGCATATTACATGGCAAATAACACTGGCATATTATTGGGCAAATTGGCTGGGGAATATAACATGGCAAATAAGACTGGCATATTATTGGGCAAATTGGCTGGGGAATATTACATGGCAAATAAGACTGGCATATTATTGGGCAAATTGGCTGGGGCATATTACATGGCAAATAAGACTGGCATATTATTGGGCAAATTGGCTGGGGAATATTACATGGCAAATAAGACTGGCATATTATTGGGCAAATTGGCTGGGGAATATTAAATGGCAGAATAACACTGGCATATTATTGGACAAATCGTATGGGAAATATTAAATGGCAGAATAAGACTGGCATATTATTGGGCAAAATGGCTGGGGAATATTAAATGGCAATTAACACTGGCATATTGGGCAAATTAGCAGGGGCATATTAAATTGCAGATAACCTTGGAATATTATTGGGCAAATTTACTGAGTTATATTAAATTGCAGAATAACACTGGCATATTATGGGACAAATTGGCTGGGGAATATTAATGGCAAATAATATTGGAAATGTGTATGTAATGGGGTGATGGAGGCATGTAAATGTGGTGATGGGGCATGTCCTGGTGTGCAACGTGGGTTATGGGTCATGTCGTAGGTGTGCAACGTGGGTAGGGGGGGGGGTGCCCAAATTTTGGGATATTGGGTGTCTAAATCCTGGCATGTTGAGGGGCATAATCCTGGCATATTGAGGGGAAAATCCTGGCATATTGAGGGGGCATCATCTTGGAATATTGAGGGGAAAATCCTGGCATATTGGGTGTCTAAATCCTGGCATATTGAGGGGCATAATCCTGGCATATTGAGGGGCATAATCCTGGAATTTTGAGGGGCATAATCCTGGCATATTTAGGGGAAAATCCTGGCATATTGAGGGGGCATCATCTTGGCATATTGAGGAGAAAATCCTGGCATATTGGGTGTCTAAATCCTGGCATATTGAGGGGCATAATCCTGGCATACTGAGGGGCATAATCCTGGCATTTTGTAAGGGAAAATTCTAGCATATTAAATGGCAAATCCTGGCATATTGTGGGGGAAAATCCTGGCAATATTCGTTATAAAACAAGGAAAAGATGGCCGTGGATGGGGAGGCGATTCGATGGTGCAATGGGCCACTTGACTGGATTTGCCCCCCAGGCCTAAGGCTGCCAGCCCTCCCCTGATAGCAGCTTACACCTTTCTGTGAAGGCTTTCCACAAGATTTTGGATTGTTTCTGTGTGAATTTTCACCCATTAAAAAAGATAAAAAAACAAAGGGGTGGGACCAGTCTGATATGCTAATGGAGAGGTTTCCTCTGTAATGGTGCAAGTGAGCAAAAAACGGTGATTCCTCTCCCGAGTAGGTTACATCCTAAAGGGCCGGCTATTTCAGCTTCTGCCCATTCTCGCTGAGAGGGATCCCACATCTTCGTTTGTGTCTCAATGAGTTATCAGGGTATACCTAGACATGGGTCCCAAGCTCCCTGCACCTAGAGGGATACCAGCTGTACCACACTGACGAGGCCAAATAAGGCCGAAATGTACGTCTGTGGTTGCTGTGTTCTTCGTACAGAGGAAGGCGCAAGTTGAAGACAAACTACACATCCTTTATAATAAGATGCATATTTTTTTTTTTAAATATTTCACTATGACTAAAGTATCAATAGATCTTCATCATAAAATTTTGTTTAATTACCCCCCTGACAGCTCCTAGAATCTTCTGCGCTTCTAAGAAGAGTATCAATGATGCACAATCCCAGTTTAAAAATATCTCCACAGTCAACAAACAGTTAGTTCTTTTATATAATTGTCACAAAGAGAAGAACTTATCCAGACACTCCCAACTTGGATCAAGGTTGTTTGGCATACATATGAAAGAAAACACAAAAATAAATATGTGTGACTCTGTATGATAAAAATAATCTGTTATGGTCACCATTGAACGAATGCACTCACATGTACCAGAGGCTATTTGGACCAGGCTCTGTTGTGAATAATTTTATGAGGCATTATAGGTCACCTCCAAACCGTAGGCTTATTAATATTCTTAGTAATTTAAAATAAAAGACAAGGTGCATTTAGAACAAATCTCACAGCCAGGTCTGGTACACAGTCCTCTGCCAGAAAGGGCTGTTGGGGCCTATACTTAAACTTGTAATATATAAATATTTTGGATCCATTTGTACCATACTATGAAAAATAAAAAGAAAATATGCAACAGGAGATCCAGAACACTCCAATCTCTGGAGACTGGTTTTCTGGGATCCCCACTTCCATAGCATAGTGTGTGATTCTGCACTATTTATCACATTTAAGTCCATGGTATATACCTAGATATAGGAGCACTGTATGGTGCATAACACCAATGCTGTTATTGGTATTACACTGCAAGCAGGATTGCTATATCAGATAGCCCCAGGCTTCTTTCTTTGTCAGAACATGCTGTGACAGAGCTTATATTAGTGTTCTGCTTTCCTTGTTTATAGAAATCACTTTCAGAGCGCTTAGTTGCTACCTGCTGGCGCTGACAAGCTACTGCTGTGAGAAAGGACTCGTTAAAAAGCAGCTCATCTGACATTATCACAACTCTTTATTCTTCTCTTCAGCATGAGATCCTTAGTCATGTTTTGTGATCCAATAGGAAAAAAAATATATAATTTGACCTGAATGCTATTTTTTGACAGTTTATCATGAAAAAAAAAATATCTAAAATTGGTCTAAAAGGCATCGTACGACGGCCCCTGCCTGCAAACAGACATTTCTCCCCAGCAGAAGATTAGAGGTAATTTCTATGCTAAAGATATTACCTTTAATTAAACATAACCATGTTTACCACAGTGAGTTTCAATGGAGACATTCAGGTTTCATATGCAAAATGAATGAAGTCATCTATTCCCCTTACAGAGGCTTTCAGACGTAAAATGCCTTCCTTTCGGAAACCTGGGGAATTTTTTTTCCGACTGCTGTTTTCATAAATGTATGTAATATTAAGAATTCCAGAGGCTGTGGACTTCAGGACGCAAGACGTCACGATTAACATGCATAATTAACAGCAGATCTTTGTAGCAGAAAAATGTACCAAAAAGTTTATTTTAGTTAAAGAATTTACACCAGAGCAGACCAAAATGAACAATGGTGGGTTTGTCTTAGCTTAGAGGTTCCTTTGGGCAGAGGCGTCCAAGTCTTTTCTGAAGTGGGCCACCTCAATTTTTCTTAAATTGTATATACAGAAAAAGGGACTACCATATGTTAGACATGGTGAAACATGTTTGTATACGGAACAGTAATCCAAAAACTGTCAGAAAACAGTTTAAATCAACTTTATTTAAATAAAGCTAAACATATAACGAAACATGTATAGTTAGTCCAGCTGGGCTGCACCAGGCTACATGTTTGTGTTAATGGTGGGTTTCTTTTGTTAGTTGGGGGGTTGGTGGTGTTTTTTTCTTTCAAGCTGCAAAGTTTGTGTTTTGTAGAGTGTTTATTCGAAACAAATTCTTATTGAAGTAAAGTTAGTGGATATTTATTTGTGCATATTGGTGCACCTATAAGGGAATTTGAAACAGCATAGTTTTCTAAAAGAATATTCACATTTATTATTTAAAAAAAGGCAAGAGTTCATTGGCCAATATTTCCAGAGAAGCTCAGAGTAGCCTCCCGACGTCCCCAATGATGAACTATGAGATCATAGAAACGTCATTTATGAACAGAAATAAAAAATATTAATATTTACATAAATGTACTTGGCTGAATTCTAAGATCATATTTTAGCCAAAATATTAATGAAGTATTGATTGAAGAATACAGGTTGTATTTCCATAAAATATGAAATAGTTCACCAATAACATGTATTCCAAACAAAAACGGAAACAAACCTTTCCTTGTCTAAGATTCTCTTATTCTGAAACCTATACTTGATAGGAGAATACGCTCTAGGGTGATCCCTGACATTAGATGTGCAAATCACTGTTGCTGAAGCATCATTATTCTACATAAATGTTTTATCATATCATATGTCAACAACCTGCTTGCGGGGAAGATGTTTGAAATGGGCTGGACCTGATTTCCTATGAATCTGCCATAGAATTACAACCATTATTTCAACCCCACTATCTTTTATCAATAACATACTCTATGGAAGCTAGGCAGCTCATCATAAGTGTACTCTTAGAAATGAGAAAACATTTTCGTAGACGACAGAGTTGTCTCTTTAAACTAATCACTTTACACCATTATGGAAGCCGTATCTGCTCTCTATTTCTTGATTTTGGTAAGGTAATTTCAATAATAGACATGATAGCTGATTATTAGATTATTATCTATGACTTTTTGGGTTGACTACAAGAAACCCTTTGGGTGTTTTTTTATTTATTATTATTGTTATTAATTTTTTTATTATTATTTTACTAGATTACCCAACATTCTGGCATTTAAAATAAACTGGAGAGGCATCACAATTATGAAAAAAATAAAAAATAAAATAAAGGGAAGAAGCTAATATGGCCCTGGTAGACTCTTTTTTATATCGTAATTAGTGGAAGGAGGTTTTTTCCTACTGATTAACTATATTTGGATATGCAGTAGATTGGCTCAAAGCTAATACAATTTTCAATAGACAGTGGATATAAAAATTCTACACACCCCTGTTAAAATGTTAGGTTTCTGTGCTGTAAAAAAATGAGACAAAGATAAATAATTTCAGAACTTTTTCCACCTTTAATGTGACCTATAAACTGTACAACTCAATTGAAAAACAAACTGAAATCTTTTAGGAAGAGGGAAAAAAAAATATAAAAATAAAATAATGTGGTTGCATAAGTGTGCACACCCTTAAACTAATACTTTGTTGAAGCACCTTTAGATTTTATTACAGCATTCAGTCTTTTTGGGTATGAGTCTATCAGCATGGCAGGTTTTGACTTGGCAAGATTTGCCCACTCTTCTTTGCAAAAACACTCCAAATCTGTCAGATTGTGAGGGCATCTCCTGTGCACAGCTCTCTTCAGATCACCCCACAGATTTTCAATCGGATTCAGGTCTGGGCTCTGGCTGGGCCATTCCAAAACTTTAATCTTCTTCTGGTAAAGCCATTCCTTTGTTGATTTGGATGTATGCTTTGGGTTGCTGTCATGCTGAAAGATGAAGTTTCTCTTCATGTTCAGCTTTCTAGCAGAAGCCTGAAGGTTTTGTGCCAATATTGACTGCTATTTGGAACTGTTCATAATTCCCTCTATCTTAACTAAGGCCCCAGTTCCAGCTGAAGAAAAACAGCCCCAAAGCATGATGCTGCCACCACCATGCTTCACTGTGGGTATGGTGTTCTTTTGGTGATGTGCAGTGTTGTTTTTGCGCCAAACATTTCTTTTGGAATTATGGCCAAAAAGTTCAACCTTGGTTTCATCAGACCATAACACCTTTTCCCACATGCTTTTGGGAGACTTCAGATGTGTTTTTTAAAAATGTAGCCTGGCTTGGATGTTTTTCTTCATAAGAAAAGGCTTTCGTCTTGCCACTCTACCCCATAGCCCAGACATATGAAGAATATGGGAGATTGTTGTCACATGTACCACACAGCCAGTACTTGCCAGATATTCCTGCAGCTCCTTTAATGTTGCTGTAGGCCTCTTGGTAGCCTCCCAGACCAGTTTTCTTCTCGTCTTTTCATCAATTTTGGAGGGAGCTCCAGTTCTTGGTAATGTCACTGTTGTGGCATATTTTCTCCACTTGATGATGACTGTCTTCACTGTGTTCCATGGTATATCTAATGCCTTGGAAATTCTTTTGTACCCTTCTCCTGACTGATACCTTTTAACAATGAGATCCCTCTGATGCTTTGGAAGCTCTCTGTGGACCATGGCTTTTGCTGTGGGATGCGACTAAGAAAATTTCTGGAAAGACCAACTAGAGCAGCTGAACTTTATTTGGGGTTAATCAGAGGCACTTTAAATGATGGCAGGTGTGTGCTGACTCCTATTTAACATGATTTGGAATGTGATTAATTAATTCTGAACACAGCTACATCCCCAGTTATAAGAGGGTGTGCACACTTATGCAACCACATTATTTTATTTTTATATTTTTTCTTCCCTCTATCTAAAAGATTTCAGTTTGTTTTTCAATTCAGTTGTACAGTTTATAGGTCACATTAAAGGTGGAAAAAGTTCTGAAATGATTTATCTTTGTCTCATTTTTTTACAGCACAGAAACCTGACATTTTAACAGGGGTGTGTAGACTTTTTATATCCACTGTATATATATATTTTTTTTACGGTTAAATAGGGTATTTTTTATTGTACTGGGGGGAACTCAGCACTGATTAAACTTTTATACATGTCGTTATGTATTTATTGATATATATTCCCAGTTGTTGTTGTTTTTGATAATCTTTATATTTTTTCATTTTTTTATATTAGCTGTATAACTTTACATTTCGCTATTTGTAATATTTTCACAGTAACGAGAGAGCTAAAATAAGTTCCGCATTAACAATCACGAGCAGGAGCGCTAACAGCCAATGAGGGAGAGAGTGCCAGCACTCTATGAGGGAGAGAGTGCCAGGACTACATATACGATCAGCACCCCCTCCATGGCAGCACTTGAGAATGCCACCAGATTTTCGAAAAGCGCTGTGTGTCAGATGTGGAGAAGTAGCCGAGCATGGTAGCCAGTTCCGGTGCGTGTTCTGGCAGAGGGACTGTGTATGGAACCCATCCTGTTTATGATTTGTTCTAAATGCACCTTGTCACATATTTTGAACTATTAAAAAGCCTATGGTACGGAGGTGACCTATAACCCCTTCCCAACACAGCCTGGTCCAAACAGGCTCTGGTACTTGTTAGCGCATTGATTCAGGGGTGGCCATAACAAATGTTTTTTTCAGCTTTATTTGTCATTCATATGTATGTCAAGCAACCTTGATCCAAGTTGGGGGCTGTCTAGATAAGTTCTCCTCTTTATTACTATATTTTGCGGAACATCTTTTGGATTTGTGACAATTATAAAAAAATAGAAGTTTTTTTTTAACTGAGGAGATATTTCAAAACTAGGATTGTTTACTGTGGAGAAAAACACTCCTTGCTAGGATTACTATATGATAACATGAAAAAAAAAACATTTAGGGTGAACGCTTCAGATATCAAACTTTAAGTTGCCATACTTTCCATTTATAGAAATTGAAATGTCATTTTGGGTATAATGTTTGTTACTTTCAGAGCAGTTACAATATGGAAATTGCTGTGGTGAATTTACTCAATACTTTTCCATGAAGATTATTCAGGGTTATACCAATTTAATATAGGTTTGGTGACTTTAAAACATAGAACAATCTGATTTCCTCTGGAATAAAGAAGCAATTCATTAAAACATTTTTATTAAATTATGTTCCAACACGCCCAATGACTCTTATTAAATGATCAAATGTCAGTGAATCTATACCGAAAACCTCCTTAGTTTCTAGATCCTATCACGTGTGCAGATACCATAATAAAGTAATTGGCTATTTATTATTCTTAGTACCTGCATAAACAATTTGTGTAAGTCAGTAAGAGAACAGTTATTTCTGTACATGGTATACTGACTGTAACGCAATAATAAAGGAACAATTATACAACACAGAGTAGGTTAAATGTAGTAATCCGGGTGGTTTTAAATCAACTGTAAACCTGGAAATGTTGTCCAATATATCATATTATTATGCAGCAGTGGTAAATCTGATTTGTACAGACCCGCAAGCAAATCAAACCCAATAGAAGTTAACCTTCATGGTTCATAACTTTAGAAAGCAAACTGCTTTGCTAAATAAATTTGATCTGTATGCACTTAGCAAAATAGCTAATAATTATTATTATAAAGACAAATTTAACTTGACTAAATAAATCTACTTTTCCACAATCCTAACAAAGTATTACATTTAAAGATACATCAAGGATTAGTTATATTTTTGATATTGAGCTGGTGGCCCAATAGTTGAGTATTACCCTCAGGGGTTTTTGTTCCGTGGCTATTCTGGCTATAGAGCCAATTTTTTATTTGTTTTGTATAATCTCATTAAAATGAATAATGCTCAGGCCTACAACTTAAGCTTCATGGTGAAATGGACACCTCCACAGTAAGATGGATTAAGGACACAGTAAAGACTGGATTAATAAAGACACGGACGCTCATATTATTATCCTCTTTCCTTTAATTTCCCTCAGCAGCAAGACGAAAATACACCAATCAGTGATAGAACAACATTTATAACCCCTCCCTCTCTCCTATAACAGTCTTAGAACCCCAGAACTCTTTCTTTGCTGCTCCCCTCAGATAAGTAGTATAGTTTTAATCTCATGTTTACTGTATTATTTCGATTTTTTACAATGATTTAATGTTATATACATTCGTTTCTCCACTATATGCCTGCTTCATGGCTTATTCATGCTTGATTTCTGTCATTTACATTTGTTTTACGTTACACTCTTAGTTATTGCTCATTTTTATTCTGACAACCCTTCCCCCATTCCCTTTGGGGCGGTGGTATCCCTTCCCTCTCTTCCAATGCTTGTTTTCTCTAGGTTTTTCAGTACCTCCGTTTAATTTACCTACATTTAACTATTTTTCTCTGTTCTCACTCTCTCGGCAGTCACGCATGTGTAAGCCAGCACGGCAGCCATTTTGGTGGAACCTTTTTCTCCTCCTCCGGTTTCTGCACGCGGTTTTCGCCGTTGATCGTGAAACTGATAGTGGATGTTTCATTTCTCCTCACAATAAGGCTGCTTTCATCGTTGATCAGCTTCCAACCACTACAGTTTACTTCCTGCCCACTCCAATTCGGTTGTTTTATATGTTTCCCGTTTATACCCGTTTGTTGACCATTTTATTATCTTTCCTTGGTTCGTTTGTACAGATATTCACAGACGTTGATAAGGCACAATCCAATATGAGGAAAGTCTTTTCATGGGGCTGGCATGACTAGAGGCCACCTGTCAGGCCGTCCCACCAGAGGTGCCTACAGAGGACCTCGAGGCCTCACCTACACCAGACCCACGGTACCCAATACCAGACCGGCAACCCCCACCTTTTTCCCACAAAGAGGCCATCCTTGGCAGAGTAGGGGCTATAGAGGGACTTTCCCAACTCGTCGACCATACGGTAAGTCCCCTTTACAATTCCCCCTTTTACCCTCGGGGGTAGACTGCGTTAAATATCACTCAGGATGTATGGGTTTTGAACACGTTGAAGTGTCAGGTTACCTAATCGATTTTATTGCTTCCCCATTTCAAGTGCTACCACCTCGAGAGATCTTTTTCTCCTCTCTAGACATGCAGGTTATTGACTTGGAGGTCAAGACCCTGCTAGATAAAGGAGCTATATGTACTGTTTTGGACCAACCAGGTGGCTTTCTCAGCAACCTGTTTATTGTCCCAAAGAAGGACAGAGGCTCCAGACCGGTTATCAACCTTCGAGACCTGAACACTTTTGTACGTTATCAACACTTCAAAATGGAGGGGATACATTGTCTCTGGGATCTTCTCACGGTACCTATTGCCCTGGAGCACCAGGACTGGCTCCGATTCAGATGGGGGACAGCAGATTTGGAGGTTCACATGTCTCCCATTCGGCCTGTCTTCAGCCCCCTGGTGTTTCACCAAATGTCTAAAGCCTGTGGTGAGTTTCCTTTGAAGGAAAGTGGTGCTTCTAATTATTTATTTAGACGACTTGCTTATCATGTCATAAGAGGCACCCTCGCTGAATCTCCATCTGACGTGGACTATAGACCTCCTTCATAGCCTGTGTTTCCTTGTCAGTTGGGACAAGTCGGCTCTGATTCTGACCCAGAAATTTGAGTTTCTAGGCTTCACTGTAGATTCCACTCTAGGGTCCTTACACTTTCCACTGGACAAGGTCAAGCAGATCAAAAAGGAAATCAGGAAGATGCTGACATGTCCAACCCTACAAATCCCCCAACTCGCACAGATAACAGGCCTCCTTTCAGCTTCCATCCAGAAGATATTTTTGGTCCCATTACACTACCTGGCACTCCAAGGACTGAAGACCTGATCCCTTCATCAAGGCTTCGTCTACTATCAAGCCGCCCCACTAGACCGCGAAGCAGTGGAGGAGCTCTCATGGTGGCTCCATCATATGGAGGCATGGAATGGCAGAGCGATTTTCGGGGTGTCTCCAGAATTTGTGATTCAAGTAGACGCAAGCCTATACAGATGGGGCACACAACTGGAGGGAGATGGTCCATTTCGCAACAGTCCTTACACATCAACTGTTTAGAGCTATTAGCGGGTACTTTTGCAGTCTATAGTTTTACACAGAATTCTCCAAATTGTTCTATTTTATTATGCATGGACAAAGTGTCAGTGGTCCGATAGATCAACCATTTAGGGGGACGAGGTCCCAGACACTGTCTAGTTTGCAACAGATTTTTGGAGATTGTGCCTAGCATACATCTCCAAACACCCAGCGGATTGGAACTCCTGCCATCTCAGATATTCCAGCGATTGGCATTTACTACCATCAATCTTTTGGGGCCCGTTGGACCTAGACCTTTTTGCGTTCCGTCTGAACACTCAGCTTCCCCGCTTCTTCAGCTGGAGACCGAATCCGGAAGCTGTAGCAACCAACACGTTTCTTCAGGTCTGGCCGAGATGCAGACATTTCGCGTTTCCCCCCTTTTCTGCTTGATAGCCCGCAAGCTGGTCCATCTTTGCCATCATGGGACTTCAGTAGTGTTCATCACTCCTTCATGGGAATCTCTACCTGTTGATAGACATTCCATTTGTCCTCCTAGCTCTGACACACCTTTTGAAAGATCCAGAGCGGAATCCTCATTCTCTGCTACAATGGGATTAATTTGCCCTTCTTGCTTGGCTAATCTCGGGCAACCCTGGTTCCCACCAGGCCTTCCAAAATCAACCATGGACCTCTTTGGTCCACCTGGCACTCGACGATCGTACAACATGCCTGCCTGGTGGGCGAACACATTCTGACGTGCCGATTGCTCAAAGGGATGAGGTTGAGGAGACCCCCTAAACCTAGGTACTCCTCTACATCGGACGTTAACTTGGTACTATGGCTGTTAGAGTCTTGGCCGCTAAGCTAGTCTCCTTATTCTGCCTAATCTCTTGCAAGAGGGTGTCGGATGTCAGGGTGTTGGACATTTCATCCAAGTCCTTCACTCCAGATGGTATACTCTTTGGCATTTCTCGATCAGGTCCATCTCTTATCCTGCCTTTTCATCTCATCCACAGTTATGTCCGGTGTTGTGTTTTAGAGAATACGAGTCTAGGACTTCGGTCTTTAGAAATTCTTCGAATTCCAAATTATTTTTGTCCATCTGTGGACCACATTGTCCGTTTTCCTCTCCTACCTTGGCTAGATGGATGAGATGGGTCCTCCAAGAGCCGGGTATCGATGTTTCTATTTTTGGTCCTCACTCCCCTAGAGGGGCTGTGGCGTCCAAGATGATTACCATGGGTTGTCGCCTGCAGGACGTCCTCAAAGCGTCGGATTGGTCTAGGGAATCGACTTTCAGAGAATTTTATTTTCAATTTACTGTTCATTTTGCCTCTAATGTTATAGCTGTTATAGCTATAGAAGTTTTGAACTAGCATAATAGGTGCCTCTGTGTCTTTATTAATTCCTAGATTTTGCTAATGCATGACGTAAAGTCATGATTAATAAAGACACGGACACATATATTCTAGTTTATAGATAAACTAGCTGGAGAGCTATGACTCTTTGATCCTCTGTTATTAAGTGGCGATAAATACTTTTCCCTAATGACTTCAGTCATCAAGTCTCTGTTACACTGGCAGTACAAGTTATAAGCATATCATAATGAGTTCAGATATAACTAGAATCACATAAAAGCTTATTTGAGCTTATAGAATGTAAATTGTTACATATACATGTGTGAATGTTATAGAATGCTTTTCATTATAAATAACATGCATTTTAATGGAAAGATTAGCAAGATCTTTCCATTATATTCACAGAAAGATTAGCTTAGCAATATAACTTTTAGTTATTTTAAAAGAAACAACATCACAACTATTATTTTATATCAAACTTCTTTAATTCCAGATGGATCAACCTTAAAATTACAGCTAAACTATATGACATTGTTTAGGTTTCCCATCCAGAGTATCAAGATTTAAATATCCGCTTGTCATTCGGTGCAAACTATATAACGTTACATGATGATGAAACATGCCATATTTAAATATTCAGTCCTGGTCAGAACCTGAAATAGTAAAAAATTGTATATGTTCAGTAATTTATAGATTATTCGCCCCCAGTGGTAGGACATGTGAGGAGTAGGATTGATTTCAATCAGAAACCTCCCATGGGAAGGTTGATTTCTGCTGCATGGCTACAAGGTGCCACATTCAGTGATTATCCACTGGAGAGGCAGATAATCAGATGGACAATCTGCATTCAGAAATGTATTTATTGTGTTCAGTTTAATCAACTAATGCAGATTGATTTGCAGCTGATTGTTGTATGGAAAGTTAAGTAATTCATTTCTACTGCTTGTCCAAAAAAAGAAATAGTACAATTAAATCATTCCTTCCGAACACACACAATTTAAAGGCTTTGAAGGACAATTTTAAATAGAAATGCTTTAATGAAAGAATACAAATAAATTATCTTATTGAGCTCTCTATGTTTGTATGGTTCTGTCTGGGGGCGGACATTAAGATGAAAAAGAGCTGACCTATCTGACCCAAGATTCTAAACAATGTCTGCTCCCTGATAGAGCTATACGGGCAAAAAGGGCTCAATAAGGAACTTTATTTGTATTCTTTCATTAAAGTATTTCTATTTAAAAAGCTTTCACATGATGCAATCTTTTAATTAAACAAAATTTAATGTTGCTGTCCTTTATGCCCAGAGATGTCATGGTGGGGCGAGCAATACCATAGAAAAAAATCTGGAAAATTTAAGTTTGAAAATTAAGTATTAAAAAGAAGATGTTGAAAAGAGACTCAAAGGATAGTAACGGCGAAGTGGAGGGGCCTAGAGCAAACTACTCTCAGAAAGATCTGACGTTGAGGCCTGGATTTGGTAGTGGAAGTCTATTCATGGTATTGGACACTAGTTAGGGATGTAACACCTGGATTTCCTTAACCTACCTGCTGGTGTAGTGAAATGAAACAGTCTGATCACTACTAAAAAGGGGAAGCAACTACCCAGGCAGCCAACCACCAACACCGGACCAAAATTCCAACCTGACAGCACAGGTGAGTGCAGCTCACAAATGGCGTTCCATGCCGCAACACGTACAAACAGAAAGATTTAGAGCAGGAGGTGCACCTCTCTAAATGCATTAAAAATGATGGTCATCACTGCAGAGTTCTCTTAGAAATCCCGAAGTTTATTAGTAAAGTATAAAAGGCATTGAAGTAAAAAACACAGTCTCACACGTTTTGCCCTTGAGGCTTAATCATAGACAGTCTATGTTTGCCCTATTCATATAATATGCGATCAAATAAATAATTTAAGACTTATTTGCAATGAGGTGAACAGTATTACTGGATGATGTGAGTGTGCAAACTTTTTATATTTTGCAGAAATGAAAAAGCTTGCTTTAAATAGTAACATGGCCGCCCTCAGGGGGTGACGGGTGATACACCGGTCACGGGTCCGCTTGGGTCCCGGCCCTTTAAAAAAAAATGAAAAAATAATAATTTTGAAAAAAATAAAAATAAAAAGATCTCCCCTCGCCAACAACTCCATGCGAGAAGGCAGCATGGTGTTTGTGCAATCCACAGACATGCTTATATGCTGCCTCTCTGACGTCAGAGCACCAGGGTCACGTGAACTTGCGTGCTCAATCAGACCAATGCGCAGGGAGCGTGAGAGAGGCAGCATGTAAGGCTGCTGTCTCTCGCACAAGAGGTAAGTACCAGGGAAGTGGGGAGGAGGGGGGGACTGTCTGTGGCATTTTAATGGCCATACCGTAGGTGGCATATTAATTAGCATACTGTCTGTGGCATATTAATGGGCATACTGTCTGTGGCATATTAATGAGCATACTGGCTGTGGCATATTTATGAGCATACAGGCTGTGGAATATTAATGGGCATACTGTCTGTGGCATATTAATGAACATACTGGCTGTGGCATATTAATTGGCATACTGGCTATGGAATATAAATGAGCCTACTGGCATATTAATGGGCATACAGTGTGTCACATATTAATGAGCATACTGGTGCTGGCATGTTAATGGGAAAACAGTGGCATATTAAGGGGCAAACAGTGGCATGTTAATGGGCATACCAGATGGGGTATGTTAATGGGCAGATTGTCGTTGGCCCATCCATGGGTAAACTAACAGTGGCATATTAATGGGCAAACTGGCTGTGGCATATTAAGTCTTGGATGTGCATTACAGGTGATGGGACATGTCCTGGAGTGTATTTAAATCACTGGCATGATATACAAAGACCTGGATAAAATTACTTTGGGAGGCAAGATGGAGATATGGGGGGGGGGGGGGGCAGAATTCTTTTCAGTAAGGGCCCTGTAATTTCTGATGGTGACCCTGAATAATAATATTACTATGTACATATTTTATTGGTAACTAAATCCAGTTTCCTTTTTAGAACGTCTGCTGGAACTGCTTACATCAAGCTATAGTCACAAATGTACCTATAATAGCTATGATATTTAATAACTAACTTTAAGGTGAAACTACACTACATGACCTTTTTGTGCCACTTGTAATAATACAACATGTGTTAACATTTTTTATATCTATGATTATTCTTTCTGAATTCTGCTATTTTGGGAAGAGTTTTATATTCCTTTATATTAATAATCTGAATTTTGGCTGCCGCGTGTTAATGTAATTGACTCTTCCTGGGACTGTTCCAGTCAGTTTGCGATTTATCAACTCAAACAAATGTATTTCTCCTTTGAAATAAAACACATGGCAGATTAAATTAAACTGATTATTTTTTTTTTAAACATGGGCTTTACGGACTATGTTACATGTTTTTTTATGTCATGTTTTGCAGTTATAGCAACCATTGAGCACTTATCACACATTAATTCTAGCTTATTTATAAAATGTTTTATGATTGTTTCAATTAATATTATTTCCAATTTAATTCACGTATATATGTTCACATAGGTTAAAATATCAAGGGCCAGGCCTAAGGTTACTGATACACTAAGTGACCTTTCACATTGGACCCCTGACTACATATCCTCTGTCTCTAAATACAACTATAAAGCAGTATAGAGCAGTATAGAGACTTTAAAACAATGTAATGTATTAAAAATGTGCACCGTGTGACAAGTGCTTACAAAATACAATCCATCTTGCAGTAAACAAAATCCTATATTAATCTGCAAAGTATAGGTATCCCAACAAACTGTTTCATGATATCAAATTATTACTACAAGCGGATAAACATATAGATATATAAAAACTATCTAGTCTGCCCAGTATAAAACATATTTATATTACTTAATTGTAATGTCATCCGTAGAGTTCAGAGAGTGATGACTGGTCACATGACCTACTATATAGTCTATTCATACACTATCACTAACCCTCAATAAACGTATTAACCTAATGTCTCAAATATGCTTGAAAATCCACATTTCCATTATAGATCATTGGAATGTAAACTAGCCTACCTGTGGCATTCATGCCAGACCCAGGTGTGTCTCCCATTTCTTGGCACAAAGTCTGCTCTCCCAATGTTGTGGATTCGTGATGAGAAGCGTAGTAATCTACGATGACCATAGGGCCATGACATGTCATCTGCAGATCTGGAGAGGCATTCTTCCTCGTGGGCACACTCAAGCATATTGAGAGGCCGGTCTTCTAGATAAGCAGTCTCCTGGACCAACTGGGCATTTAAAATGAGGTCTGGTGCATCTAAAGAATTAGATACGTTTACACTGGTTTCAGAATAATACATTTCCCATTCTAATCCCGTCCATAAATTCCAGACATTATGACCGCTAAACGATGGAATCCAAAGCATGGGCACTTGAAAAAGTAAAACTAATGTGTTTATTGGCTGACTGAAGAGAAATAAAATATTAGGTCTTTTTTTTTACATTGAAAAAGAGATTTCCGGGGTCTTGAAATCTTGCACTTTATATACATTCATTTATCCAACAAATGAATTACTGTGACTCTACTTTTTCCTGTGTTTCCAGTGTTTAGTGTAAATAAACTTTTCCCTGTTTCAAACTAAACAAAATATATTTTTTAAAAGTATATTGAAACAGCTTTCAATGAATAAAATAAACGTTGTACACATTAAAACCTTTTGGGGCATATGTGGCTTGGTTAGAGAGCATTCACCCACCAGTATCATTCCAATCTAGTCTCCATGGGCAAACCAAAAGACAAACGTCAAACAGTATCAAAGCACAATTAAAAATCTACTCTTGTGAGCCCCATGTGCCTCTGAATATGTTCGCAAATTCGGAAATCATAGGCAATTTCATGCAGATATCTCCCAATACCGAAATCAGCCAAAATGCACTGAAACAAGCGGTAGCCTCGGTTCTCCCCATAGATATGGGGAGGACTTTGGCTTATTTTGGGGCCTTTTCTGGAGGATCTCTGCTATTATGAATATAGATGAATTCACCTTATGGAAGTCAATTGGCTATAGAATTGAAATGGGTGACTTTTGCCTATCGGTGGTAATCGGCACATATTGGGCAGTATTTTGGAGATTTGTGAAATTTGGCTAAAGTGTCCACCTCGTTTCCAATTTGGGACATATCAGTGTATATTACTAGGTCTGCTCTTTTGTTTTAAATAGATACTATAATAAAAACCCTTGTAATTAAATGAGTATCTAAATGCAAAGCAAAACATTATGGACCTGGATAATTTTACTACTTCCATTTTATATATTATTTAGTGTTTTACATAAATACAATTTTTATATTTATTTTTTTTTTAAATGATGCAACAGTTGTCAGATTTATAAAGAGGGAGTGTAAATAATGTGGAAGATTCTACAGAACTATATTAAAATATTTATAAAGCTGCTCAGATTTGATGCATCAACTTCATTAATACCACAAAATACATTGTAAAATAATGTAGTATTAATTATCACCAAGAGTATACAACAATAAAAAAATTCTACGTAATGCCCTAAAAGTGGCATTAAATAAGAGATTAATTAAAGATGTTTTTGAGACTTTCATTAGTTTTCACATTAATATTATGGGATTTTTAATGCTATTACATAATATTTTGTTACAGTTTGAATGATTGTGCGGTTTTGTTACGACATACATTAGTTCCCGCGTCTCCTGTGTGATCTGCTGCTTTGACAATATGTGTAACCCTATAAGAAACTTTCATGCTTTCTCTATATTCTTTTTTATACTTTTTTTGTTGGTCTGTATTTTGAAAGTGTATGTTTGTCTCTCTATATACTTTCTGTGATGCTCTGTATTTTGTCTCTCTAACCTGACTTTTTGCCATCAAATAGTGAACACTAATCTTTGTTAGTGTTCACTATTGTGTTTATACAAATGTTTATACAAATGAATGAATATGGACGTACGTTCTGTGCAAGTCACTCCAGCAGAATGTCGGCCTCCTCCGCGAGGGCAGTAAACCACACCGTGATGACGGCATTGTTGAATTGACATCTCGGTGCCAGAGCATCGAACTCCACTCATCACCACATCCTCAGCACCAGGACTTCCTTGCCAGTACCATGTCTCCTTAAGATAGTAAAACATTTTGTACACATCAGTATATTAATAAAGACTTTTTATATCTCTCCTCTTTGAAAGAGTTTACTGGATTCTTCCCAAAGACTACATCCTCTCTTCTCGGTATACGGTTAAAAAGCAAGAGATAAGTGTCTCTGGTGGTTTCACTGTATCCATGACTGGACCAGATGTCCTGCTTTCTCACATTAGACAACCATGAAATGGTTACACATACACATGGATCTCTGCCGTCTTTCCTTGTATAATTCTGTCAAGGGGCAAACGTGTTGTTTAGAATCTTGGGTCAGATACATGAAGATCTGACCCAAGATGTCGGCCACCGATTAAAGCTAAATGGTGCAAAGAGGTCTCAATGTGGCACTTTATTTCTATTCTTCATAAAGCATTAAATGATATCTGATGCCTTATTGTGTTTCTACCAATGGCATGTTATCTATAGCATTATGCTTTTTTCAAGCATTGTTTAGTCTACCAAATAGGTTTATACTAAAAAAAGGTTATGGAAATAGGTGTACTCCCAGAGATTGGTATATTATAGTGTTCCTCAGAGACCATCCATACCTACTCTCATTTCCTGTACTGCTCTAACTGATATTTGAAAATGTTTCTATCATGTTATCTAGTGAATGCCTCGAATTGTAAGATAAATATAAAACAAATTCCCCACAGAATAAATCAATGTAGGGAGTGATGTGGCCCAGTGTGAGTGGCCTACCTGTAAAGCGTGGCTCGCAAAACCCAAGCCCAGCTGCCTGCATGCGACCATGGCTTCGTTCATTCCCCAGAGTTCTCCACAAACAGCACCCCACTTTTTAACGCCTTTAACATCCATCAACACCTCTACCCTTCCCTCTTCATTTGACCGGCCTCCACTTAAGCGCACCTGAAGTAAATGAGTGTAAAATTAATTAATGATGTCACTGTTTTTATACTCTTTTATAAAGTAAGAGGTTAACACACAACACAAAAGGTATCATCTCCTACAATACCCACTGTAACCTCTTTATAAGTTTGAAAATGATGCTCCACTGAATAACTTTATTGTTCACATCTGTTAACACAGCCTGTAATATTTAATTCTGTAAATGCAGGTTCCAATCAGGATTGCTCACAAGTGCCTGGTTTACTTGGCTACCATTCCCTTTGTTCTAAATAAATGAAGTTACCTTGAGAGTAATCTTTATGACATTAATCCTCCCCTAAGTCTCGGGTTATTTAATTATCAACTCTGGTATTCACTAAAGTGAACAAAACCATAATCTAAAGGACTCAGTAATTGCAGTTCATTGTTAAGTGTATGGTGAGCTACAGGGTACAGATGAATTGAATGTGAAACCTCTACCAGTCTGTTGGGTGCCATCCTGGAGCTCTTCTTTTAACAGGCATTGCCATATTTTGTTATACTTTTTAAAGCTGTGGCCATATATTTTACCAATACTATTGTCTGTTGTTATGTGGGATTTTGGGGAACATTATTCCGGATGTTGACTATACCTTGGTGATTGACAGAACACCAGAGTGCCCAGTGAAATCACTGCAAATTTGTCTTAGCCGGTTTTTGCATATCAGCGAGCAGCCTGACAGATAAAGGACTACTCCAGTGTCACATATAAGAAACCAATGCATTTATGAGCTAACCCTTTAAAGGACAACTGTCGCAATAACATCAGTTCTGTATACTTGAACGATTGCATCAAGTATAGACATTTTAAACAGAAATGCTTAAATGAGATAATGCAAATAAAGTACATTTTTGAGCCCTCTTTGCTTTTATAGTTCTGTCAGGGGGCGTACATGTTGTTTAGAATCTTGGGTCAGATAAATGAAGATCTGACCCAAGATGTCAGCCCCCGATTAAAGCTACACGGAGCAAAGAGGGCTCAATAAGCATTTTATTCATATTCCTCATTGAAGCATTTCTCTTAAAATGCTTTCAATCTTTCAATCTAACATAACTTACTTTTTTCGCTGACAGTTGTATTCTAAGTAAATATATACATTATTAATTTATTTATTTATGTTCAATACCTCACCCTTTTGTGCAGAGTTTCTCTCTGCTGCATGCCCTTCAACTCTCTCCTCTTCTAATCTTAAAAATGAGCATTCCCTGCATCTCACAGGCTCCCATAGAGATGGAAGGGGATATTCAAAGCGCATGTGGGCAATATCCATGTTATGTGCATTAGTAGTCTCCATGCTCCATGGGGACTACTAAGCACATGTGTGTGCCACTGTGTGGATAATGCTTGTGCAGCATGCACACTGAGCATGCTTGTGATGTTACAGTCAGGCATGCCCTGCCATTCCCTCATTATATTAAATGGGAGTATCACCGGGCTAGTGCAGTTCGTAGCATTTATATGAATACTCAGATCTGCACTTTCTGTTGCATGCTACATGCTTTATGCTGCATGCTCCACCACACGCATTTAGAAAATTCTGTCCGCAGTGTACCTTCAAAGAATTTGTTACACTAGACCAGTCTCCTAGTTTAACTATAAACCAAATCTGTTACATAAATGGTGCAAAGGAAGCAAAAGAATATATGAAGACAGGGGTTTCATTGCACATATTTCACAGCTGTTTTATTATTTCAACACAATTCTTACCTGGTTGTTATATCCCATTTCAGGAATGTTACATTTCACAGCTGCATCCTCCTCATGTTGACATCCTGCAATACTTGCCTCTTTGAACTTGCACTGGGTGATGGATTTTTCTCGACCTGTGCAGAGCACCTCATTCATATGTATAGGACCAAGACCTGGACCAAATAAAGTGGCTTTAGTGAAATATAAATGTTTCTATACAGTAAGTGTAGCCAGGGAAGTGCTGGAAGCTTTGGCCCCAGCGGGCAAATTCATCAGCCCACCCATTATCGTAAGAGATAGACAGGCAAGACAGATATAGCGACAGAGATTGATAAACAAGATAATTGAAGTTTAGGGTATTTTAAAGTTAAACTTGGTGCAACCCCAGCCCTTTGAATCAGAGCAGCCTGGCGGGCAGTTTCCCACTCCCCCTGCCTGCCAACTGAATGTATCTTCAGACTCTGTCTTGGACTTTATAGAACTTTACAGGAATGAACTAAACACAAGATGGTTCACCGGTTAAAATCTGCTATGATACAGAATTGTTAGTCTCTTTCTGCACTTCGAGTAAAATTCACTGTTCTAATGAAATATATTTCCCAGGTCCAGCTAATGTATTAGATCAATAATGGCACTCAAAGGCGTTAGAATGAACTGCAAGCTATAGCTATCTAGCTGGATCTAGATGGCTTGCTATTTTTGTGCTGAGACAATTATGCGTTTTAGATTCCCTTATAGACATACCATAGTAAGGTAAAAAGATAACTAGTTTAGAGAACTCTGGCACCTCAATATATATATATATATATACACTGTAAGTATAATGAATAAAAATAATCTACAAGAAAAAATGTTTTATTATGAAAAATTGTGGTTTAAATGTGTTTTCTGTTAATGACTTTACCTTGTGACTTGATATGCAAAGTATTTATTATCAATGACAAATGTGTATTTTGTATATGAAGACAATGGGTGATATAATTTATAGGGAATATCACAGAAACATGTAAAGCATTTGTCAATATTTTTTTATTCTCTGTATTGATGCTAAAAACAATGATTATGAGACTTTTTAATATATGTAATATATTGTAAGATTAATGCAACATTTATAATCGATTAATGTTGACAATATAATGTGATTAGCATCTCCGCTACCCACCTTTTCTTAAAGAAAAAAAACTCAATTGAGAGAAGTATTATCCAACCTGGCAGTTCTCTTTCAAACATTTGTATAGAGCAATTGAACAAATAATTTCTGCTTTTCACATCCATTGCCAAGTAAAATTTTTTATAGCTTGTATAATTAGTAAGTTGCATTAACAAGTATGATGTTACTATTGTAATTATAATGTCGTAACGATTTTATTGCTAATTCATTCCGTTTCATTGTGTTGAAATAGTATGTGATAATTGGTACGGTATTAATAAGCCAAAAATACTAGCAAATAATGAGTGTTACCTTGTCCCAGCTGAGCGCCAAAGATTGCCTCTTTAGCTGATCCATACCCAAGCTCTCTGCATACGACACTTGCTGAAATAAGGTTCCATTTATCATCACAAATGGTTCCCCATTTTCCATTCTTTAACACTTCTACCCTACCCTCTCCAACATATGGTCCAGCCCGAAGTCTCACTAGAGGCTCCTAGAAAAGAATAAACATTGGGAATGTCTATATAGTATGCTGGAATAAGCATGATTGTTAAAGTAGCAGTATAAAGTGATTTGCAAAACAGAAGCACACTCCATTATTGAAGAGGAATATTTGTATTTAAATATAGTGTGGCATCCAGGTTTTTTTCTGAACTGGGCCACATTATTAGAAATGCGTGGGGTATTATATTTACAGTAATGTTGAAGAACAGTCTGTTATCAGAATAAATATATGTCATAATACAAAAGCAGCCCCCAAAAATATTTAATTGAACTTTATACAAAACAAAACTGCGTGGCTAATGAACTATGTATAGTTAAGCCGGTTGGGCTGCACCTTGCTGTCATGTTGGCTGCCCCTATAATCTATTATTATTAGAATACAGAGGAATGGAATGATCCACTAGACAATTGTTTAGCACCATAATTATTTTTCAGCTGGTAGGCCATAACAGTTACAAATGGAGTTTGAGTACAACAACACTGGAGAGTATATAAGACACACAACCATATACAACACATTTGCTAAGATATCTATTGATACAACTCATAAATCACTGTTTATCAAACTTGAAAACATAGGCAACCATGTCTTCTAATTTATGAGCATTCAATAATTAACTGATTGTAACTTTTCCATAGTAGTCTCAACCTGAAGAAGACTTGATTTTTTAATGTGTAAAAATAAAAACCTGGTAGCTGTTGAATGACAGCAATTCTCATAATATTGGAATTTGTTTACAGTTCCTACATGTATATTCAGGAGAAGACTGACAAGGTTTACTGGGAACCAATTGCCCTCTCCTCCCCAACTACTGTCTAACCATTCTCATTGGGATCACTTTTCCCCAAAAATAGGAAGTCCTGGGTTCAGATTTGTCTGGGTAACCTGAATATTCAGAGTCCAGTTAGAACAGCAGTCTCAATGTAATATGTAAAATGCACATTAAATGACCTAAACATGCTAATATGGCATGAATTATTTAAATGCACAGAAAGGGAGAGATGTATATATGCTCATGGGCCATTACATGATATTTGCTCACAAGGCTATACGTAGCCAGGCTTCCCATATTGGTATTTAACTTGTCTCATGATGCTCTGAATAAGTGCATAGCAGTCACTTAATTCCTCAGGGGATTTCATTACTTACTTACCGTAGCTTTAGCTGCTTTTTTATGATTATTTCCATTGGTTTTGCTGCTAGGTGCTGCCATACATTTGACCACTGCATGCATCCCATTCTTGCAAGCAGGCTTTAGGTTCTTTGGAGAAACCAGGACATTGCAGTTCGCTAGATGTGGCTCATTTCCTGAGCAGGTAACTTTGTGAATCCAGTACATTTTCTTGTGACTTAACATTTTTACCCTAGTAAACAGGAACAAAAACAGAAAAGAAATTGTGAAATTACAGCAAGAAACCAGGACTGCCCACACTAGCTCAGTAAAAGTTTTTTTCCTTTTTTTAAAATGTATTTTAATTTTTTTTGCTGCAGGAGCCAATGAGAATAATGCCATTCAAATGAATAGAAATTCCTGTCTTGCTAGTTGATGTCATCAGACAATGTGTTGCACTGTTAAGAATTCCTACTGTGTTGAAGAGCAAGTTTATCACAAACTATTCCAGCACCACAGGAAGTGACTTAATAAATAAAACTTTATATCCTCAGTGTCTATATAATCAGTGCTGTGACACCTGTAGTAAACATGCAGAGTAATCACTGGGGAGGGCTTGATTCAAATATTTAAAATGTAATTTATGCAGAATGCCTGCATCCGATCAAATTCGAAAAAAGCTGTAATCTTCATCTTGCACCAAAGTGAGTTTAGAGATTTTTTAACTTTAACTTTTTTAGCAATTTATGCAGATTTTCCTCTTATTTTTTTATTCCTTCTCTCCTTTTTGCATCAATGTATAGTATGGGATGTAATTAGCTGTGACTTTCTATGTGCATATAATTTACATATATAAATGATGACAGTAATATTATAACACATAGGAATATTTTAAAGCACTTAATGAAAAATTAGCTAAAGCTAATGTTTTAAATTGTTTTAAATTGATGGGTAACAACACATTGACAAATCATAAACAATGTTTCATTACCTGGATTTTGGAACTTTCATCTTCATATACCAAAGTTTCCTGAAATAAAACAAACCAATAATAATGTGAAAGTTATAGGAGATTTGAAGCCTATTTAGTGCAATATTTAGCAGGTCACACAGAAGTATGAAAGTTCATCTGAGCTGGTGAGATAATTAATGTACCATCTAGAGAATCTGTACGACCCTCATGGTTGCATGTTCAATTCCTGGCAAGGGTGACTCGGCACATTAGCCATCAGAGGTAGATACAAATGAGTACCATTAAACTGAGCAAAAGGAACATCCCAAGGATATACTTGAAAGCCAGATACTATATGAACATACACTTCCTGGTTAAGCACTATTATCACTGGTTTTAGTAGCATTTGATTAAAAAAAACCAGAGCAATTATAGCTCAGGTTGTCATGGGTGAAGCTATGCTCCCAGTTACATACAAACACTTCAGTGTATAATAGTAAGTGTTCAAGTTTGAGAGAAAGTCCCTATGGAAGTGGGATCTGGACCAGCTGACATCTCAAAATGAGAGGGTCACTAACTCTGGGCATAGACTCCTGGCATCAGGTACAATACAGGCAGTCCTCCAGAACTCTAATTATTATACTGCTCATAGTGGTTCAGCAATACTGGTAGTGAGAGGTACAATAGAGGCTGTCCTCCAGAACTCTAATTATTATACTGCTCATAGTGGTTCAGCAATACTGGTAGTGAGAGGTACAATAGAGGCTGTCCTCCAGAACTCTAATTATTATACTGCTCATAGTGGTTCAGCAATACTGGTAGTGAGAGGTACAATGGAGGCTGTCCTCCAGAACTCTAATTATTATACTGCTCATAGTGGTTCAGCAATACTGGTAGTGAGAGGTACAATGGAGGCTGTCCTCCAGAACTCTAATTATTATACTGCTAATAGTGGTTCAGCAATACTGGTAGTGAGAGGTAAATTAGAGGTTGTACTCCAGAACTCTAAGTATTATACTGCTCATAGTGGTTCCGCAATACTGGTAGTGAGAGGTACAATAGAGGCTGTACTCCAGAACTCTAATTATTGTAGTGCTCATAGTGGTTCAGCAATACTGGTAGTGAGAGGTACAATGGAGGCTGTCCTCCAGAACTCTAATTATTATACTGCTCATAGTGGTTCAGCAATACTGGTAGTGAGAGGTACAATAGAGGCTGTCCTCCAGAACGCTAATCATTATCATGCTCATGGAGGTTCAGCAATACTGGTAGTGAGAGGTACAATAGTGGCTGTCCTCCAGAACTCTAATTATTATCATGCTCATGGAGGTTCAGCAATACTGGTAGAGGTACAATAGTGGCTGTCCTCCAGAACGCTAATCACATTATACTACTCATGGAGGTTAAGCAATACTGGTAGTGAGAGGTGATACGAATAGTGTGTCACTTTGTATGAAATGCAATAAACATCTCTCAAGGTTGAATATGTTCTGGATTACAGGGTAACATTCTTTTACACATTATTCACATTGCTATGAGCTTACAACCCAGCTCACCCCATGAAACCCAGAGTATCACACCTGTGAGGAGATTCTAAGTGTCAGACCTTAGTGCAGGTTATATCATAAGCCCTGCTCCACCCTGCTAAAAAAAACTAGCATGAAAAGAACTTACTTGTGTCAACAAATAACATTTATTCTCTGTATAATGCAGCAATTGCTCATTTTTTTAAATTTCAGATTGTTAGCATTTGTGCTTAAAGAACAACTGGAGCTAAAAATATAAAAGTTCTGTTTAAATGAAAGTTTGCATTAAGAGTTGGTGGTTTATATAGAAATTATTTAATGAAAGATCACAAATGATGTACCTGACCGAGCGCTGTTTGCTCCAAATAGGTCTCACAGGGGGCAGACATGTTGTTTAGAATCTTGGGTCAGATGAGTCAGATCTTCCATCAACTGACCCAAGATGAATGACGATGAGAACCAAGATGTCTACCACCGGCTATAGCTACATATAGCATGGAGGGTTCAGCAAGGTACCTTATTGGTATACTTTTATTAAAGTGTTTCTCTTTGAAACAGGTATACTTGTTGCAATCTCTCATTCACAGTTAAGTTAATTTTTTCTACATTTGTCCATTAGCAAAAATAAAATGATCACCTGCATCACAGCAGATCAGGACCTTGTGTGTATACTTCTTCCTGTTCTGTCATTCCCAACCTTGTGAAATAGATTAAGTTAACAATCCTTCATTCACAGATTTCCAACTACCGTTGATGGGTCTTTGATAATTCACACAAGCTTTCATGTACTTGCTAAAAACCTTTAGACGTCTTTCAAAACATTTTTTCTTCCGAAGCCACAAGGCAAAATGTGATAGCCTCTATGCTTTTTATCCGTTGTACAGAAATCTTTCTGGTCCCTTGTTCCTCTCACTGACTTATTACAACATTAAGAAATGTATTCTTACATGTATTAGAGCTTTTTTCTGCAGTACTTGAAAATCTTCTTTAAAAAAAACAAAGTCAAGAAACACAGAAATGCATCATTCATGTAGCTTGATCAACTTATTTAAAAACTGCAGAATATCACATGGAGTGTGAAGTTAAGTTATCCTGTTAATTAAAGGCACTGATAAACATTTTGCTATCCCTTAACTTTTAATTAAAGGTATATTAATATTTAAGACTCCTGGTATTTAATTTAATTGCAGTGATGACTATGTTAAATGTTAATTGTTCTAGAAACACAGATTCTTGACAGATGAAAACGGGATTAAAATAAATTTGGTCCCACAAATCCCCTGATGCAATGATAAGATTAACTCATACACATTTTGATTTGAAAAGCAGCAGATTTGGTTTTAGTCCATTCAGGTACATGCTAAGTTTCTTGATCAGCTTTAGGACCCAGAAAGATAACTGAAGATTATTAGACCAGGTCCCAATGTCATTGAATAATGCTTATTATTGTTGTGTTACCTATATGCTCTTATGGATTTAAATAATTGGAGAGGGGATCATATTTGAGAATGAAATCAAGGTCTGAGCCACAAATCAAAGCAAAGCTGTAAATGAGGGTTGAGTCACTGAGCATAATATGTGTTTTACATTACAGGAAAGGGAATGGATCCATGGAATGTATTCAGTCCATGTGTAACAGGTTTTATGCATGCCTTGCCTTCACTAACCCACTTCACTACTGGCTCGACAAAGGTCATCTTATATCAGTTTTGGTAACACAGGTATTTCCTTTGGTTTTGGTCAAATCAAGGGAGTAAGAGTTCCATGGTGTATCAATGCTAGGCTGGGTCTCAACAACTGTACTGTGACTTGTAGTGGGCAGATGAACGCACAAACACAGGTGCCAGTTCAACGCCATAGCTTAACAGGAACTATTTGGTGGTTATGTGCTCTGAATGCTGTATTTGATGCAGCTCTAGGCATTACATACTGGCAACTGCTCACTATAGAGCTAGATCACTAGCTAGCCCCATAGGCTTGAAATACACCAACTCTACTCTTCCTACAGCTACCTACCCTCAATAGTAGTCTTTTCTACTTACTGGGCCCTCTGCAGATGAGAAGATACTGTATTGAAAGAGTGGTAAGTAGAGGATAATAATACCTATAGAGAACATAATCCTATAGCTGACTAAATAAATACATCATATATAAGTAGTACACTACACTATTGGGGTTATATTTAAATATGTGCGCCTATGCACAAAGTAGATACCCGCAAAGGCACATCCGGATTGTGACGACACTAAGTGCGCCATCGCAGCCAATGTAAAAAAAAATAAAAAATCAGGCGCTTAAAAGCCAAACACTGCTTGGAGGAGGTCGCGCTCTCACACTGCAAAGTGTCAAGAGTTTGCAGTGTGGGAGTTTTTATATATAATCCCCAATGTAACAAATAAAACCATTTTTGGTTAAATTATTTTTTATGTCTATATATATATATATAAATGTAAAAAATAATGATATATATACATATACAAGTAAATTATGGGGGTAATTACCATAGAAATGAATGGACTGCTCTGCAGATTGGTCTACTTTTTCAATTTTCAATTTTGCCCCAGACCTGAGATATATAAATAAGCCCCCCAAAAATGTTTTCTAAAGTGTTGTATACATATATATTTCAGCAAAGACCACACGTTAAAGTAAATTTGTAAACAAAAAGACGCTGCTGCATGTGACCACATTTTGACAAATTAGAACACCAACATAGGCGCTTGTACCTCCCCTTCTTTATGCTCCTTGCCCTCTAATTAATCAAGGACGTGTCCACATTAAAGGATGGCTACATATGTTTATTTGACCATTTGAACAATAAGAGTTTGGATTTCAGACAATCAAATTAATATTAAAGATTAAAGCATTTTGCCATATTACATATTATTGCTATACATGCATTTGGTTAAATGACATTTTTCTCTGGCAGATCTATCTTAGCAAAAAAAAAAAAAAAATCAAACATATAAAACCCGATTATTAATCAAACTGTAATTTAAAAGTCAGACAACAGTTTAGGCTACTTTTTTAATATTTTACAGATACTCTATTTATATAATGTGAATATGAAATAAAGTAATTATCAAGAATTTGATGCATCATAAATCATTGCATGTAATAAATTATTATAGCAAAGTATTTCTTCCATTTATCACTTGATTAACTATCATAATATTTTCAATGCCAATACAAAAGTTATTAATCTTTTTTTTTTGGTGTGTAGTGGGAGTTATTCTTGAGTCCTCACTCTTAGGCATTGCACACAATTCGTGTTTTACCAAATCATGCCACTTTACTAAAATACATCAATTTATTTTAAAAAAGAGACTAATTCGGCAATCTATTTCCTAATATAAACCATTCAAAATTTTCACCAAGATATTTTGTCTCCATTATAAATATGTTGGTAATAGCCTATTGCTCACTGTGTAACTAGATTACCTGGATGTGAGTTTATTTGCCTTTTTGGGTTAGTGGTGGTACAGTCAGGTTTAGCACCAAACAAGGAGCACCTATAACTTAAAGAATAATTGTCAAGCACAATTAACAAACAGATTAGTTGATGTATACCAAACATGTTCAATTCATCCTGAATTACTACACCTTCCTTCTAGATGGCATCCCTTTCAGCAATTGTCCACCTTCAGTTAGTGCTTTCGTCAGAATGCTCTACTTTCCATAAACTGAATGTAGCTTTACGATGCTAGTCTCTTCATCTCTTCACTTCTAGAGCATCTAAACTAAAATTATTAATTCTCTTAATAAAGAACACTTCCCTCATCTGTTTCTAACTTTTGTCCATTTCTTTTCAACTCCCAAAGCATTTAAACTAAACTTCTAGACTCCCTATTTAAAAAAACACCCTAATTTCTGAATAAATCCCTGCAGCTCCCCTTCCATTCTGTTTAGCTTACAGTTTAAAGGGGAGATTTGTCACAAACATGTTATGTATAAACTATTAATATTAAATGGTGCCAAGTGAAACTGCTGATCTGTAAAATATAATTTGTATTATTCATTGTGTGAATATCATCTCCCTGCTCTTCCCGCTGCCAGCATTTCTACAGTGTCCAATGAGCATGCATGCCACGCATGCCTGTAAAACAGCTTTCTTGCTTCACAGGCTGTGTGACAGGTAGGAAGAGGTCCGGTGTGTGATGACATAGATGCAATACATACACCGTCTGTGAGTGTTGAAGCGAGGAGGGTGGTTGAGAAGGCATCGCCAAAATGGAACATGCACATATTTTTTTTTACATTTCATAAAAATCTTCCTCGAATGGCAACATCACGTGGTCGTGTTCATGCCCCAATTTTTAGCAATGTTAGCAATAACTCTAATTGTGGTATAAAAACAATATGGAGATTGAAAAAGTCGCTGCTGTATTTGGCAATAAATAGGGAGGAATACAAAAATGAACATTTTTGGGAGTAAAATTATAATAAAGTAGTTTCTGATTCAATGTTATGATGTACCATAAAGTGTTCCCTTCAAGGCTATTTAATCAAATTAGGATCCCATACTCAAAAACTGCAAAGCTTGGAACTATCAGACCCCTATATAAAATTGGCTCAGCGTGAAAGAATAAATACATCAAATCCAACTGTCTATATAGACAATGAAATTAAAGAGACCGAACATATATTAGAGATAAGCTAACAGAAAAAATCAATAGACCATTAATAGCTTTAAAGCAAAATTGGTATTATAGTACGGGAGTCGGATCCAATTTGACAAATAAGCTAAAACAAAGAAGTGTCAAATCTAGAACTAAAATGATAGTAATAAATGGTAAGATCCATCTATCGCTGACAGATATTAGCAAGGTGTTTAGAAAATATTATAATTTTTTTATATAATTTTCCTGAATTCCAAAAGAGGTAAATTGCAAGGTTTTCTATCAAAATTAAATGTACCTAAGTTGTCTAAAGAGATATTGTCCCATTGAACCAATCCATCTGATTGAAGTGAGAAATAAGATCCAATAATTAAATAAATCAAAATCCCTTGGTCCGGATGGATTTTCAGCATTATTTTGCCAAACACTGGGCTCAGTGGTCTCTCCTTTATTGGAGGGAATGTTTGCAGAAGTAAATAAGCTTCAGACAAAAATTCTGCCAATACAAAAACCAGGGAGGGATCCACACAGTGTTATAAATAATAAACTAATATTATGTTACATTTCCACATACATCAGCCAAGATGCAAACACGTGGTTCCTGGCTTGTAGGTCAGGCAACTTAGCCATTACACCACAGTCTTACTGGTCCCATGACCTTGTTTCACACTAAAGCTGCTGCAGCTGTCCAGGCTGCTATAAAAACAGGTAATTTGTAGTTCAGCCCTTCCCTTGGATGGTCATCTATATTAATTTCCATAGAGTTTATCCGGTGTTTCCTGTTGTGACCCAGCTTTGCTTCTCATTTATTCTGACTTCTGGCTTCCTGATCCGGCTTGTACCTGCACTGACCTGCCTTACTCTGTGTTCTGATCTCGGCTTTAATTCTGATCATTCTTCTGTCTGATCCACCTGACGTGGGGTTAATCGGGGTTCCGGGTGGATCATCAGTAAGACCCACAGCAACCTGCAAACTGCAGCTCATCCCCTGGGTAAAGGTAGTTAGAGGACGAAGAACTTAGTCCTGATTCTTAGAGGTTTTCCCAGTACCTATGTGGTCCTTTCTCTGCTTCAGGGTTCCAGTTCTGCACCCTGAGCATAACATATCCCTAATAAAATATTTTCAAAAATTCTGGAAAAAAGATTAAAGAGGGTTATCACTGATCTCATCCATTTGGACCAGGTGAGCTTTATCACTGGTACCTATGGGGAAGATAACACCCACAAAATTGTAAATCTTATTTATGAAGTACAACATACAGCTCTTCCGGTGGTGTTGGATGCAGTAAAAGCATTCGATTGCTTTTCATCTTAGGGGATTTTTCTATGAAAACACCATGGCTTTGGATAAATCAACACACGCTAAAATTTCGGATGTATTTTAGCATAAATAATGAAACCAGACAAGGCTGTCCACTTGCTCTATTGTTATATGCATTAATCATTAAAACTTTGGCAGCATTGGTTCATTAATCAGACAGAATTAAAGGAATAAAAACAGGATTGCAAACACATAACTTTATGTGCGGACAATGTCTTTTTGACATTAATCTCCCCCAACATCCCAGAATTATTATTGGAAATTAGTGATTACATCAGGTATTTAAATTACAAAGTTAACCTTTCTAAAACACAAGTTATTAGTTCTAATTTGAAGTCAGAACTGAAATACTTAAAATACAAAGAACCCTTTGTTTGGGACAATAAATTCATCAAATATTTGTGAATAAAGTTTTACTTTAGGGAAATTATAGATATGAACTATTTAGGCCTGTTCAATGATTTAAAATAAACAATTGTAAATTTGGAAAGAATATATGATATCATGGCTGGGTAGAATAAAGCTGACTTCTTTATTTAGAACTATGCCCCTAGAAGTTCCAACACAAATTCTCCATTATTTTGATAAAATATTTTCCTATTATATATTAGATAACAACAATTTCAAAGTAGGGTTTAAGAAAGAAAATTAATGTTTTTCCATTTTCAAGCATTGGACTCTAAAAATGAGAGAGATTTACTCTGGTATAATATACAAAAAACAACACTAAATATTTTAATTTACACTGAATGAATGCTGTAGTAATAAGGAGTTTATTCATTTCTAACTTGGCTATAGTTAGACATTATTAAATGTATGTTTACATTTTAAAAAAATATATGTACTACAAAATGTTTAACAACTTTTACCACTTTGTCTTATAGACACTTCTTAGCCATTTAGATTTTAACTCTTGGATCTCTTTGGGATAAAACAAATTGCAGATTTATATGCCTATAACACCATCCCAAGCTTTGAGGAACTACAGACTAGAAGTATAGATTAGCCAATAACGAAAAGTCTTCATATATCAGATAAAGAGCTAATTTGGTGTAAATCATTTGGCAGTGCCCTCTAACTCAGATAGATTTTTAGAGGTAAAGTATATTTAAAAAAGTTAATATCCCAAATCACAATTTTATTGGACAGGGAGATCTGTCCAAATATCAATTAATAGATGGTAGACCAAAGTTATTTGAGTTGGATGTAAAATTTACACCTCAAATCATTTTGTTCCATATCAGTCTCACTTTTAAAAGCTTTTCCTGGCAATTAAGATCCGTTGAGCCAGGAAATGGAAAGAGTAGGGAAACCTGGCACAATGTAACAGCGCAAATTAATTATCAATATAAAAAAGAAAAATACGTTTTTACCATCTCTGAGAATCTTACAGCTTACTTCCATAAGAAAAGCTATCTGACGATGAGAAATATAGATGTGGGAGTTGACCCAGGTGAGAGTTATTTTTCTTCTCCATCTTCTCACTCATGCTCTTTGATCAAATTCTTTGATCCCGTGAAGCCTATATCAGATATCTTATCAACTCAGATAAATGAAACTATAGATTGTGATTTCGACAGGGTGGATATGATTATTTTTGTGAACCCTGGATGAATGACTGACATATATGTATAGCAATGGTTATGCAAGATGCAAAGTTGATGTGAAAAAAAGGAAAGTTTATGACAATACTTTTAACATTTGTTTTCTATCGATTGTTATATGCTTCTGTAAAATATGCTTAGAAGAAAATGTGTTTACTATATTATATATATAAAAGTAGGACAAGGACCCATTTGGATGAACTGATCCTCTTGTAGACAGTACTGCTTGGAATGTTATGTAGACAAAGTACAGGTGGATCGAAATGACTTTGATTCTTGGAGTTTCCATTCAATAAAACATCTATACGTTGAGTTTCACCAATCATGTTTTCACACCTGATAGACTAATGGACACGTAACCTGTTCAGATCACCTCTTGGTAATTTGTCTCAGTGATTTGAACTTTCTTAAAGCCCTTTAGACCATATGTTCTCACAGTTAGATTCCTCTTTATATTTTATTCCAAGTAACATTCATTTAATTTTTATGTTCTTGGCACTCAATTATATCATGCAGAAGATCTTTCAAAGCTTTACAAATAATGAATAATTGCAAGTAATACCGTTATGATTATGTACAATTTTATTTTAGAACATTTAATATCCATATTGAAGTAAATTTTTAATATGAAGAAAGTGTATAACTAACAATTTTACACTAATGCCAGTAATTATCATACTAATTAATTTACTTTATTACAGTGTTTCCACTAATATGTCATGCTATAATTACCTCCACTAATGAATATGTCTATAATTATTTTTAAAATATTATCCATGGAAATAGCATTTAACATATAACAAATGTTACGTTTTGTGTAATTTGTATATTTGTGTTCTAATGTTTATTCAGTTTAATATAATTATTTATTATTGCATCTATTTAACCAGTGTGAAGTGCTATCAACTTAAGGGTCTACACAATATACATCATAATTCAAAGTTATTGGCCTGAAGTCCGGAAAGATTCGGGGCACATTGGGGTCACATCAGAAGCTGAATTTTAAGCTACAAAATATACCCTAATATGACCTTAAATAGGGGCCCAATTTAGACACCGTACTGATTTCACACCGATTGATTCAGAAACCAAACGCAATCCGAAACGCATCAAACTGAAGTGTTAGCCTCTAAATTACCATTACATCCTATGGGAGAGTTTGGACACACACAAAAAAGCCCGGAAATACGTAAGGGAAGCTGAAACCATGCCAAAAATAAAAAAACAAAACACCCATATTTAATAGGCACAGGTTCATTAAATCAATAAAAATCATATATGCTATCAACTCTAACACAATCACAGTCGAGGAATATTTGCATGTAATGAGCACATTCCCCTTGTGGAATCATATGTAAATTAAATATTCTCCATTGGTTCAGTTCATTTACATGTGGTAGAAAAAGGTGATGTCATAATTACAGCCTATCATAGGCAGGCCCGGACTGGCCATCGGGCACACCGGGCAAATGCCCGGTGGGCCGCGGTGGCCATGGGCCGAGGCCAGCAGGGGAGGTCCCAGCAGTGGCCTCTGGGTCCCAGGATCTCCCCTGCTGGTCTATGCAGGGCCGGCACTATCCAAGCGCCGGCCCCGCTGTTTTCCATGAAGGGCCGGTGAGGACATCAAAGATCTCCCTCACCGGCCCACATGCTTTCCAATAAGGCCGCCGGCGGGATGAGAGGGAGGGAGACTGGAGAGAGGACCCGGCGGAGGTCTAACTTGCAGCTCCACCGGGTTCCTCTCGCGAGATCCGGAGCCAGTGGCGTAGCGTGGGGGGTGCAGGGGGGGCCGGCCGCACCGGGCGCAATATCTGGGGGGGCGCACTAGCCCTATGCGGCCGCGTGGCCGCCAGGGCCGTCTTTAACGCGGGGCAAACGGGGCAGCTGCCCTGGGCCCATTTACTCCTGGGGGGCCCCAAGGCAGCTGTCCCGTGGGCCCCCAGCCCCTGCTGCCGCGTTCACAGCGCATTGCGCTTGTGAACGCTTTTTTCCGGCAAGCCGCATCCGATGGATGCGACGGCCGGAAAAAAAAAAAAAAAAACTGGCGCCGGATGTGACGTCGCGTCACATCCGGTGTCTGCTTCCCTCCTCCGTGCAAGAGGGAAGACTGCACGGAGGAGACATCCGGCGGGGGACACGGAGCCGCTTCATGTAAGTACGGGGGGGGGCTGGCTGGCACAATATTCCTGGTATCTGACTGGCACTATATTACTGGGCATCTGATTGGCACAATATTACTGAGTATCTGATTGGCACTATATTACTGGGCATCTGATTGGCACTATATTACTGGGTATCTGACTGGCACTATATTACTGGGCATCTGATTGGCACTATATTACTGGGTATCTGATTGGCACAATATTACTGGGTATCTGATTGGCACTATATTACTGGGTATCTGAATGGCACTATATTACTGGGTATCTGATTGGCACAATATTACTGGGCATCTGATTGGCACAATATTACTGGGTATCTGACTGGCACTATATTACTGGGTATCTGATTGGCACAATATTACTGGGTATCTGATTGGCACTATATTACTGGGTATCTGATTGGCACAATATTACTGGGTATCTGATTGGCACTATATTACTGGGTATCTGAATGGCACTATATTACTGGGTATCTGATTGGCACAATATTACTGGGCATCTGATTGGCACAATATTACTGGGTATCTGACTGGCACTATATTACTGGGTATCTGATTGGCACAATATTACTGGGTATCTGAATGGCACTATATTACTGGGTATCTGATTGGCACAATATTACTGGGCATCTGATTGGCACAATATTACTGGGTATCTGACTGGCACTATATTACTGGGTATCTGATTGGCACAATATTACTGGGCATCTGATTGGCACAATATTACTGGGTATCTGACTGGCACTATATTACTGGGTATCTGATTGGCACAATATTACTGGGTATCTGAATGGCACTATATTACTGGGCATCTGATTGGCACAATATTACTGGGTATCTGACTGGCACTATATTACTGGGTATCTGATTGGCACTATATTACTGGGTATCTGATTGGCACAATATTACTGGGTATCTGACTGGCACTATATTACTGGGTATCTGATTGGCACAATATTACTGGGTATCTGAATGGCACTATATTACTGGGCATCTGATTGGCACAATATTACTGGGTATCTGACTGGCACTATATTACTGGGTATCTGATTGGCACAATATTACTGGGTATCTGATTGGCACTATATTACTGGGTATCTGATTGGCACAATATTACTGGGTATCTGATTGGCACTATATTACTGGGTATCTGAATGGCACTATATTACTGGGTATCTGATTGGCACAATATTACTGGGCATCTGATTGGCACTATATTACTTGGCATCTGATTGGCACTATATTACTGGGCATCTGATTGGCACTATATTACTGGGTATCTGATTGGCACTATATTACTTGGCATCTGATTGGCACTATATTACTGGGCATCTGATTGGCACTATATTACTGGGTATCTGATTGGCACTATATTACTTGGCATCTGATTGGCACTATATTACTGGGCATCTGACTGGCACTATATTACTGGGCATCTGATTGGCACTATATTACTGGGCATCTGACTGGCACTATATTACTGGGCATCTGGCTGGCACAATAATACTGGGCATCTGACTGGCACAATAATACTGGGCATCTGACTGGCACTATATTACTGGGCATCTGGCTGGCACAATAATACTGGGCATCTGGCTGGCATAATATTACAGGCATCTGGCTGGCACTATATTACTGGGCTCTGACTGGCACAATATTACAGGCATCTGACTGGCATAATATTACAGGCATCTGACTGGCACAATATTACAGGCCTCTGACTGGCACAATATTCCTGGCCTCTGACTGGCACACTATTACAAGCATCTGACTGGCATAATATTACAGGCATCTGACTGGCATAATATTACAGGCATCTGACTGGCACAATATTACAGGCATCTGACTGGCACAATATTCCTGGCCTCTGACTGCACACTATTACAGGCATCTGACTGGCATAATATTAGAGGCATCTGACAGGCACCATATTCCTGGGCTCTGACAGGCACAATATTCCTGGGCTCTGACAGGCACAATATTCCTGGTATCTGACTGGCACAATATTATTGGTATCTGACTGGCACAATATTACTGGTATCTGACTGGCACATTATTACTGGGCTCTGACTGGCACAATATTGCAGGCATCTGACTGGCACAATATTGCAGGCATCTGACTGGCACAATATTACTAGGCTCTGACTGGCACAATATTACTGGGCTCTGACTGGCACAATATTACTGGCATCCGAAAGTTACAATATTACTGGCATCTGAATGGCACAACAATTATGGCATATGTGTGTGTGTGTGTGGGGGGGGGGGGGGGGTAACATTAGAGGTACAGGATTGAGGAAGTTGGCTCCATCTAGCCCAGTCTTGGATCATCTCCAGGGTATGGTTCCATTTTGATGTTTAGTTTTTGTTCTTGATATTGTTTGTCGTTTACGATGGTTGTGAGACGACATATAATAGCATGGCCCATGCTAGGTTACTACATGTGTATATTTGTATTCATAGACCTGCTGAAAATGTGGAGAATGTGTGTAATGCATGTTCGCACTCAATAAAGTGTTGGAAAATAAACTTGTATTTAGATGCATTTTACTTTAATTACATAAGTATTTTCATAACAAACAATACATGTGCTTGGGGGGTAAGGGTTTCTTTAACTAATCTAGTAGAAGAGACTCGAGTGCTAAAATCCACGGGTTAGGGGGCGCAAATTACTTGCCTTGCCCCGGGTGCTGACAACCCACGCTACGCCACTGTCCGGAGCATTGCCATGGCAACGACCGGATCTCTCGAGAGTGAACTCTAGCCCGCAGGCTAGAGTTCACTCACCACGAGGACCACCAGGGAACACCGCCTCCCAGTCTAAAGGTAAGAAGGGAGTGATGGGTGTGAGAGTGCTGTATAAATGTTAGAATGGATTGTGTGTGTGGGGGGTAAATAAACAAATAAAATAACAGGCATTATGTCCCCCCCGGACATAATGCCTGTTATTTTATTTGTTTATTTACCCCCCCCCCCCCCCTGCACACACACACACACAATCCATTCTAACATTTATAAAGCACTCTCACACCCATCACACACAGCACTCACACTCAGCACTCTCACACCCATCACACACAGCACTCTCACACACAGCACTCACACCCATCACACACAGCATTCTCACACCCATCACACACAGCATTCTCACACCCATCACACACAGCATTCTCACACCCATCACACACAGCATTCTCACACCAATCACACACAGCACTCTCACACCCATCACACACACAGCACTCTTACACCCATCACACACAGCATTCTCACACCCATCACACACAGCACTCTCACACCCATCACACACAGCATTCTCACACCCATCACACACAGCACTCTCACACCCATCACACACAGCATTCTCACACCCATCACACACAGCATTCTCACACCCATCACACACAGCACTCTCACACCCATCACACACAGCATTCTCACACCCATCACACACAGCACTCTTACACCCATCACACACAGCATTCTCACACCCATCACACACAGCACTCTCACACCCATCACACACAGTATTCTCACACCCATCACACACAGCACTCTCACACCCATCACACACAGCATTCTCACACCCATCACACACAGCATTCTCACACCCATCACACACAGCACTCTCACACCCATCACACACAGCATTCTCACACCCATCACACACAGCACTCTCACACCCATCACACACAGCATTCTCACACCCATCACACACAGCATTCTCACACCCATCACACACAGCACTCTCACACCCATCACACACAGCCTTCTCACACCCATCACACACAGCACTCTCACACCCATCACACACAGCACTCTTACACCCATCACACACAGCACTCTCACACCCATCACACACACATAGCACTCTCACACACAGCACACAAAGAATTCTCACACACAGCACTCTCACACACATCATAGACAGCACTCTTGCACTCTCACACACAGCACTCTCACACACATACTGCACCCCTAAACACATTACATTCCAGACACACACTAGATCCCTTACCCAACTCTGGATCATCTACACACATACACACGCTAGATCCCTATATACACTCTGAAACTGTTATAAACACACACTCACTAGATCTCCTATACACATTCTGGGTCCTTCAAACACACACTAGACTCATATATATATGTATATATACACACACTAGATTCCTTGTAAGCAAACACATACTACACCCCTAAACACACACTACATCTATATATACACACACACACACACACACACACACACTATAGCCTGTATGCACACACTTGCTATATCCCCTATACACACATTCTCTACAGCCCCCTAGCCACATATGCATCACATTACACCACAAACACAACACAACTAAAACCGACCTTATTACACAATACCACACCACAATCAGCTCACTCTACACACACGCAATCCCACAAGCAGGCTCCAAACACATGCTCAATACTCTTTCCTGGCATTTTTGTCTCCTGGTATCCATTTATAGAGACACCAGAGACAAGTTGCAAGGAAACACAGTGCAAGCATGTTATTAAATTTGCTTGCACTGTGCAGAACAAATACAGGGTTTTTTCTCATGCTAGAGCTCTTCAGCAGAGCTCTGCGCATGGTCTGCCCTGGAAGAGCATTGAACCAACATGCTCACTTTGAGAGGGAGCGTGTTTGTCATTGGTGATGACAAAACACACCTCCTCTGCCCCGCCCCCTTCTTAGTGGGCTGCTGTGATAAAAAAAATGCCCGGGCCGAATTTTTCTCCCAGTCCGGCCCTGATCATAGGCATGTTTCTGACTAGTGATCAGAGGAAAAGGAAGATTCCTCCTGGGTGTTTCGCAGCCAAAGCAGAACCTCCATGTACCCACCGAGGATCCGCTGGTATAAGGATGTGTCCCAGTCTGCTTTAGAGCATATGTATGGGCTCCAACATGCCAGACAATGTGAGCAAGACACACACATGGAATATTGGCATTTCAAGCTTGGGGTCTGACAAGTGGAAGCCTACAGGGGTACGTGCAGTCCCAACATCAGGACATGACAGCTATGTGAGGTGTTTTAACTATGAAGCTATTTTTAATTAAAAATGGAATAATGGAAAACATGAAGGGAATGGGAGTATTATTATTTTACAGAAACAATATCAGAGCTGTTATTATTTTTCAGTTGATATAGTAAAAGCTAAGACTGTAAAAGAGGTAAAATATGTCCAATATAGGACCAACTAAAGGGGACAACTGGTCCTTGTATGCTGTCACAACATGTTTTTATGTATATTTCTATGTTTTGAGAATGATAGAACATCAAGGTTGTATGTGACAGATTGTGCATATATCACCTAAGAGGTTAAATAGAGGCTTGCTTTTCAGCTGTGCAGAATACACTAGATGTGATCTGCAAGGAATCTCAAGGCTAGGAATTTAGCACAACTTTCCTTTGAATACCACTCTAACACCTTGAAAACATTTTCTTTCAAAGCGTTTATTTTATTACATTGGCCATTGTTAACACAAAATGCACTAAACAATACAGTGCAAAGAACAAAAATCATCATCCCTGCTAAACTGCCACTTAAAGACTTGCTAATGTATGCATTAAAAGCCAGGAAGTGCGTACAATTAAATTAAATCATACAATGCTCGGATGGTCTACCAAAAGAAACTCGGTAATGACATGCTGGATGCTGTGTCCCTGCTAATGATAGATTATGAAGGTTAGTCTTCAAAATACTTTCTGGAACAGTATGAACTAAGTTTGCCAGGGCAGCATTCCATGGAAAAGGTCACAAAATATTCCTAGAATTAGAAGATTGCTTAGCCAGGGACAGATTCCCTGATCCGCCATTTTGGAGTTAAGAAGGATTCCCCCCCCCCCCCCCCTTTTAAAGCCAAACTAAAGACTGCTTTAATGTGGGGGGAGATTGGGGAGTTGCCTCATTTAGGATTAGCAGAAGTGATAGGGATATGTGAAAAGTTAAAATTAATAAACTTGATTCTTTTTTTGCACCTCCTCAAATTTTCCCTACATAAACTTAGGCCGTTCCTGAACTAAAAAGTGAACTGTGGTAAACTGACAAGTGAACTGCAAAAATAGTTTCATTTTACCACCTCGGCTATTAATGCTGGGTTTTTGCAGTTTCATGTCTGCTCACCACAGTTCACTTTTTTTGTGCACAGACTCCCAGGTCTCCCTAGTCTCCCATTCAAACACCCTTTTTTACTTAGTCTGTTCCCTAATGTCTAGAGCTCTGCCTCATTAAAAGAGTTATATTGGTCTGTTGCAGTTGAGGCAATGTGGTTCCTTATGTAGATTGCTCTTCTAAGAGGAATAGGCCCTGTGCAAGGTAAGCCCTCTAGCTTAAGAAGCCTGGACGGAGTGGCCATTGGGTATTGAATGAGGGATCCGTCTACAACTTCTACCATACCTCATGTCCTAGCCAACTATTGCCATTTGTAATATTGGGAGATTAAGTTACACATGTGGAATATAAAGTGTACCCTACACCTACACACCTAAATAGACTGCATAGGGGCACAAGAGAGATACAGGTGAACGTGATGGGGTCCTATTCTGCAATAGTATGCTACTGGTTATTCCTAACCCTGTCCCAAGAAATCAGGAAATCTAGAAAATACCTTACAAAGGCAAGCTAAAAGTAATAAAGTAAACAGTACAGGAGTAGTCCAGACTATCCAAAATATTAATATTGACTCTTACATTAAAAAGTAAAATATACCTGTATCAAATTATGTAATTTTTTTATTAAATTTTAGTCCATGTTAATCTATTGCAGATTCTCTGCAAGGCAGGGACAGACTTCCACCATTACCATAAAACACTCTCTTTCTGAGATCCCTAGTCTTAACGTATGAACCATTTAAATGGTTTAAAGTGTAAATTCATGTTTAACTCAGGGCTGCACTGCACATGAATATACAAGCACAATAGGCATTAGAGAGTGATTTCTTCAATATGTTCATTGAAAGGCACATCTAAAGGGTAGGAGAACAATATGTATCTTTTTATCTGACTTTTACACATTTACAGAAGCAAAATTATAATGAAATGCTTATTCCAAGACTATTTTCTCTATCTATATTTTAAGTATATTTGTCCCTCTAAAGGTGGCTGTAAAATAAATTAATCGATTTTTTTTTTTATTTGTTCAGACCACAGCTTTTTTGGGTTAATATTCAATGATACAAACTGTAGATGACTATGAATGGAGCATAAGAGACCAATAATGTAGCCAAATCCATTTTTCGAGAGAACAATTCTGAGGTTTGCTCAGATAATTAATGTTCCAATCCTGCTTAGAGTTATCTACTGCAAGACAGAAATTGACCTGTCTCTTGCTATACTATTGAAAATATACATCCTCCTCTTTCTGCTTACTCAGACTTTGGCAGTCATTTCAACTCTAAGTGCAGAAAAAAATAATCATAGCTGTTATTGTAATCACACAATGACTATTTACAATACACGGTACCAACATGCTATTTGGTGTTGAATATAGAAACATTAAAAAAAAAGAAAATCCCAGGGTAACCATCTTCTTAGAGTCTCAAAACCAAACCAATATATTTGTGGATGGAGAATAGGATACCTCCCATTTAAACTTTTGGCTAGTTTTGTATTCTGCAACACACCTGTCAAATCACTGCATTAAATATTAACTTCTAGGATAGGGGACCAGAGATGATTGAGAGCAGAGAGAAAAGAAGGATGGAAATCACTGACAATCACTGACAAGCTGGTGTTTAGGAAAGTCAAAAGAATGGCAATCTACTTCCCTGCAATGTATGGGAAAGCATCATCCTGAGAGCTGAACTTTGATTTAAAAAAAGAAATAATAATTTGCTGCCATTTGTGGCTGTTTTGCTTAGAAGTGATTACACCTGTATCAGGATGATTGAAGACATGTAGAAGTCCAGAATACTTTAAGAGTCGGATTTGTGTCTCCAGAACATGTGACGAAAAGATACAGTGTGTGTTAAATGGACTGGATCACATTGTTTTCATTTATTGTTTATATTTTTTTTAAAAATATGGAAAATGATTTATACATTGTATTAGCAAAAATGCACGCGAATGCCTAAATTAGCAGAAAATGTGTTTTAAAGGTGTCTGTGGCGTATCCAGTTTATGACATCACCTTTGGCGCGATATGCAAATTACACATTTCCCATTGGAAACCAGTTCAGTTGAATATCGTGTCAAAACACTCTACAGACACATTGTTCTTCTAATTTAGGCATTTGCCTGCAAAAACACAATGTATGGAACATTCACTGACAATCATTGACATATAGTAAGACTTTCAGGTACCTTGCTAGAGACTGTATACAACCAGCTAATACGAACTGAACAAGGAGCAAAAGGTGAAAACATAAACTTTAAATGGTTTGTTTTTAATTGTTTCAGAACAGTGCTTCCCTATCTGGATGGTGTTTAATGCTTCTAGAGGGAGCATGAGTAATCCAGGCAGAGTGTTGGTGTGTATATTCAATACACGTAAATTTTGTAGAGTAACAGGCTTACAAATTGGGAATGCTAAATGCAGGGTAAAAAGAGAACAGGAATGCCTAACAGCGTTGATAGGGGATATTTGTCTAACCCTTAAGTCATTGATGACTAAGACCCAATAGGGTTTGAAACATGGAGGTTGGACACTATAATCTAGAACATGATTGGAATTGTTATTTCAATTCAGCTCCAAAGAGATGATATGGAACATCCAATGTAGTTTCCAGAAGTTCTTTTACAAAATCAGATCTCCTAATTCCTCATGCAGAATATAAGGAATATCCAAAAATATCTGAAATTTCTCCTAAAGTCAAGTCAATCTTTGTACCCTATTTATGTAGTCCACATTGTGTTTCTTACATTTATGCTTTTACATAAAACTTTTAACAGTATTAAAGGTAGATCAGAAAGATATACATAATCAGAATCTACAGCATATACATTATTTATCTCATTGTGATCTCAAACCAGTCTTCAAAAAGAAACCTCTTCTCGGTATAAATCTCACTGATTAAGTCACCTGAATTCAATTAGCAATATCCACTTTGAATTGAAAATAATGATGGAAAATAAAAGGGGTACAAATATAGATCATGGAATTAAAACCTTGTAGATTCGCAATGTTCTGTATATTGTTTCAGTTTGTATCAGTCAGGCATAACGTTATCAGGAGTAGAGAGATGAGCACAGTTAGTTTGTTCATAAACACAGTGTATATAGAGAAGTGAGTACATTAATTAGATCCTGGCCTGACCACAAAGGCAAAACTGGTGTCACCAAGCTACAGTGCCACTGTAACAAGCCTGATCATATACAACAGGATTTAAAAGGATGGTTTGGTGTATGTTTCCCAGATTAAGCAGAATCTGTGTCCTGCTCTTACCCATTTTTCTTGCTTCAATGAACACATTGCCAAAGCAGATCTTGTGAATTTCTTCAGTGACAAAATGGTGAAACATAGGTTTATGTTTGCTACTATATAATTACATAGGAGACGGTCATGTTGAGGACAGTATGTTATTTATGGCATGAAATCAATCCAGAGTTCATGCTGAACAATGATTGGTTGTCACTAACATTTTATATTGCAAAGTGTGAACCAAATGTATTTGCTATGGTCTTTCTGTTTCCCTTTGGGAAAACCATACATACTATGTAATGTTCTGTGACCTTACCCACAATGCATCAGATTGTAATGGTGCACAAAACAAAGGGGTATGACAGAGGTCATCATTTTGCAAATTTAGCAAGATCATAATCTCATTATCTACAGATATCAAATTGTGGATTGGTGTATTAAAACATCAAACTAGGACAGCTGAGTAAGATGATATCACAACCAACATCCCAAACATTTAGCTAAAAAATTCAACATGAGAATACAAGTAAATTATATATCTTTGCCCATAAGAATAGCACTCTACTTCCATCCAGGAATTAAATATACTCTTTTCTTCCCAACCACAGGCTTTTCCTGTGGGATAGTAATGTATAATCAGGCTTTGCTTATGATAGTGGGTTTGCAAAATTGTGGACAATAAACGTGGCATGTAGTGACTGCTATTTGTTTGTGCAATTTCAAGCTAGCAATAAAATGTTCTCATAAAGCACCTGATCTATAATAAAATGTACTGTGTGGTGCTTCATGCCTCCTGTAAATTTAATCCTGTCAAAATTCCAAGCTTAAGGACAACGAATATGTTCAGCGGAGGACCTTGGAGTAGAGTGTTGAACTCTAGATATTGTCTTATGCCATCTTGAAAAGTCTCTTTGAGTAATGATCAAGAGCCTCATGACTGATGGCAAATTCAATCTGCTCACATATCTATATGAAGTTAAAAAAAATGACATAGAAAAGGCAAAACCCCCCATACCAAAGCAAGATTCTAACCTTCATACCTGTAAAATCTGACATTGGCTTGACCTTCACTAGGAAAACCCAGCATTCCGCACACAACCCGACTATTGTTGAAGGTCCAGCCTTGATCACACACCTGCCTCCACCTCCCTTGGTGCTTCACTTCAATGACACCTTCAGTGATAGGTATGCTTGCTTTGGCACGAGTTAGGATGGGCTTAATCCGAACCTCTTCAATCTTCTTTGTATTCTTAAAGGAATGTCAGAGAAGAAATTTAACCAAATGAGTAATGCATATACATAATAGGATCCTTACATGACAAAGGAAAAAGCAGCAGGTTGACTTCAGGGGGAAAAAAGTGAATAGCAATTCCATTTAATATACCCGACAATGGTCCTCGTCATGGGAGTCACTGTGTGAATGTGTTTAAATCATTTTTTTTAAGCAGTGTACACTGGGCTGATCAATATTAAATACTATTCATTGGATTGGACCATGGATTATCCTACATGCTAATGGAACCTTGGTATATGTCATTTCTTTAGTGCACCTTTAATGATGTAAAAGATCTGTTTAAAAGTATATCCAATGCCTTGTGGATAGAACAATACACTATTTTCTTTTCTTCTCCCCATTTCCTACCTCCATGTCTATTTATAAGATAAAAAGTCAAAGAGCTAAAATTAACCTGATGAGCAGTGTGCGTCAATGTTTTTGTATAGCTATGTATATCACTTTTTAAATGACATTATGTGTTTAACTCTGTTCTGCTCCTCCTAATAGAAAATGAGAGAAAAGTTGATTTATTCCTGATAAAAATAAAAAATGTGTCACTATAGTGTCCTCTTTTAGCATTTGTTGTTTGGACTTGTCCACTGGGTTAAAACATACCACGGATGTTACAGTACAGATTTATACAACAAATTGTTGTTTATGTTTATGAGACACATCTTGGAAAATAAACCAAAAAAAGTGAAACTTAACTACTAGTGATGTAAAATTCAGCTCAATATAGCTGGTATAACATGTTACTTACTTCTCAACATGTCCACCAGGCAACTGTTAACAGGAAACTTACTTCTCAACATGTCCACCAGGCAACTGTTAACATGTTACTTACTTCTCAACATGTCCCCCCGGCAACTGTTAACATGTTACTTACTTCTCAACATGTCCCCCCGGCAACTGTTAACATGTTACTTACTTCTCAACATATCCCTCAGGCAACTGTTAACATTTTACTTACTTCTCGACATGTCCCCCGGGCAATACAGGATGCGGAGTGTTAGAGCTACTGTACATTTTCCAGTTAAACACTGGAGTATAAAATAAGAAACCACAGGATATCTTTCCCACTCATAATTACTTTTACTTATTACCTCACATAAATTCTTGTTTGTTCGGGGGATATAATGATTTTTGCAGTTTATTTATATATGTTTTTCAAAATAAATATTCTTTCTGACAACTATGTTTTTAGTATTTGTATTAAGCTCTTTACTCTTACTTTTTTTACAGAATTAGCCCTTGCTAATGCTAGGGTGAGCAGGACTGTTGCCTGGCCAAATGTGTGGATCAGTGCCAGGTAATGCGCCCAAACAGTGCCAGTCAAAATCCAATGCAAGGTTACCAATGTAAGCTTTCAGAAGGGGATATAATAAGTAATCTAATAATGTATATATATATCCATGCACTCTTGGGTAGGCTCATCCAGGCTGTGTCCAGGCATTTCTGTATGCTTTTTGCTTTCCTGTTCATTATTTATGCTCTTTGCTATCTGCCTGTTTCTCTGCCTTTTCTTGTATTCCAGCCCTGCCTTAGAATCATGTTATGTTTTCCTTTATGTCTGTCATTATGTTGCATTACAGGTTTTCTCTGCTTCCCTCAAGCTTGCTAGTTTTCTTATATTTAAACCACCCGTTTCTGTTCCGTCCTTAGCAGCTCAGTGTACATGTATTTTATTTGTGTGCAATATTAATATTTAACCTAATTTCATTCATTTGCTAATATTCTGTTTTAGTTAGTGACTTGCCTAAATGTGGCAAGCTGACATAGAATTGGCCAACAGGTGAACCAAAGCCCCACCATATTACCATCTTTAGTGTTAGGCTAGTTCCTGTATTTTTGTTTGTTCCTTTGTAATGTTTTCTTATGTTCCTTAGCCCTGTCCGCTGTGTGTAGTCTTAGTTATATATGTGCCTGTCCCTTTGTTCTGGATGTGCCCTGCATTATATTTTATTATCTCCCTGTGCCTTGTATTGTTTATCTTTAGTTTGGTTTCTGCTTTATCTTATGTTTGCCTCAATCCTGTATTTCAGTTCTCTTCTCCCTTTCCGCAGTTGCTCTGCTTGGTCTGTCACTTAGTTTATTCTGTCCTAGCCTTTAACATCCTGATTTCCTGTCGAGTTATTCTCAATGCCTGCTCCAGGATGTCTGAAGGGTTTCTCCAGACCCACGTTAAGTTGTACTGGATACAGCAGCTGCCTCCACAGGGCCTCGGTATGTGGCTGCACAAAACCTGGTGCCCCAAGCTACCAGATAAGTGCAGTTATCCAGCACCTGGCCCTGTGTCTCCACCCCTGTAACATAGCTCCTGATCTCAGGCACTCAGGGTCCCATACTATCCTGGACCACGTGCATTACAATACATTGCATTTACTCCATAAACTCTAACCACATGTGGTGCATACATAATTTGTATAATCATCATTATAATGTTCTAAAATGGATTTTGTACTATCTGCCTGGAAAAATAAATAAATAAAATGTTTGTGAATTTCATTTTAAAAATCTGGTCACCTCAGTTAACACACATAGTGAGTGTGATAAATAGGACAATTCAACATGTCATGATAAACATTTTGTACCCAGCACATCCCTTAGAAGAGACATGTCGTGTTACCAGCTGTAGTACTTGTATATGTATGCATTTACATGCACACTTAATATCGCTTCTGAATTTGGATTAATTAACTAATTTTGCCAACACCTTTTTAGCAGTTTTCTATAATTTGACACGTGTTTCGGGTTCAAAATAGAACATTTTCGCTAACCATTCTCTTTTGATTAAATATAGAACACAAATAATTGTTCTAGTTAATTAAATCATTCAATTAACATACACTGAAGGGTGGTAGCATGCATATCTGCGGCCCTTTTGTTTTGATTTTTTATCCAAAGTATTTTTAACTTTCGGTTTAGAACACATTATGTTTCTATAATGTTTGTTTTCTTAGAATAAACAATTATAGTTTAGTGGTTTTTGGGGGGAAAAAAGGAAACCAACAAAGCTTTAATTTAAACAAACACTTACATGGTCATAACAGGAATACACTGGTGAAACCTATGCTACAGGCCCTGAATTGTATATTCAGCTATCCTTGTCTAAATTATTGTGTTGTTTGCCTTCATTGCAAATTCTATGCAACAGTTTAGGGCACTTTCAGAGAGGGTAAGATTTCAGTGGTCTGATACATTAAGTTATTTTGTTTTTCTACACTGTTTGTTGTGATGCTAGAAGCGGTGCTAATTCTCAGTAAATGTAAGTACACTTTGTTATTTAGGGGCTTATCAAATGTGCATTAAATCGATAGATTTTCTTGCTATTTAATATATTAAATAAACATTTTGTACACTGGGCTGCTTCCACCATTATTGTGTCTCACTCTTCGGCCCACTGTATTTTTGATGATTTATGGCAGTATTGTGGAACATTTTAATGTTCAAAAGGACAGGATATTATATTATTATAATTTCATGAGCAACAAAAACAAATCCTTGAAGGCTATAACCAGGCCACAGACCACCATCTGGACATCAATGATCTATGGCCCCGAATACCCCAGTCTGCATTGTGATATCATTAAGTTCAAGGTGACCTGTTATGCCACTGAAGGTTTAGATGGGTTACCATTTGCGCTATGTAAATTGTTGGCACTATATAAATAAATATTAATGTAATGTAATGTAAACCAGTGGCAGGGGTCAAGGAAAAGCCTTGGCCAACTTACAGGCTGTATGGTCGCAAGTTTGATCCACTGTACTTTTTTTTTAAATAAACAAAAATAAATTATTCAGTGCTGTTTGATTAAGATTCTAAAATGGATCTGAAAGTGTGAATATATTCTACCTCAACTGTGTCAAATACCTGGAATACACTTAAGGAGACAGTTTAAGGATTAGACAAAAGTAAGCAACTGAAATGCTTTGGAAATGCACATGGTTATTGATAAAGAGGAGAGCTGCCTGTGTAAGTAGATCAATCGTTTTATATCAGTTATAAATTAGCTATGCTAGTAAATATTAATGATATCTGTGTAATGGGTTCTATTGGCTGACACATGTCAGGCTTTTAAAGTTTGCAAAGCTGAAATCCTTGGTATATAAGACTGGGGGAATATAAAGGTTTTTTTTTTAAAAAAGATTGGAGATTATACATCAACTCACTGTCTCCAGACCTAAAGAGAAAAATTAACCAAGCCTTTCGAACCTCACCTTGGTACATGAACCAAATTCTAAAAAAAACAAGATCCAATCTGTATACCATAGCAACATGCTGGAATGCCATTTGTTTGTCTTCACTATTGTACAGAATACCTTGTCAAATATTATGTGATGTTTTGTATAATATCTGATGTGTTATAGTGTAAATGGTATAGATATATATATATATTAACAACCCACCTTCGAATATTATATACATAATAAATAAAGCAGCAACCCACGTTAAAAACAAAAATATGAAGCCTGAGCTTGGAGATCTTACAAGTCATGGATACTCCCAAAATAACCACATCCTTAGAAACTGTATCCAGTTTGGGTTAATTGATAAGTTAAGGTAGAGGTTACTAGATATATACTAGATATATGCGGGTTATGTAAGTTTCAGTAAACATGTCATGTCATCCGGAAAAAAAAAAATCTTTGGTATATTCCTCAACCTATAGAATGTTGTCCCTGATCACTAAAAAGTAAACTGGCAAGTGAACTGCAAAAACCAGGAATTAATAGCTGAGTTGGAAAGATACTAATGCTGGATATATTTGTACTTCACTTGTCAATTAAACAAAGTTCAATTTTTCGTGAATAAACCTCCAAGAGTTATACTGTACAGTCTTTTGATGGAGTATGTCCATCATTTTCAATCTGCTGGTATACATAGAAGGAAGCAGCTGTAGCAATGTAGATTGGTATAATTATTACCTGCACAGTCATTATTTGTGGTTGTTCAGATGCACGTAGTCGACTTGTTGAACACAGTATGCCAACATCTTCCGAGTGCTTGCAGTCAGTGACACCCCAACCGTTAGATTCACATTCTGCCAGCGACGCCTCTGTGCCCGAACACCGAACATTATCTAGCCAGATAGGACCTGGGCACGCCAAGCACAATGCGCATACATCAAATTCCTTCCATAATCTCTAGACACAAGACTAGGTTATGTGGGTAATATTCTTTCATGATTCTTTCTGATATTTACTTTTATATATCAGAATATGTTGAATTTTTTCACCCTCGATATAATGGGTAATCATATATTAATTCAATAATTTATCACACACTGGCACTTACATCATACAGAAAAACATGTTTTTTTTCCCTATAAGGCAAATGCATTTCATAATTTATTTTCTATAAATCTCCCCAACACATTATTTATAGGATTCTGCAGACCATTTTTAAAGAGTTTTTTTTATTTGTTCTGCACACAACCGACCTTAGGTAACTACTATGTATTACTATTTCTACCCAGAGATGATGGGGGAACCAGATGAATGAAAGGACAGTGTCTTGATCTATACAGAAACAAAACAACACAGTTTTGGAGTGTAATGAGGACATATACTAAAACTTGCAAATTACTTCATTCTACAATCTATTACATAGCTCTCTGAGGTTTGCCCTGGGTCCACTTAACATTAGACGGTTGAAATGATTACAAGATCTCTGAGGCTGGTTTCAGAGTTTCCTGTACAATCTTTATGTTCCTCTGAATATGGTGAGGATATATTACTCCAATGGGTATGGTAGGACCATGTTTCCAAGCATCAGTATGGGAGTGATACTATTCAGAACAGCCCACTTTGCTATGGATATTAACCTGGTTCAAAAACACAGCACGTCTTAGCTACAAGGTACAAATGTGAATGACATTTCAATTAAGATAGTAGCCATTTAAACAACTAAGTAGATCCCAGCTAATACCCCTAGACAATTGTACCTACTTTATGTTGTTTATGATGCATTTAAATAAAGAAAATGTGTACCTTCTCCTTGTCCATACTTGGCACTGTGGGCCCACGTCATTGCCATCTCAAAACCAAGTTGCTTACAGACTACATGGGCCACTTCAATGTTGAAGTCATCATCACACACCGTGCCCCACTGGCCGTTGTATAGAACCTCCAGACGACCTTCATTGGACACTCTTCCTGACCCAGCCAAACGTAACTGGATTTGTGGTGCTCCGGCTTGGCGTTGTTGCCAACATAAGTCAATCAGACATGATAGTGACGCAGTAAATAAAGCGAGCGCAGTCGAGGACACTTCCATAACTTCGCGTCAAGAGGAAAAGCAGCAGATGAATGAACTCTGATGTTACACCTAACGATAGAAGAAAACATAGATTTTATTACAAGAGAATAGATTCCGCAATACAATTAATACAATGGTGTTAATTACCCTTAGAGTGTGTGGTGTAATAAATGTAACCTTACAAGCAATTACATGAACGTATTTTCCAATACTACTTAGTTATTGTAATGCATTAATAAGTAATGTTCTGCTTCTTGGGTCTGTAAGTCTATGGACTACCTCACTTGTTGTGAAAGCTTGTAATTAAGTGTGATGTAAAACAGCAAAGAAAGCCACATAATTAAATAAAAAATATAGAAATAATATATTTAATATATGCTGGGGGGGGGGGGCACACAAGACATATTTTTTTTTTTTTTAACAAAACAGTAGAATCTTTGTCCTGAGTTTCAGCAGTTTTAGCGTATATGTTTGTGAGTATCGATTTTTTGCATACATTGCCTTTTTAACTCTTTTATCCTATGAATGTTTCTTGTTTTATTGCTTTAAGTTATTGCTATTGTTTTAAGTGATTTTGCTGCTTCCCTTACTATTTGGATAAAATCTACACAACAACATTTATATGTCATGCAACTCTAGGCAAACAATCTTAGGATCTCTAACCACATCCTTGGCTAACAAAAAATGATGAGACTTAAAGTGATGTAATTTGGTATATTTGTATTTAAAGTAAAGATCCTGCATGTTTTGTTATGTTATAGGGGACACATATAATTAGTGTTGGTCCAGCTTTTTTACAGTGATCAAAGCATTTAAACTCTTAGGCTGGGGACCAGACCTTTCATGAGATGGTACAATAGAGTTTACAGAATGTCTGCTTGGTAAAGAAAAGCGAGGGGGCATTTACATTCAATAGGTTGACTATAGATTATTGATTATGGACAGAAGGCACACTCACAGGACTTACTCAAAATTTGAAATATATTTTAATCCAAGAAAAACATGTCAACTCTGAGACCTTTAACTTCAAGGATGTCTTAGCTGAATTAAAACAGTTAAAACAGTTTGTTAAATGTGTGTATATGTATTACACCAATGTATTGTGGATGACTGATTATCCAGGATTCACCATACAGTGCTAGAAATGATATGTCATATTTCATTGTTTATCCGTTAGAGATTGATTTGATGTTGTCGCTTGTGGATAATCAATGGAGGTTATGACTTGTAACAAAAATGACTGCTACTTACTGGGTGAAATCAGGGGACATGGCTCCTTCCAACACTGATTATGCACATTTCTGGCAGAAATCATTGGAAGGATAAACAATCTCTGAAGACAAGATTGATTACCACTCTGAAATAAATGATCTGCCAGACATGTTATCCAGCTGATGTACTGTGACAATTTTGACAAATCATGCATGTGTTATTCTATTCTATCCTATGATATTAGACCACCCACATTAATGGGAGCACCACCAAGAACTCAAATTACAACAAAATGTCTCCATTTTATACAGCGCACTGTGTCAGGCTCCATCCTGCATGCAGGATCATCTCATATCCAGTATGGATCCAGCTTCTTTGGTTTTCTTTCTGTCATTTGCTTGCTCCTGTCTGTTCCTATGTTATGAACTCCATAAGATGGTCCTCCTCTCTATTAATCCTGTATCCTAGAATTCCAGTTATAGTTTTGTCCCACTCCTGTACCCTGTGTTGTCTTTCTGTGTTTCTTTTGTTCTCTGCTCTTTCTGGTTTTCCGTTCTGCCTTGGCCTTATGTTTTATTCCAGGTTTTCTCTGCTTCCCTCTATCTTCTTAGTTTGCTTCTATATAAATCAGCTCTACCCATTTCTTCTGTTTGCTTTCTCCATTTCCCAGCCTGTTCTGCTGCTTGCTTCCTGTGTTTGTGTGTCTGTGCAATGTGAGTCTTAAGATTCTGTTAATAATTAAATTATTATTAGTTCAGCGTTAGGGACATGCCTGATTGTGAGGTACCTTGACGCTGGTTGGCAAGATTTTTCATCTCATGGCCGTCAGGTGTTAAACAAACCCTCACTATAACCGTCTCTAGTATCAGGTAAATCTCTGTAATTATGTTTGTATGTTTATATGTTCCCTTACCTTCTTCCCCTGAAGCACCTGAGGATTACAGCTCCTCTTTCCTCTCCCCATATCCCAGATCTGGTTCCCTTATGAAGTGTCTGAGGATTCCAGCTCCTCATTCCGTCCCTTATGTTCCATAGTTGTCCTTTGTTATGCATGTGCCTGTGTATGTCTCTTTAGCTATGTAGTCTTCTTGTATTCCTTTATCCTGTTCACATATGCTTTAGTTCTGCCTTTGCTCCTTAGTCTTTCCTGTAGCCTTGGGATCTGTATTATATCATGTTTCCTGTCTCTGCTTCTGCTCTCTGTGTATATGCTACCCCTCTGCCTTGGCATAACTGTTTTAACCTGCACCATCCTGCCAATCCTGTTCAAGTTTATGTTCCATGCATGCTCCAGGATGTCTGCAGGGTTTCTTCAGTTCCAGTTCCTGTCTCTGCATATACTGGATACTTCAGCTGCTCCCACTGGGTCTTGGAATGGGGTCACATGAACCGGGGGCCTCAAGCCAATGAGGGAATATGGTCTTACTAATTTAGCCTACACAGACATTTCAATTTCTCTTCCTCTATAGAGTTACATAAATCTGGCAGTGGCCTCAATGAAAAGGCTCAATAAATGTCATATTTATAGGTTACATTTTAAAAAAGGTAGCTTTTTAAAAATATATATATTTATATTCTTTGAAGTACATAACTGCTGTGTAAACTAAGTGCACTGGAATTTCTTTGCAGGAATGTTTAAATGTGGTATTCATAGTGACATAAGACTTCCATAGTCATTAAATGGGTTTGGATTCCTTTCAAAATTTTGAGTTTCCATCCTTTCTAAACATGAATTCCCACATTTAAGCTGACTATAAACTGAATGTAATGATGCTGTGAATGAGCCCTTCCATTCCACCCATAGAATCTAGTTTGTCTGAAACAAATGCTGTGTTTTCTTTCTATTTACTATTCTATTTAAATACAATGTTTCAGTTTGAACAGAACAGGCACATTTTTCTTTTCCAGCAATCAATACTGTTACAAGTTAGATGCTTTATGAATACCATTTACCAAATATACTGTTTCAAACCACATAAAAATAGATAGTCAGATAGGCATAGATAGACAGACATAGATAGATAGCTAGACAGTTAGATATGGATAGATAGACAGACATAGGTGGATAGACACACACATATATATGCTCTATGATGATAGATAGATAGATAGATAGATAGATAGATAGATAGATAGACAAACAGATACATAGATAGATAGATACACAAACAAATAGTGACATGGAAAGCATATAAAGAAGATAGACACACATAGCTGGAACATATATAAATAGATAGATTGATTTATAGACACATATAGATAGATGGATAATCACACATAGCTAGACATTTAGACATACAGATACAAAAATAGACACATAAAGAAGATAAACACATACATAGAAGATATATATAGAGCTAGATATAGACACACATAGATAAATACAAACTGATTAATAGATATAGACACACACAGATTGATAGGTAGATATAACATATATAGGTAAACAGAGAGAAATATAAACACACAAATAGATTGACACAGATAGATAGACAGACAGACAGATGTGTTGGCAGATAAGAACCATTGGTTCAGCATCATCTATTAGTCACTGGCATTTATGCCTATCCCGTGCATGCTTAAACTCCTTCACCCGCTGGAATTCTATTCCATGCACCCACTACCCTCTCAGTATAGTAATACTTCCTGATAATACTTTGAAACCTTTGCCCATCTAGTTTAACACTATGCCCTCTGAGTTTGTCTTCTTTTAACCTACTCTCTTCCTTTACTGTTTTGATTCCCTTTATGTAGTTAAATGTTTCTATCATATCTACCCTGTCTCATCTTTCCTCCAAGCTATACGTGTTTTCCTTTTAGCAGGCCATCTCTGAACTCTCTCCAAAGTATCAATATCCTTCTGGAGATATGGTCTTCAGTACTGCGTACAATACTCCAAGTGAGGTCTTACCAGTGCTCTGTACAATGACATGAGCACTTCCTTCTTTCTGCTGCTTATACCTCTCCCTATAGAACCAAGCATTCTGCTAGCACTTCCTGCTGCTCTATTACATTGTCTACCTACCTTTAATACTTTTAAAATAATTACCCCTAAATCCCTTTTCTTTATGCCCAAGATGCATTATCTTGCACTTATCCACATTGAAACGTCAGTTGCCACAGCTATGACCATTTTTCTAGTTTAGCTAAATCATTTGCCATTTGGCTTATCCCTCCAGGAACATCAATCCTGTTGCAAATCTTTTGCATCAGCAAAAATCATACCTTACCAACCAGACATTCTGCGATATCATTAATAAAAATATTAAAGAGAATGTGTCCAAATACAGATCCCTGAGGTACCCCACTCAGTGGCGTAGCGTGGGGGGTGCAGGGGGGGCCGGCCGCACCGGGCGCAATATCTGGGGGGGCGCACTAGCCCTATGCGGCCGCCAGGGCCGTCTTTAACGCGGGGCAAACGGGGCAGCTGCCCTGGGCCCATTTACTCCTGGGGGGCCCCAAGGCAGCTGTCCCGTGGGCCCCCAGCCCCTGCTGCCGCGTTCACAGCGCATTGCGCTTGTGAACGCTTTTTTCCGGCAAGCCGCATCCGATGGATGCGACGGCCGAAAAAAAAAAAACTGACGCCGGATGTGACGTCGCGTCACATCCGGTGTCTGCTTCCCTCCTCCGTGCAAGAGGGAAGACTGCACGGAGGAGACATCCGGCGGGGGACACGGAGCCGCTTCATGTAAGTACGGGGGGGGGGCGCTGGCTGGCACAATATTCCTGGTATCTGACTGGCACTATATTACTGGGTATCTGATTGGCACTATATTACTGGGCATCTGATTGGCACAATATTACTGGGTATCTGATTGGCACTATATTACTGGGTATCTGATTGGCACAATATTACTGGGTATCTGATTGGCACTATATTACTGGGTATCTGATTGGCACAATATTACTGGGTATCTGATTGGCACTATATTACTGGGTATCTGAATGGCACTATATTACTGGGTATCTGATTGGCACAATATTACTGGGCATCTGATTGGCACAATATTACTGGGTATCTGACTGGCACTATATTACTGGGTATCTGATTGGCACAATATTACTGGGTATCTGATTGGCACTATATTACTGGGTATCTGATTGGCACAATATTACTGGGAATCTGATTGGCACTATATTACTGGGTATCTGAATGGCACTATATTACTGGGTATCTGATTGGCACAATATTACTGGGCATCTGATTGGCACAATATTACTGGGTATCTGACTGGCACTATATTACTGGGTATCTGATTGGCACAATATTACTGGGCATCTGATTGGCACAATATTACTGGGTATCTGACTGGCACTATATTACTGGGTATCTGATTGGCACAATATTACTGGGTATCTGAATGGCACTATATTACTGGGCATCTGATTGGCACAATATTACTGGGTATCTGACTGGCACTATATTACTGGGTATCTGATTGGCACAATATTACTGGGTATCTGATTGGCACTATATTACTGGGTATCTGATTGGCACAATATTACTGGGTATCTGATTGGCACAATATTACTGGGTATCTGAATGGCACTATATTACTGGGTATCTGATTGGCACAATATTACTGGGCATCTGATTGGCACTATATTACTTGGCATCTGATTGGCACTATATTACTGGGCATCTGATTGGCACTATATTACTGGGTATCTGATTGGCACTATATTACTTGGCATCTGATTGGCACTATATTACTGGGCATCTGACTGGCACTATATTACTGGGCATCTGGCTGGCACAATAATACTGGGCATCTGACTGGCACAATAATACTGGGCATCTGACTGGCACTATATTACTGGGCATCTGGCTGGCACAATAATACTGGGCATCTGACTGGCACAATAATACTGGGCATCTGACTGGCACTATATTACTGGGCATCTGGCTGGCACAATAATACTGGGCATCTGGCTGGCATAATATTACAGGCATCTGGCTGGCACTATATTACTGGGCTCTGACTGGCACAATATTACAGGCATCTGACTGGCATAATATTACAGGCATCTGACTGGCACAATATTACAGGCCTCTGACTGGCACAATATTCCTGGCCTCTGACTGGCACACTATTACAAGCATCTGACTGGCATAATATTACAGGCATCTGACTGGCACAATATTACAGGCATCTGACTGGCACAATATTCCTGGCCTCTGACTGCACACTATTACAGGCATCTGACTGGCATAATATTACAGGCATCTGACAGGCACCATATTCCTGGGCTCTGACAGGCACAATATTCCTGGGCTCTGACAGGCACAATATTCATGGTATCTGACTGGCACAATATTATTGGTATCTGACTGGCACAATATTACTGGTATCTGACTGGCACATTATTACTGGGCTCTGACTGGCACAATATTGCAGGCATCTGACTGGCACAATATTGCAGGCATCTGACTGGCACAATATTACTAGGCTCTGACTGGCACAATATTACTGGGCTCTGACTGGCACAATATTACTGGCATCCGAAAGTTACAATATTACTGGCATCTGAATGGCACAACAATTATGGCATATGTGTGTGTGTGGGGGGGGGGGGGGGGGGGTAACATTAGAGGTACAGGATTGAGGAAGTTGGCTCCATCTAGCCCAGTCTTGGATCATCTCCAGGGTATGGTTCCATTTTGATGTTTAGTTTTTGTTCTTGATATTGTTTGTCGTTTACGATGGTTGTGAGACGACATATAATAGCATGGCCCATGCTAGGCTACTACATGTGTATATTTGTATTCATAGACCTGCTGAAAATGTGGAGAATGTGTGTAATGCATGTTCGCACTCAATAAAGTGTTGGAAAATAAACTTGTATTTAGATGCATTTTACTTTAATTACATAAGTATTTTCATAACAAACAATACATGTGCTTGGGGGGTAAGGGTTTCTTTAACTAATCTAGTAGAAGAGACTCGAGTGCTAAAATCCACGGGTTAGGGGGCGCAAATTACTTGCCTTGCCCCGGGTGCTGACAACCCACGCTACGCCACTGACCCCACTGTTTAACAAGATCGTGCTTCAGATATACTACATTGACTACAACCCTCTGTTGTCTGTCACACAGTCATTACCTAATCCATTCAACAATATTGAAATCCAAACTTAAAGACTGCAGTTTATTGATAAGCCTTCTAAGTGGGACTATGTCAAAACTCCTTACTAAAATCTAGGTAAGCAATGTCTACTGCACCACCCTGATCTATTATTTTAGTTACCTAATCGATAGAGGCACAATGATCAGTAGACACACAGTGATTGATAGGTAGATATAGACACACAAATATAGATAGATAGATAGATAGATAGATAGATAGATAGATAGATAGACAAACAGACAGACAGACAGAAAGACATACAGGTTGGTAGATAGATAGATAGATAGATAGATAGATAGATAGATAGATAGATAGATGATAGATAGATAGATAGATAGATAGATAGACAGACAGACAAACAGACAGACAGACATACAGGTTGGTAGATAGATAGATAGATAGATAGATAGATAGATAGATAGATAGAGACACACAGTGATAGCTAGGTAGCGATAGACACACAAAGATAGATATGTAGATATAGACACACGATGATAGATAGGTAGATATAGACAGAAAGATAGACAGACAGACATGGATGGATATGAAGACATATATTCTTATTTAAATAGTTTTGTTTCTCTTAAAATTTTAAATTTTTTAAGCTTTATGGAATCAGACATTTCACATTCAACATGCCAAGTCATGGTTTTCTAGGAAACCATTTGAATTAGCATGTAATGATGTCACACCGTTGGACTCAAAAGTAGTCAGTGTGCCATACTGAGCTTTTACATGACTTAATTCCAAATTACACAAAATGAATATTTAATAAGAATGTGTTTTGTTTTTATTTTGTTGTTTTGTTTTTCTCAGTGTAACGTATAATTGCCTTTCTGTACTGCAATTCTTGTGTTTCTATTGCTAACATTATTTATTTACAGAGAAATAATGGCTTATGTCAAACCCATTTGGGAAGAAATGTTACTCAAATAGCAAGGGGGATTAAAGAGACATAAATTCATTATGATTTGTTTGTTGTTTGCCTTGTACAGGATTATAGAGGGGAAATCACACAGTCCTAGTCCTAATATTCTTGACATTTTCTTGACAGTCTTAGGAGTCGCTAGTTTGTATTTAAATGAAAATCATTACTATTCAGTTTAGTCTTGCTTAGTATCTCAATGATTTTAAACATTTCTTTCTAAATTATACAAATATTAGCATCAAGAATAAATAAAACCTTTTTTCTGATTCATTTATGTCATAATTTCTGTGAAGTCAATAATGCAATAGAACTGATTTAACAGGAAAAGTTGTACAAAAATGTTAACTCACCAGAAAGTGGTTAGAAGCAGCTGAATAGTTCAGTAAGATTCTTGTTCTATGCCAAAATTCCAGCCTATTTCCCTCTTCCCCAAATATACACTCTCACAGCCAGAGATGACTGGCTGGCTTTCACTGAGATGTTTGTTCCTACAGACACAGTGTAGCTTTTGGTGCCCACCCATTTAATTCAAGGTAGAGTGTCAGACGTTCCAGTGATAGGTATACCACAGCCTCTTATTGCCCCCTCAAGGCTTAAATTCCTATGACAAATATATTTTACCTTAAAAAAGCATTAAGAAACACAATTACTAAAATCCTCTTTTGGAGGATATTTGTGAATGTGTATATTTGTAATTTAAACACTGCCTCCATACTTTATTACATTCTGCTTTATATAGGTATTGGACAACACCAAAATGTATTTTAGATTCTGAACTTGAGGTTTTTTTTTAAACACAACTGGGTAATCCCAAAATTATGGACTGTTGGGGGGGGGGGGGGGAGGGATCATGAGATCTGGTTTGGAGACCACTGGATTAAACATTGATTTTTAACTATTAAGGTAGACAAGTCTTGTTAAAGAGACATATTAGGCAGTAAAATCCCCATGACACTTGAAAACGAAAGAAATCTCAATGTATGTATGCTTCCCAGCAGGGCCGCTTTAAGACCCTAGTGGGCCCCGGTAAAGTCTTTAGCAGTGCCCCCCCCCCCCCCCCTCCACCCAATGTAAAACTGTTTGTAAATGTAAACTGTTTAAAATTATATGCAACTATCTTCATATCATATTCAACTATTTTGTATATGTAATAAAAATGTTATTGAAAAATTTCATTTCTTGTTTTTAACTTAAATTACTTAACATAGCACCATACAGTACCCACAGCACTTGCCATGCACTGATATGGCACCCACAGCACTTGGCTTGCACTCATAGTGCACCCACATGATTTGACATACCACAGTGTCAATTTGACCCACAGAACTGGCTCTGCAGAATCTTTGATGGGTGTGCGCTGGACTAAGAGCAAACATGAACAAATTACTTCTGAGAGGCTGACAGCAGCAGTGAATTTGGCATCAGAGTAACTCACTCTGTTGCCAATTCGACCAGCACGAAAAGTATACGAAAATTTGTATACTTTTCATGGTGGTCGAATTAGCAACAGGGCAATTGAATTCGCTGCTGCTGTCGGCCTCTCGGATGTATTTCATGTAATATATAACACGGTTTTGTGCTAGGTGTGTGGCGCATTAATATGCCCATTAATATGCCACACCCGATTTGTCCATTAATATCCCACTGTTAGTTTGCCCATTAATATGCCGCATCCAATTTTCCCATTAATACGGCAGTGTTCGTTTGTCCATAAATATTCCACAGCCAGTTTTCCCATTATTATGTCAGTGTTCCTTTGTCCATTAATATGCCACAGCAAGTTTTCCCAATAAAATAATCTCCCCTTCCCTTTCTCAGTACTCACCTTGCTGCTGCTCTCTCGGTAGTCTCCTACGCAGTCTTCTCTCCATAAACGCACACACACAAAGCTGGACCCCATCTGCTGGATGCAGATTGCCGGCTGCTGCCCTAGAGTGACTGTCTCCATGTGAGACAGTCACGCGGACAGTGGGGGCATGTTGGTCCAGCAGGTGCTCCCTTAACCAGTGGGCCCTGGGAAAGTGCCAACTTTGCCCATTGGTTAAAATGGCCCTGCTTCCCCGTACATTATTCTTGTACTTTGGCAATCTGTGACCACATCATTATAGAATTTGAATTACTACATGTTAATGTGAGTATTACTGCGATTGACACACTGCTTAAATAAATGTTGTCAGTGGGACTAGATTTTTCATTATTTAAATCTTCAAAAATATCCAATATTCCCTTTTGTTGTCCATGAACTTTGGAATGTGAATAGCTAGTGGTTCATGTAGTATATGTTTGCTAGAAAAGAACTGAAAATCTCTGAACTTGCTTGCTTAAAGTGTTTCATAAAATATAACAGTGCTTACAGGCAAGGGGTAGCAAAATATACATTTACCTAGGGCAGCACACAGTCTTGCACCAGCCCTGCTTACAGGAACATGTGCAGGCAAATGTTGACAGGATGAAGATTAACATGTTTCACACCAGTGCTTGCACATATTCACAAGCTCATACGTTTATGGTCACTGACCAGGGGAGGGCCCTTAAAAATGCCATCCCACAGCAGCATGCTAACACTTGTGGCCTATAGAAGAAAGGAGCTTAGATTCTCCTTTGTAGTTTTACTTGTGAAAGAAAACACAGATATAATATACATTCCTGCTATGATACATTTTAAGTAACCAGTATTATCATAATAAAGATAATGGCTAAGGTAGGTGAAAGGAAACTAATTTCTAGAATGTCCCTGAAATTGGACAACCTGACTGTGACATTATAAATATAGTACAACAGTCTACCAGGTTCAGCAGGTGAAACAAATATATACACAGATAAGCCATAACATTATGATCACCTGGTTACAGCCAAAACATCCCTGACCGGTTGAGGCATGGATTCCACTAGACCTCTGAAGGTGTGCTGTGGTATCTGACACCAAGATGTTAGCAGCAGATCCTTTAAGTCCTGTAAGTTGTGAGGTGGGGCCTCCAATTGGACTTGTTTGTCCAGCACATCCCACAGATGCTCGATTGAATTGAGATTTGGGGAATTTGGAGGCCAAGTCAACACCTTGAACTAGCTGCTGTGTTCCTCAAACCATTCTTGAACCAATTTTGCTTTGTGGCAGGGAGCATTATCCTGCTGAAAGAGGCCAACGCCATCAGGGAGTAGTGTTTCCATGAATGTGTGTACATGGTCTGCAACAATGCTTAGGTAACTGGTACGTGTCAAAGTAATATCCACATGAATGGCAGGACCCAAGGTTTCCCAGCATCACATTGCCTCCGCCGGCTTGCCACCTCTGTTAGTGGTCATAATATTATGGCTGATCAGTGTATATTTGGATAACTACAGGACAGGAACATGCTGGAAACTATTGTTCTAGTCAGCTCTAGGAAGATTTGAGCAAACACAAAGCGGCTGTCTTCATTTTTTCTTTCTTCACGGCTTCGAAATGATTAGGTGCCCTCACCAGGAGACATACAAATCAAATACCCAACAACTAATGTATAATCAGCAAGGGCTTCAAGGACAGATTTCTATTAACTGCAGTCTAAATGGGAGCAGAAATGATCAGCAGCAGTGTGCCGGCTTTATATCTGTGTTCCGTTTTTTAAATTAAAAAGAAAATGTATGGATGTGACAAGTTATTAAAGTTTAATGGCACAGATAACATAAACAATTTCATAGCACTAGCCAGGTAAAAGCTTTTTGTGAACAGCCAGCAAAATAAACAATAATACTTGGGTTTTGTTTTACAGCTAACCCTGGTGTTCATATAAAATATCTATATTTAAAAATAAAGAAACTTTAAAAAAAGGTAATTGTGTCATTTAAAGGAGTCATTTTACATTGGTTAGAGAATAGACTCTTGCAGCAAAGCTAATTAAGCACATATAGGTTTAATTTATTTTTTATAATTTGTAGCCAAGTAGTAGACATTAAAAAGAGAATTGTATTTTCCTATAAACATTGCATTGCAACTCTAGCCAAATACATGGCTAGCTTTGGAATTATTTTTGGTGCAATGGTGCCAAGGCATGGAGCAATCAGAGGTGGTATTATATTGCAATACCAATTCAGTTGTGCTGTTAGATGTGATTGATCAAACTGTTCCTTTTTACCTTCTTGTGGTGGCAAGGTTGGTTTGTCTCCTTGAACCAGCAAGGGTCCTCTCCTTGAACCAACAGGAATTAAATTAGGTCCTTCTAGATGGAAATTACGAGTGGTGTTAACAACTCCACCCCGTGGAAATAAAAAGCTATATTATGGAAGCTACATGAATGCAAGGGTGGACTGGAGTCAGTTAGATCACTATACCAGTATGTCAAGCAGAAAGTGGCAATAGTATACTGGTGCAAGAGGGAAGGGCCATGTAGCCATAATATCAATTTAGATTAAGGTGGGCTATGCTGGATATTGAGGGAAAAGGGCTTAGAGAGAAAAGAATAGAAGGAAAAGATAAAAGGGAGATAAATGTGTGAGTCCAAGAGATCAGTATCGGAAAAGTGTAAGTGGGAGATATTATAGCCTTCTGACCACTACTGGAATCATATGTAATATATGTTATATACATTATGACAATGTGAAACTAGCTGAAACCTATGATGTCTTATTCATTTATTCTATTAAGAAGCAAGTCGTATTTTTGAAGTTTAGTGGCAAATTCTATCCATGTATTTATTTTTTTATTCTATATATCATTTAATATAAGTGAAAATTGTACTTTTTAGGGACCTGTTATTCAGCAAAACCACAAATACCTGTAAATGTTCCTCAAAATATCCTAAAAGCCAAAGAGGTATTTTTAGATATTTGAGAACTATTTTCATGTCAAAGTTCCATACAGGTTTCTGTGTTGTGACCCTGACACGGACACTATGTGTCTGAATGTTCTTTTCAGTTCGCATAGGAACTTCTGAATATAGTTCATATATATCAAAAAATAAAAAATGGTCCATAATAGTGTTTGGCAGCAGGAGCGGTTGCATTTCTGGGGATTTTCATTTGTTTGTCTTCTTGTTTATTTGCTTTTCTAAGGTCAAAACGGCAAACCATTACTTTTCTTACTTGAATTCAACTCCTGAAATTTAGCACGCCATGTAAAATGTATTTTACAAACAGTTTTGTTTTCAGCTCTGTCACACGCCTACAGTAAATAGAGACAGGCGTGGGGAACACGTGAGGAGCATAGGAAAGCTATTTTATTTCATGTACTGTATTTTCTGGAGAAGAGACTTATTTCAGAGGTCGTGGAAAGCATGTTTGGTTTTAATTAGTTGCCAAAATAATAAAATGATTTCTCAAAACATAAGAAAATAATTCCAGGAGATAATGGCTTAGATTCAAGGTCATCAGTTAAGCCGATATAAAGACTACGTCATGATACAATGAAAACATAGCGCATTATATAGGTTAAAACACTAGTTCATTAGTAAGGAAATAACAGTGTTTTATAAAAAAAATAACAAAGCTGCGGGGGACCAGGGGCAATTGAGCAGTCCCTGACCCCATGTATTAAAAAGGATAGGCATTTGGGCAGTGCCTGGCCATGTGTATTAACTGGGGGGGAGTAGGGAAATTTGGGCAGCCCCTGTTCCATTTATTTTAGTGGGGCAGGGGTACGTGTAGTGGCCTTTGGCCTCATTGGTTGTGTAAGGGACCAGAGACCCTTGCCTAGTCCCAGCCCCATCCCATCACTGGGAAAAATGTACTGACTTACATTAAAAAAGACTCAAGAGCTCTATTTATTTAAACATATTATAAGTAAAATGTTATTTAAGAGTCTTAGCTCAAGGTCTGTAAATGTTATCAAATCTGTGATGTATACATCTGTGATGATATATTACATTTGTAATATACATTATAGGGACAAAAGTATTTTGACAACTGACCATTATGCCTATGATTAAGTGCCGTTTAGGCATGGAATGTGTAAGGCATTAAACATTTGCTCCCACTATTTGTACCTGTCTGATTTACTCAAAATAAACAGGATTTTTATACTATGGCATATTATGGCTATGATGTATGACTCGGTCAGCAAATTCCTTCCTTTTTCTTGAATCTACCACCTGACCATTACACCAACAGGGACTATTATGACAACATTCTAAATACATAGACATTAATATGTAGTTGCCCATCTCCCCTCCCCCCTTTGCAATTATAACAGCTTCCACTCTTCTGGGAAGGCTTTCCACAAGATTTTGTAGTGTTTATGTGGGAATTTGTGAGGTTAGTCACTGATATTGGACAAGAAGGCCTGGCTTGCAATCTCTGTTCCAGTTCATCCAAAAGATGGGTTGATGTCAGGGCTCTGTGCGAGTTAGTCCACAAAAAACTCATCCAACCATGTCTTCATAGACCTTGTTTTGTGCACTGGGGTAGTCATGCTGGAATAGAGAAAGCGCCTTCCCCAAACTGTTCCCACAAAGTTGGAGGTATAGCATTGTAAGGGGCCTAGACAGCCCCTAAAAAATAGCCCCATACTATCATCCCCCCTACATAATTCATGAAAGTTGATTCAATGCAGTCAAGCCGATAATGTTCTTATGAAATCTGCTAAACCCAGACTCATCTATCATTCAAAGTGAGGGAGCTCAAAAAAGTGATAATGAAAAATAACTTATCTTGAAAAATTGAACATATATTGACTTTTCAGGTTATATAAAGGAAAACATCCAGAAAAAAAATCATAGTGCTATATGTTTTATTACAAGTGGATCGCAGGACTTGTTCTCCTCAGTAGAAACACACTCACATGTATATGAGTGTAATGGATTCAAGATCATGGATATTAGTTATAAGGTATGCCATAAGCAGAAGACTCCACAGACTCATTAGAAACACATTTCTCTCCTAATTTAGACATTTGCTTGCAGTTTTGCTATCACAATATATGGATCAGTTTCAATCATTTGATATGCTCTACATGCACATTAAAAACAATGTACAGGTGATACTGTCCCTTTAATGAAGCTCATCAAGAGGCATTCTGAATAGCCTGAGACCTAACCTCGCCTAATATCTACTGGGCACACAAAGCAGTCTTTATTGTTAATAAAAACCTTTTTTGATGTGTTGAGAATAATATAAAACCAGCTTCCAATCTGAAACAAAAGTGAGACTTTATCTTAATTAATGACATATCCCTTATTAAAAAGTACAATAATTAATACAGTGTGAAACGGTTTCAGTACCATTTATTATTAGTCCATTTTGTTTTTGTTAATATATTTTTTTTAAACTGAGCTACCAAGCTGTTTTTATTACTCCTTTTCTTTATTCTCCATTTTATCCTTTATTTTGAGAAAAAGAAAGGCTTTGAAAAGGCCTTTGTCTACCTGTCTTTACCTAGCTGTACATTTGCCAAACTGCAAATCTCATAAATATGTAAATATGCATTGGCCAGAAATGATTCTGCTCTACTCTAGAATTGCAAAATGCATCATATATTAAATCTACTAGAAATGTTTATTAAAAAAAAGAATCCAACTACAATACAAATGTATATACTGGGAAGGTGTAGGGAAAGTAATGTGAATAATTATAAATGGTCCCAGATGGTCTTAATATAGGAAATCAACTGGCATCTTATACAATATGGTTTGTATAAGTAATAGATTACAGTAAATGATGCATACACTTTACCAAGCTAGGAAGGAAATTCTGATTCCATCGCTATTTCAGCAATTATTCTGCCTAATAAACATATGTTCCCAATCTATTCCCAATGCAGTGCACCGGGTGTTAATCAGTATCTGCCACTTCCAATAGCCCTTATAAATAACTATATATCTCTATGGGATACAATGATTAAAGGTGCTTAGAAGGGCGTTGGAAATAAATATATGTATATATATATATATATATATATATATATATATATATGTTTTTTATATGATAAGATAAGAATGATAAATAACAACATTATATTGACTTATAAGTTGGTGTATAGAGAAAGGCTAGATAGTTGAAGTGCGCCAAGAGAACATTGTATCCATAATCAGATCCAGTTTAAATGGCCAAATCATCCTCTCTCAGGAATCGTCTAGGACGCTGAAACAATTTGCATAAATTATCGAGCTGCGGCTTAAATACATGACAGTTTTATGAATTTGAAGGATATATGGGGTGGCCCTTACACATTTTAATACAGCTAATCTACAGACTACAGCTTTGCGTAGGTCGTAGAACACTCTGTGTAACTATTGGGAAGGAATTCAAAAGTTTGTGACATTTTTACTTGTGTGTTGTTATTGTTTTTTTTCTACAGACACAAACAGAACAGCTGCTGTAAGCTTGTGACAGTCACAGACATGACGGTGGATAGTTAGCAATGTCTTAGGAGAGCTGAGGAAGCCAGAATAATGTGTGACAGTCTGTGCTTTGCAGGCTCAATAGCAATCTGGATGTAAAATATATTTATTTGCTGTATCCGTTTATTTGCAAATCTCATGTATGTGACAGATTTTAGAAAAATAGGTGCAGACAAAAATAGATCAGTCTTATTTTGCAAGGATTTATACAGTAGATAAGGCTCTTTAGGCTGATGATAAATGTAGCTAAAAAAAGCAATTGGCCATTATCAAGATGGTAGCACATATTAGAACGATTTACCACCGTGGATTTTTTAGGATTTAATGCTGGTGATTGGATAATAAAGACCAAGAGCTGTTTTATCTTGGCAGACAGCATGGACTGGCAACCATTGGGGATCATGGCCCCCTTTCAGTTCTCATCGGAGCCTGGGGAATCTATTGTGGTATTTGAAAATAGGTTTGGGAGGATATAGTATAGTCAATATTATTTCCTGGCCTGCTTTCATGTAGCCCTATTCTGGACCAGAAATGGCTTGCTGAGCAGCCTATAGAGCACCGACACTGAATTTATAGAATTACTAGAAGCGCTGCACCACCACCAGAATACATTTGTCATCTCTGAATACATTATAAGTAGGGCACATGTAATAAAATGAATTGGGCAGGCCTGGCCTGAACTGGGGAACACTAGAAGAATCCTACAGCTACCCCTTCCAAAAAATTTGCCAACCTAGTCTGCATTATATGACATCCAGCACTGCAAATAACTCACCATCTGATTTTGTTTAAGTTTCAAGATAGATATAATCTATATCTAGATAGATTATATTCTGTTTACGCTGTCCATTTTCCCTGCTACTCATTTATAAAGCAATTGGGTATTAACCTGACTTCTTCCTACATGATATTTTGGCTAAGAATGTCTTGGCTATTAAATGGGTCAGTTTTACTAACGAGCAGTAGGCTGAATGTCATTGTTATGATATTCACCTTCATCCTTTTCCATTTGTCTCAGTTTGTTTCAGGTTCAACCTATTTTTGGAGACATCAATTTGAATTCCAGAAAGCTGAATGGAAGCGAATGGAAAACATGAGGAAAGGAGAGGAATCCGAATGACAACTGTCAGTACTGCAATGAACCAAACCTTAATAACTCAGGTTAATCTCCGGCTGTAGACTTCAGGCACATATCTGAGCCTTAATGAAAACACCCAATATGTTTGTTGGACATTTTATTGCTGTTCTACGTGGTTAAATAATATTGTTGTTATGACTCCAAAGAGTTTACAAACGCTCATTCCATTTCCTTTTGATGTATGGGAAATGGACAATCCGGCCAAAATCAGGGGGTCCAGAATCAGACCTCAAACCACAGTCTTTTTCATCTGTGCCTAGAACACAAACCACAAGACCGTTACATGCCCCTGCTTTGTGTAGATTGTTTCAAGCCCCTGTTGATGAAGCATGTATTTACTTAAGACAGAATGTAAAACATGTTTTATTTAGACTTTACTACTGAGATTTGCCGGGTCCTAGGCTCCAACACCTGTGTAAGTAGGTGTGAGAACAAATAGGCACTTTGTGTTGAAATGGTAGCAGGATGCAAGGTAATCAGGAATGTGTAAGAAGTAAAATATGCTCTCCGTTGATTTCCTGGATTTTGAACGGAACCTTTTTGATAGAAATCTCATTTCATGACAGGGAAAGCAAACCAGATATAGCAAGGGTGGGGTGTCTGGCTGGAGACATTAGACGTTTATGACACAGACCACGTTGTAGTAGCTTAATGAATTTACCATGGTTATAAACCCAGGTGTATCTAAGGATAGTCAGCAGTGAACAGTAGTTCCCATCAGTCAACTATCAGTCTATGACAGTGGGAATAATACAGGGTGCTGTTTATTTTCATTAATAAAACATGTTGGTGTGTTATGAGGGCAAACAAGCATATTTATTAGATATGTACAGAATCTTGTCCATCATCTCCAAGCTTTGAAACAACTATCACACTGGAAGGATCAGCGTTGCCAGAACCTGTGTTGTGAGAGGCTTGGGACTCAGAGAGACAGCTCAGGGGGTTTTCACTATGACCACTATACACCCTGTGGTCTCAGATGTTTATGGGCAAAGACTGGTGCAGCAAACAGAACAGTCTCAAGAATTCCAGACTTTACAGGGAATATCGGAGAGAGGTGAGTATCCAGCGTGGATACTGGAACAGTTAGTAGAAACGTTGGATGGTAAGCCAAGCTCAGGCAAAGGAGATATCAGGATAAACAAATAGCCAGCTGAGGTCAGAGTCTAGGAGACAAACAGAATAAACATAGTCAGGAAAGCCGGGTCATAAAAGGAGATATCAGGATTGTCAAAATAACAAGCCATGGTCAAAATCTGTTGAGGCAGCAGATAAACATGGTCAAGCAAGCTGAGTCAGAATCCAAGAACACAATCATCGAAATACAGAAAGGAAGCTAGACAATAGATACTATCACCAGCAAATGTGAACAGCAGAATGAGCCTTTAAATATCCCTCCAACAAGTGGCCCCTCCTCTGAAATGTAATAGCGGTTTGGAGGACAGAAAAGGATAATCTCTATTTAAATATACAAATAAAAATGGGCGCTGCCGTACAGAATCAGGGTCTTCCATACTGAAGACAGTGCTTCCATACAGCAATGCAGAAGTCATCGGAAAATTGTCAAATGCCCCTTGGAGTGAATGGTGAAAAAGCGGGAGCAGGGGTAAAAAGCAAAGCTGGGCAGCCAAGAAGAAACCACCCAGCGGTGGCCCTTGGCAGTGTTAGTGGAGGTGCCACCAATGGTAGGCATGGACATAACTCTGACAACATCCCAACATGAGTTCATGAACTGACCACATCAGCAAGTAGCCCACTTCAGTTTAATATACTTTGACCTTTGCAGTAGTGAATGCTGGTCCTCACTCCTCCAGATGTTGGCAATTTGCATATATTAGCCTAATATAATTGATCAAGAGGGACACATCAGAAATTAAAAATCAAACAAGTTACTTCCAAAGGCCTGTGGCTCTGATGAGAAATTTAGGCAAAGTGGGCGGAAATGAGACCGTCATTGTATGGAGAATGCGTGTTTTAGAACGTGTCTGAAATAAAGATATTTATCAGAAGGTAAATGAATATCATAAAGGACACTGACCATCTTTCTGATGTCTTTATGTAAAAATGAAATGTTTATCGTAATAGGTAACCCAACCCTAATTGATTTTGATAAGACTCCCCCAGGCCTTGAACATGTCTTAACAGCTTTCTAAGATGATATTATATTGCCGCTCCCTGTTGCCTTGTGTGTGAATTTGTTCTTTTGTTATGACAGACACTGCACACAGATCTATGATGTGCTTTATAAATGAATAATGTTAATAAAGCCATCTGTTAAAGCTATCTGGTCAGTTACATTGTTGCGTATGGTTTTTGTGTGTAATATAACAGATGCCCAAGTTATCTAAAGAAATGTCAATGGCCTTCACTAGATAAACTTTCAATTCAAGGGACATGTTAAATAAATACATAGTGTAGAAGTCTATTTGTTATTTTTTATGTATTTATTTTACATTTTATATCACTGTTTTTTTTACAGTGCATTTGAAATTGGACACGACACACATTCTTATTGGTATTTATTTATTTATTTATTTTTGCTGTTGGGAGCCTTCTCTCTCTGTTGTTGCCACCAGGGCCGTCTTTAACGCGGGGCAAACGGGGCAGCTGCCTTGGGCCCAGTTACTCCTGGGGGACCCCAAGGCAGCTGTCTCGTGGGCCCCCAGCCCCTTCTTTCCGCGTTCACAGCGCATTGCGCTTGTGAACCCTTTTTTTCCGGCAAGCCGCATCCGATGGATGCGACGGCCGAAAAAAAAAAAAACATCGCGTCACATCCGGTGACTGTTTCCCTCCTCTGTGCAAGAGGGAAGACTGCACGGAGGAGACATCCGGAGGGGGACACGGAGCAGTGAAGTGTTAGTACTTGGGAAGGGGGGGGGGTGGCTGACGGGCACAGTATTACAGGCATCTGACTGGCATAATATTACAGGCATCCAGGGGCAGGCTGGGCCGGGGGGCAGGGAGGCAATTGCCCCCCAGGCCGCCCTTATGCATGCTAAAAACTGCCGCTGGGCTGTCTTTAACGCTGGGCGCCCCAGGGGGTGACGGCCGATACTGGCATCCCGGGCCCGGCGGGTCCAGGGGGCCCGGCGGGCCCAGGTCAAACCAGGAAAAAAAAATCCCCACTTTCCCAGTACTTACCTCCTTGCTGCTGTCCCCCGGTGCTGCAGGTCCGTGGCTGTGAGGGAAGCGTTCTGCGCTCCCCTCCACCCAATGCGCATTCAATAACGTTTGTTGAAAAAAAAAGTTTAAACAAACTTTATTGAAGACGCTTGGCTGGAGGGGAGCGCACAACGCTTCCCTCACAGACGGGCAGATGAGAGCACCGGGAGATGGAGACAGAGCAGCAGCAAGGAGGTAAGTACTCAATATGGTGGCATAATGTGGGGTAAAATCCTGGCATATTGAGGGGGAAAATCCTGGTATATTGGGGGGCAAAATCCTGGTGTATTGTGGGGAAAAATCCTGGTGTATTGTGGGGCAAAATCCTGACATATTGAGGGTAAAATCCTGGCATATTGAGGGGGCATAATCCTGGCATATTGAGGGGGCATAATCCTGGCATATTGAGGGGGCATAATCTTAGCATATTGAGGGGAAAATCCTGGCATATTGTGGGGCAAAATCCTGGCATATTGAAGGGAAAATCCTGGCATATTGAGGGGGCATAATCTTGGAATATTGAGGGGGAAATCCTGGCATATTGAGGGTAAAATCCTGGCATATTGTGGGGCATAATCCTGGCATATTGTGGGGCAAAATCCTGGCATATTGAGGGGAACATCCTGGCATATTGAGGGTGCATAATCCTGGCATATTGAGGGGGCATAATCTTCGTATATTGAGGGTAAAATCCTGGCATATTGAGGGTAAAATCCTGGCATATTGAGGGTGCATAATCCTGGCATATTGAGGGGGCATAATCTGGTATATTGAGGGTAAAATCCTGGCATATTGAGGGTAAAATCCTGGCATATTGTGGGGAAAAATCCTGGCATATTGAGGGGAAATCCTGGCATATTGAGGGGGCATAATCTTGGCATATTGAGGGGATATCCTGGCATATTGAGGGGCATCATCCTGGCATATTGAGGGAACATAATCCTGGCATATTGAGGGGGCATAATCTTGGCATATTGGGTGGCTAAATCATGGCATATTGGGTGGCTAAATCCTGGCATATTGAGGGGCATAATCCTGGCATATTGAGGGGCATAATCCTGGCATATTGAGGGGACAATCCTGGCATATTGAGGGGCATAATTCTGGCATATTGAGTGGAAAATCCTGGCATATTGAGGGGCATAATCCTGGCATATTGTAAGGGAAAATTCTGGCATATTAAGTGGCAAATCCTGGCATATTGTGGGGGAATCCTGGCAATATTCGTTATAAAACAAGGAAAAGATGGCCGTGGATAGGGAGGCGATTCGGTGGTGCAATGGGCCACTTGACTGGATTTGCCCCCCAGGCCTAAGGCTGCTAGCCCTCCCCTGCAGGCATCTGACTGGCACTATATTACTGGGCATCTGACTGGCACTATATTACTGGGCATCTGGCTGGCACAATATTACTGGGCATCTGGCTGGCACTATATTACTGGGCATCTGGCTGGCACAATATTACTGGGCATCTGGCTGGCACTATATTACTGGGCATCTGGCTGGCACATTATTACTGGGCATCTGGCTGGCACTATATTACTGGGCCTCTGGGTGGCACAATATTACTGGGCCTCTGGCTGGCACTATATTACTGGGCTCTGAATGGCACAATATGCCTGGGCTCTGACTGGCACAATGTTCCTGGGCTTTGAATGGCACAGTATTACTGGGCTCTGAGTGGCACAATATTACTGGGCTCTGACTGGCACACTATTACTGGGCTCTGACTGGCACACTATTACTGGGCTCTGACTGGCACAATATTACTGGGCTCTGACTGGCACAATATTACTGGGCATCTGACTGGCACACTATTACTGGGCTCTGACTGGCACACTATTACTGAGCTCTGACTGGCACAATATTACTGGGCTCTGACTGGCCCAATAATACTGTGCTCTGACTGGCCCAATATTGCAGGCATCTGACTGGCACAATATTGCAGGCATCTGACTGGCACATTATTACTGGGCTCTGACTGGCCCAATATTGCAGGCATCTGACTGGCCCAATATTGCAGGCATCTGACTGGCACAATATTGCAGGCATCTGACTGGTACATTATTACTGGGCTCTGAATGGCACAATATTGCAGGCATCTGACTGGCACAATATTACAGTCATCTGACTGGCACAATATTACTGGGGTCTGAATTTCACAATATTCCGGGTATCTGACTGGCACAATATTCCTGGTATCTGACTGGCACAATATTCCTGGGCTCTGACTGGCACAATATTACAGGCATCTGACTGGCACAATATTACTGGGCTCTGAATGGTACAATATCACTGGGCTCTGAATGGCACAATATTACTGGCATCTGAAAGGCACAATATTACTGGCATCTGAATGGCACAACAACTATGGCATATGTGTGTGTGTGGGGGGTAACATTGCGATGGATGGCGGGATTGCATGCAGGGGAGGGGGCAGGGTCCAGGGGGCCCAAGAAAATGCTTGCCCAGGGTCCAATCACTATTAAAGACGGCCCTGGTTGCCACTGTGGTATTTTTCACATTGTTTTCAATATTTGGGTGCTTCAGTACCCAGAAACGTTTGCCAAGTTATCTAAAGTGAAAAACTACACAAGACGAAGTAATTAATTATATTGTGAGACATGCTCTGATGGTCACTGAGATATGTGTTGTATATATATGTACATAAAATATATTTAAACATGTTCTCTTAAATCACTAGCTGATCATAGTTGTTATTATCTATAAGTTCTGTGCCTCATATTAGCACGGTACTGCCACATATGAATTTGAAAAAGCAGAACTAAATCAGTATTAGGTTCTCCTAATAACACTGTCTACTGTGAAGGTCATTCCAGAACAATTGATGGCTTAAAGTTGTATGGGGACTTGCACTGGAGCACGTTGTGGGTGGACACTCTTAGGGAAAAATTAAAATAATTTTTTTATTTGGGGGGGGGGGGGGGGGGGCTTGGTGCAGTATAGGAACCAGCACCGGCCCCTGTGACATAATCCTAATTTCCATTTTGGTACTTTTTATTCGAGGGCTTGAGATGTTTTAGAGTTAGCACACTTCACTATTAGGTTGGGTTTAACATATGGCTATCGTATCAGCTAACTAAGAGTGTGTGGCAGTGCCTTTTGATGACAGTAGTACATTTGTCAAACACTGATTTCCAGGCTGCCATGTTGTGTTGACCTGGCAGCACCAATTGGTGTACGATGTCTATGAAGCCGAACAAACCTCCAGCTGTGGAGGTGAAGATCCTCTCCTCTCTAATGATTGGCTGTCACAAGAATGACAAAGAGCAATGTTCATCGGACTTCCTCTCTCTGTTGACAGGGTGCTATACACCGTGTGAGGTTATCTTTTTCCTACGGTCTCATTAAACAACAAAGATAGGGGTTACTCCCTCTTAAATGCCTGATGTTTGCAGTTCACTTGCCAGTTCAGTTTAGATAATTGATGCCATAGTGGTTAGCAGCCCTGAACTGTTGAGGAAAGTCCAGATGGGAAGATCTTCATTGCTGAAGCATTTATTGCCCTGAATATTCCAAAGTTTCTTTATTTGATACAGACATTGCACCTGCACAGAGTTTTGGGGAGTCTGTACAGAGCATTGATAGAGTTTGTGTGATGCCCAGGGTGTGTGCCCCTTTATATTTGCATTACAGCTGGTTTGTATGGCTAAGTTTGGTTGGGTTTGTGTGCAGTGTGCTCTCAGGAATAATATCCTTCTTAAAATAGTTGTTTGAATGTTGTGGCTTTTCAGTAAAATACAGATGCTGTTACTTCTGTCCATAACACCTGTTCACACGCAAACCAATGTGTTAAAGTACGTTAGGGTGATAATACATTCATTACCATTTGTTTTTGAAATGTCAGTAATAAATTATTCACCAAATAACATTTTATTGTTAACTCTGCAGGAAAACAGGTGTAACCTCCCCTGCTAGATAGTCTTGTTATCCTTTACTGCAGCTCACAGCAGATCTACTTCTTTTGGTAGGATGCCTGCTACTTCAGTCAAGAGGATGAAATGGGCCCTCTCCAGTATTTAATCAATACGTTTGGGCATCCATAGATTGGAGATGTGGCAGCCGGGGTAGCAGTAATACTGATTTGTTTGGGGAATGTTCACGCACTGATCCTGTGCTTTGCTTAATTACTGGAACTTTTACTATAAAAATACACTGGGAAAAGTAAGAAGTAAGTAAGAGCAATGCCTTCATTAAACCTGGGGTTAAGGTATACGTAGAGGTGAATATATTGAATGCACAGTCATTTAGAAGAGATGAAAATATGTGTGTAACAGCACCTGACCGGAAAACCTTCCTCCCCTCCCGTATATCCCATTGACCTACCCTCCAACTGTCCCGCCTCGCTATATCTCATAGAAACATAGAATGTGTCGGCAGATAAGAACCAATCGATCCATCTAGTCTGCCCAATTTTCTAATTATTTTTATTAGTTCCCAGTTCCCTATCTGATATCTAGGATAGCCTTGTGCCTATCCCACGGATGCTTAAACTCCTTCACTGTGTTTACCTCTACCACTTCCGCTGGAAGGCTATTCCATACATCCACTACCCTCTCAGTAAAGTAAAACTTCCTGATATTACTTTTAAATTATTGCCCCTCTAATTTTAGACTATGACCTCTAGTCGTGGTAGTTTTTCTTCTTTTAAATTCCCTTTATGTATTTATCTCGGACAGCAGCATTCAGGACTGCAGTCCTCATAGCATTCTCCAGTGTCTAGGACACAGAATGTCTTCTGTGCATGCGCACAGCTTCACCAGGGGGGAAATGTTGGAAAGTATGCATTGATGTTCTTTCACCTTCACCATGGTGTACATAGGGCATAGGTCATGTTGCACAGCAGATGTAACATGGCTGAGCTGGATTATAAAAATAGTCAGTGCCATTAACTCTCGCTTTAAGCTGCTTTTTTTTTTTAGTGGAGGTTTGTATTGGATGTTCTATCACCAAATGTAAAACAGCATTTATATTATTAAAACTGTCTTATATCATCAAACCATTAAAAGTACAGTGAAGCATTATGGGTGGAGTTCATATGACAGAGGGGGAAACTACTGAAACCACTCACCTTAGCCTTGACATGGGTGTGACAGAGCTCCCTGTGTGTTCTTTTCATTTCTCATGAAACTGGGAGATGTGTAAGGAGTCAGACAAGAAATCTTGGGTCTAGGTCAGCAGACAGGATCCGTGTATAAGTGTCTTTGAATGAAATGTTAATGTGTTCATCCTTAAGTACCTACAAAAGTCTTTCCAGCTTCAGTGATAGGGCGGATGTAGGGAGGAAGCAGCTCACACATACACAGTGCCTACCCATGTCTCTTTACAGAGAAGCATGGGGACATTTAATGTCCGCACTGAGCATCCAATCCCATGGAAGCCCTCTGATTAGCTCCCATGTGATGCTTGGTATGCCCATTTTAAATGAAGCTGAGAGGCTAGTTCAGGCATCTACTACCCTTACTATTAATATTTAAATATATTTTGATACATTTTTCACTCTCCTTTTTAGATATCTTGTTCTGCTGAAACTGCTTTCTTGCTTAATGTTCCTAAATCTCCAGATGTCTAGTCTCAGATTAGTATGTGTCCAAACGTTATAGATCATACCCAGGTACAGAACCAGCCTTACTTTTACTTATTTTTAATTTCCAGAGAAAAACGTTTAAAAATAGATAACGACCCAGTTATGTATTCAGCCAGCCAAGCAGTGGTTTCTTTATACACTATCCAAATAACATCCTTTTGAGCATTCCAATAGGATAAAAATACATTTAGTTCACAAAAATGCCTGCGCTTGTATGCTTGAGTACATATTTATCCTCCACCACTGAGCTTGGTTTTTCCGACCTTCCTATACGATGAGCAAACTCGCCCAGTATAGATTACTCAGCGCTCTGTGACAGATATTGGACAGACATCCTGGAATCCAATCCTGGCATTTCATTATACCCTTCGGCGGTTATTCAAGGTGGTAACAGCACCAGCAGATGATTCTGTATCATCTATACCACTGTCAGTCAAAATAATTCTGGACACCTGCTGTCTCACAAGTTGACCTAGCAGATCAACAAACTGAAACAATGAAAATTGCAACACATTTGACGATGTACTAATAATCACTTTGCAAATGTGTGATCCTGGAATTTTAGTAGTCACTAATCACACCTGTATTTAAAGCAAATATCAAAACGGGACACTAATTAAAACTGTAATATACATATAAAATATCTATACAACATTATATATATGCAGCATTGGTGGAAGGTGGGGGTGGGAGGGGGCAGCAGCATTGGTGGAGGGTGCAGGGTGGGGGTGGGGGGGCAGCAGCACTGATGGAGGGTGGGGGTTGGAGGGGGCAGAAGCAACATTGGCAAGTCTGGGGTAGGGGTAGGGGGCAGTTTTGGCAAAGTCCTGGGGGCAGATGGCTTTGGGGGGATGCATAGGAAAATTATTGTGGAAGATGGCTATGGGGGGATGCATTGGCTAAGTCTAGGGGGAAGTATTGGCTATGTGTAGGGGATGCATTGGGTAAGTGTGGGGGCAGATGGTTCTGTGGAGGATGCATTAGCTAAGTGTGGGGGGCAGATGGCTGTGGGGGGTGCATTGGTTAGGAGGCAGATTAACAAATAAAGGGAAATTAAAACAAGAAATGCATCATAATTTTAGTAAATATGAAAAAACAGCTTACATGTGAATATTAACATATAAGTAAAACTTTTTTTTAGGGTAGTCTTATATTCAGACTTTTTCTTTTTTTCCTAAATTAATTTCCAAAGTTTGAGGGTCGTCTTATTTTTAGGATCATCTTATATTCAAGCAAATATGGTAAACACTGTCCATTTGATGAAATGCTCATTGAAGTAACTATACTGCAGTAGAAGTGAACTCCCATTGTTGCCCACAATATTAAACTCGAGACTGTAGCTCTAGATTTTGTACGATGTTGCATATTCATCTGGTACTTAGGAATGGTCAGATACTTTCTAAACAGCACTAAACCTTAGCCTACAATATGGCCTACTGACGATCTTCTCAATTATTAGAGCTGGAAATTCAGACTGGATGATTTTTCAAACATTACTACAATGACTGACTTTTCGAGTTCAAAACATTTTTGAAACCAGCCAATGGTAGAGCTGGGACCAGGGAGGCTTCTGATTGGCTGACAGAGTCAGCCAATCAGATGCTTCCTATTTTCAAAATGAGGACAGATGCTCAATTCACCAGCTATTTACTGGCTACATGAAATTACCGAAATTCGGCTTTTTAGATTTTTAGGGTACATTTTGGCGACTTTCGGCCCTTACTGAGTACAGGGAATCTTATGGATTCTCCAGGATAATTTCCCTGAACTGAATATGTAAGAATATAGGAAACTGCAAATACTGCCATATTTAGTAGCCTGATATAGGGCCAAATTGGGGCTTATTGAGTAGACCCTTAAGTAGACAGTAACTTTTATTTCTTCAACAGTATTGAAAGATGTTTTTGCAATGCTCCTACCACTGAGGGAGAGGCATGTACTATGGGAGGTTCAAGTTTTTTAATGGAAGAATATTTGATACGACGCTCTGCTCTCCCTTTAAGGAACTTCCATAATATTTCTCGTCACAGTGTTCATTGTATGCCACCAGGCTAAAGCTAAGGTTTTGAAATATCTCAAAGGTAGAAAAAAATCTTTCAAGCTTTGTAAGGAAACATGCCTCGAGAAGGTAGTGATGTAATATAGTCTAGAGTGGAATGTATGTGACCTGAATAGAGCTCTGTAATGCTTTCAATTAACTGCGACCATGTCAGGCATATTGAAGTAAAACAGGAGCTTGATCATTTTGCTGAACACAGATCGCATTTGTTTTTCTTATATGAGCATCCTGTGACTTTAAGGGAAATGGCATTTTCTGCAGCTCTACAATTAGCACCCTCCTGGAGTCTCTAGATCTGAAAGTCTAATGTGTAGCTAGCAATGGCAAAAGGATTTGATGTTTAAGCCAATCTGTACATTCAGTAAAAAATCTGCTTTCCTCTCGTGGGTTGTCAGCTTCATTCAGAGAGCTTTAATATCCAGCCATGGCAACAGACTCACACATAAATCTGACTGTGATTGTGTTAATAACTGCTAAACATACATGCAAATATTAAATGACCCCATCAAATACAGTGCTGCAATATGCACACATTAAGGGTAGTAATAATAATAATAATAATAGCAGTATTTTGTTTCATGTGTGAATATACATCCAATACAGTTTCAGAAAGTCTTCCTAAGGAGCAAGGCCAAAGCCCATTACAAAGTAAGCATCATCACAATCTGTTTAAACACATCACAACAACATGGTTTGGCATGTTTATTAACCATTAGTAGGACCTTCCATACAGGATTTATAACGAGCTGTTTCTAACAGCTCGTCAGTTACCCATAAAGGGTCAGTTCTGCTAAAGTTGCAAAAATGTGTGTACATAAGCACTGTATCATGGATAGTAAAGAAACAGAAACCAGTATTGTTTTCAACACAACGGATCTCCAAAAAATGGCAAATACATTATAAAAGATTTGTTATTGTTGTTGCTATAGCAACAGTCCTTCTTATCTCTCCAAGCTCCTCGTTTTTGAGTTGCAACATAGCACACACAGAGCTAGCTCAAACATCACATCTTGCATTTCAAAGCACTTGGAACAGTTGAGAGAATCTGATTCAACAATGATGCCTGGTGACAACATTTTCATTTAGGGAAGCCTGAAAACCGCTCAAGAGGGAGGCAGCCTGCATCCATTGTGTACTCCATTTTGCTGAGGCCCTGTAAAATTATTTTCAATATAAAGCTACAGGAGAATTGCAAATACAACATACAGAACTGACTCTTTATATATGTTTATTTTTTTTATATATATATATATTTGTAGAAATAAAACCGCACATGGCCAACAGCACTAACGGCTTTATATAAACTACCTTCTGGGCCTTGAACCTTTGGGGCTTTCCTTTCTGGGTCCCAATCCTCCAAAACACCCTCAGAGAAAATAGAAAGGAGAACGTTGGATGGTACAGTATATATTAAAAAATGTATGTATTAGTATAAATATTTTATTTGGTTTCTTGTTGGCAGACAAGTGTCAAAATCTTTCCACTGTACAATGAGCAAAAAAAGTTCACATGTAAATATGGGTCCTGCACGAAAACTAAAATCTGCAATATTTCAACAGCAGTTTAAAATATTATATATGAGACATGAACACATTGATTCCTTAGCATTTTGCTATATTTGGTCCGTGTTAGCGTGGGGCAGATCATGTGAGATGCATTAAATCGGGATGGAAATGCATGGGCCAATAAAAGGCCAGCTACTGAAAAGCTAGACATTTGTGATTGCAGTTTTACTGGTGAATAAGACTGAAGGGTCTTCTCTATATGCGGCGATTTTCGGCACTGTATTGTTGCCCCTGAAGTCTGGAATGAATAGGGACACTTCGGGACAAACTTTGATCTACCCAATATGTCCCAATGTGACTCTGAATAGCATTGCAATTTGGACTAACTGCCAAAAAACGAAAAAAAAAAAAAAGCCAAGGGTCAGGGTAGGTGAATGACAGGACATTAGAAGCCGGAGAGTGACGAAAGCAAGGGCGAATACCTATGCCCAGAGTTTTACAAGTGGTCAATAGGCACAGCCTCCAAGTACACAAACCTGGGGAGGAGGAATGACATCTGGTAGGAGGTTGTGGATTATGTCAACAGAATTGGTAGGAACAACCACTCCATGGAGGTGGTGAAGAAAAGGTAAGTGCATTTCAAATATTCATACACCATAGGCCACATGTAAAATTGCACTAGACACATAGCTCACACACCTGAAGTTACTCTAAGACATCTACGAGTTGTATCAAGGATAACTACGAATGTACAGATAGCGAATGTTGCATGTGGCTGTATATGTTAAAATGACTGACACCCATGGAGAACATGTAAGGGTATGTGTAGCCAGCACTTTGCAGCAATTAACATGTACAAAGAAAATGCTGCATTTAGCTAAGGGCAACCAGTGTAGCATTACATATCAATGTCAGTGTAGTAGTAGTAGTAGTAGGTATGAGGTAGCACATGTACATAGGTGTGGATATATGTAGATATCAATAGGTACATGCATGGATAGATGTGTTTAGATAGATGTATATGTGTGAATAGGATAACATGTACAGGTGATCAGAGATCATGTAAATTGAGTAGTCGTGTTTTGGGATTTGTTTGATTCATCTATTATTTCCAACCAAATTCCAATTCGGAATAAATTGGTCTATATAGAGTAGACCCTTGAATCAACCCAATTATGCCTGCCAGCCAAGTACCCCTCTTTACTGCCAACGTCAGTGTTCTGTATTTATTTCTACTTCTCAAACTGTTGCAGGTAAATCATTTGGTTTTCGGATCTTTGTAAATATTACCCAGTTATTTTAATATGTATTTATCAGAAAAGTATAGAGAAAATAATAAACTTAAAAATGGGCGAATAAAAGTATTTTTATAAGTTTTAAAAAAAGGATTCTATATCCAATCTATTCAAACATCTGGGATGTGCTGGACAAACAAGTCTGATTCACAGATGCCCCACCTCGCAACCTACAGGATTTAAAGGATCTGCTGCTAATGTTTTGGTGCTAGATACCACAGCACACCTTCAGAGGTCTAGTGGAGTCCATGCCTTGATGTGTCAGGGCTGTTTTGGTGGCAAAAGGGGACCTACACAATATTAGGCAGGGGGTCATAATGTCATGCCTACTTTGGTGTGTATATATATATATACTACAATAATTACACTACGTGTGTTTGATATTTTTTTTTCTACTATTTAGCTTACATTAAGAGATTTAACATTTGGGAATTTGTAGAATATATATATTCTACAATTACAATAATTACATAACCTACTTGTATAGATTATTGACCATTTATCTGGCATGTTCTCAGAATTTGATAAAAGCAATAGCTTCTACTTAATATGACACTTAAACCTGCAGATTTGATTACATCAATCACAAATAAATATTTTCACCATATTATTGTGGCTGAAATTATCATTTGAATATGTTTTGATGTGTGCAGGTAGCTGTTAGGGAATTGCATTCACACGTTTATTACTCAGAATTCTCCCATCCTCCAGAGACAGATAGGACTAAATAACATTTTTAATCTGGGTTCTTGAGTGGTGACCTAATGCTACAATTCAACTGTCCATGGATTATGGTTTTGTTAGAAGTGTTTTATGCAGTTTTATGTAAAAAAAAAAATAAAAATAAAAAAAAAGGAATTTAAAACCTTGCCAAACATAGGGTATGGTCATATTTTAAAGTGTTGTATTGTGTCTCTTTTTTCTTGAATCTTGTTAATAAATCATTTTAATCAGTGCATTTGTTGTTTTCCTTTATAATAACATTTGGTGAAATTAATGAAATCAAATAAAACAAACAAAGCAATGTATCTGTCTGAACTACACACACTATTATTATTTTTCTTAGAGCTGTTAAAATGTAACAAATTCAAGGGACAGAGGACATTAGTTTTGAAAGGCTAGATTTGTACAGTGACTCCTCCTGTATTTGTATTTATGTACATTCATATTTGTTTTTATTAAACATACCATTGGGAGTCATTCCTAAAGTGCTATTCATCATTTCTGGCACGTTAACTGAATTTAAGCATGAATGATATAGGTATGGCGCTACCCTGAAAATACGACAAGGCCAAGGAAAAACATGCAGGAAAAATGAACTGAATGTTTCTTATCAACCAAAACATTCAGTTTTTTCTGTGTTCTTTCATTATATAAAGCTGATTGAAAGTCATGATTAAAAACCTTGAAATGATAACCTAATCAAGGTGTTTATTGTCTTGTCAGTCACAATAGGACATAATGTTTAATAGGACATAATGCTTTTAAAGGGACTGTAATGGTGCTAAAGGCTTTGAAAGGGACCTTTTGGTGGCCGAAATGCATCTTACAAATGTTAATGCACATTAATGTGCTTTCAAAGTACTTTAAAATGCATGTTTTACATTTTGCGTTGCTTAAAATATAAAATACTTACAGCTAGATGAAATTGTGAAGTTACAGCAAATTGCAAGAAACCTGGACTGCCCACACTAGCTGAGTAAAGGTAAATTTCTGCTGCAGGAACAATGAGAATAATTTCATTCAAATTAATGGAATTTCCTGTCTCTCTAGTAACATGTTGCACTGTTAAGAGATCCTACTGTGTACAAGAGCAAGTCTATTACAGTCCACAAAATGTATTGCACGGTTAGGGACTAAATGAAATAAAACTCTATATGCTCAGTGCCTATATAATCAGTGCTGCCGCACCTGTAGTAAACATGCAGAGTAATCTCTGGGGAGGGCACGAGTCAAATATTAAAAATGTGAGTTATGCAGAAGGGGAGTAGACTGTCTGTATAAGATTATTTCTGAAAGAGGGGTAACTGCCCAGAATACAACAATTATTTTTGCCCAATTGGTCACCATATTTTGAAGCTTTCAGTAGTCCCCTTTCCTGTAAGAATATAAAGGGCTTACTGAAACAGTAGAGTGTGCAGCCATAGTGAGGGCATTAGAGAAATTCTTTGCCAGAAGTGAACCTGAAAAAGTTTTGGAGGGGACACAGCTTGGGGGAAGAAGTCAATGCACTTGATACATATCCTAAATACCATATTAAAGGATCAATACATACATTACTGTTAACTAGGTTTTAGAATCAGTAAATTAATTGCCTGAAAAATAACAACAAATACAAAAGAGAATAGGGTTCAGTCCTTGAGCTGGCTAATAACTTCAATCAGTAATTCTTCTCAAGGTCAGAGACTCAGAAAAATTCAGTGTACAGGGCTAATAGTAATCTTGAGCACAGTATTAGTCTGTAGAGCTGCTAATATTGTATAGCAGTCTCATATATATGGCTATAGTATGCAAAGTTATTGACACTCATGTAGCAAGCTTGGTGGGATATACAGCCCCACCATCTGGAGTTGCAAAAAGACACTCCATTCCCAATGCTCGCTATACAAGAAGGTATTAGCCTATACTCCGATGGGGCTACATCATAACTTCCCAGGAAGGGATCTATAGGCATTCTAATAATATAGTGCATTGGGTTTGAATGCTTTTATATTGTGTTTATCTTGCTTACCATGCCCCTCCCACCTATGAAAAACTACATAAAATCACTTAAGCATTAAGGTTCACCCTGTGTGCCTCAAGGACACAATTATTTAAAGTGTCTGCTCTTGTGGAGTAATTGAGAACACTGAAATAAACAGCAATGCTGTTTGTCTATCAATGCATGGCAGGGAAACATTCAAGCTATGCATGTGGATCTATTGGCAGCATGGATTTTGTGTCAAATATGGGTTGCTCAGCTGTTATTGATGCATCAAATCAATGTACACCATTTTCTGTTTATCTCCCTAGGGCTTTAAACGACATTACATAGCAAAAAGGTGAATAAACATGGAATTACGTGTAGCCCCTGTCCCATTTTTTCTTGAATGTCTTCAATTACTTTACAGCAAAGATTTTTTTTTTTTTTTTTTTTTTACTGTGTTAACGATATTTACATATACACATTAATTTGTTTGGAGTAGGTGCTACAGTGCACATGGGTCACATATTGTTTGCATGCAAACCTATCTTTGTAAGCTTGACTTTCACCAGTAGCCAATGCCTCTCATGTAGCAAAGACCCTTTCCTCTCCACCACCATCCCCAATAGTTGTGTCTGATTGAGGTTTCCTCCAGCTCAAATATTCCAGCGGGGTGCATTATTTATACCAGCAGCCTGTCTACTTTTGGTTAGCAGAGAATGGGCACCAGAGGTTTTTGCTTTTATGTAGGTCACCCACATTAATATGGGCCTTAGTTGTACTATTGGATGTATTAGGCAACAATTATGTGAAGGCAGTTTTGGGGAAGAATAGACAGTCCTTCAGGTTCCCTTGTGCTTAATTCTGCTCCATCCCTCCACATGGAGTGCATCCATTATAATTTTGAGACCTCACTGTTACTGTTACCTCACTAGCCAAACAACTTTCAGACATGGACCCACATTCTTTCAGGCATGGCCTTACATTCTTTCAGACATGGCCCTACATTCTTCCAGACATGGCCCCACATTCTTTCAGACATGGCTCTACATTCTTTCAGACATGGCCGCCCACATTCTTTCAGACATCGCCCAACATTCTTTCAGACATGGCTCTACATTCTTTCAGACATGGACCCAAATTCTTTTAGACATGGCCCCACATTCTTTCAGACAGGCCCCACATTCTTTCAGACATGGCCCCACAATCTTTCAGACATGGCCCTACATTCTTTCAGACATGGACCCACATGCTTTCAGACATGGACCCACATTCTTTCTGACATGGACCCATATTCTTTCAGACATGGCCCCACATTCAATCCGGCATGGCCCTACATTCTTTCAGACATGGCTCCACATAATTTCAGACATGGCCCTACATTCTTTCAGACATGGACCCACATTCATTCAGACATGGCCCTACATTCTTTCAGACATGGCCCCACATTCTTTCAGACATGGCCCCACAATCTTTCAGACATGACCCTACATTCTTTCAGACATGGACCCACATTCTTTCAGACATGGACCCACATTCTTTCAGACATGGACCCATATTCTTTCAGACATGGACCCACATTCAATCAGGCATAGCCCTACATTCTTTCAGACATGGCTCCACATAATTTCAGACATGGCCCTACATTCTTTCAGACATGGACCCACATTCATTCAGACATGGCCCTACATTCTTTCAAACATGGCTCCAAATTCTTTCAGACATGGACCCACATTCTTTCAGACATGGACCCACATTCTTTCAGACATGCACCCACATTCTTTCAGACATGGCTCCACATTCTTTCAGACATGGTCCCACATTCGTTCTTTACAGAACCTTCCCTAATACAAATGGGAGGGAAATCTTAAGACCAGGAGACCCTGGAACCTTACATAGCTAAACTGAGCTATACCGGGTGATATATTTTGTGTTTATTTGTGATTTATGCTCACCGGGTGGTGGTATTCATTTTCGCTTGTGTCACTACAGAAGTTTTATGTTTGTTATGACTATTTATATATATATATATATATATATATATATATACATGAATTCACAAGACACTAGAGTGATTACATTTCCTTTTGCCCATTCAGGAACTCTTGTTTTACAAGTGTGTTGCATCATCACTACATTATGTGTGTTTATCTAAAATTAATACAATTTAATTAAAGTGTCGTTCCTACTCACAGCTAATCTCTAGCGTTAATAGGGCTGGCTTTGACACAGCACCACCTGCCATCTGGCGGGGTGCATTATTTATACCAGCAGCCTGTCTACTTTTGGTTAGCAGAGAATGGGCACCAGAGGTTTTTGCTTGCATGTAGGTCAACCACATTAATATGGGCCTTAGTTGTACTATTGGATGTATTAGGCAACAATTATGTCAAGGCAGTTTTGGGGAAGAATAGACAGTCCTTCAGGTTCCCTTGTGCTTAATTCTGCTCCATCCCTCCACATGGAGTGCATCCATTATAATTTTGAGACCTCACTGTTACTGTTACCTCACTAGCCAAACAACTTTCAGACATGGACACACATTCTTTCAGGCATGGCCTTACATTCTTTCAGACATGGCCCTACATTCTTCCAGACATGGCCCCACATTCTTTCAGACATGGATCTACATTCTTTCAGACATGGCCGCCCACATTCTTTCAGACATCGCCCTACATTCTTTCAGACATGGCTCTACATTCTTTCAGACATGGACCCAAATTCTTTTAGACATGGCCCCACATTTTTTCAGACAGGCCCCACATTCTTTCAGACATGGCCCCACAATCTTTCAGACATGGCCCTACATTCTTTCAGACATGGACCCACATGCTTTCAGACATGGACCCACATTCTTTCTGACATGGACCCATATTCTTTCAGACATGGCCCCACATTCAATCCGGCATGGCCCTACATTCTTTCAGACATGGCTCCACATAATTTCAGACATGGCCCTACATTCTTTCAGACATGGACCCACATTCATTCAGACATGGCCCTACATTCTTTCAGACATGGCCCCACATTCTTTCAGACATGGCCCCACAATCTTTCAGACATGACCCTACATTCTTTCAGACATGGACCCACATTCTTTCAGACATGGACCCACATTCTTTCAGACATGGACCCATATTCTTTCAGACATGGACCCACATTCAATCAGGCATAGCCCTACATTCTTTCAGACATGGCTCCACATAATTTCAGACATGGCCCTACATTCTTTCAGACATGGACCCACATTCATTCAGACATGGCCCTACATTCTTTCAAACATGGCTCCACATTCTTTCAGACATGGACCCACATTCTTTCAGACATGGACCCACATTCTTTCAGACATGCACCCACATTCTTTCAGACATGGCTCCACATTCTTTCAGACATGGTCCCACATTCGTTCTTTACAGAACCTTCCCTAATACAAATGGGAGGGAAATCTTAAGACCAGGAGACCCTGGAACCTTACATAGCTAAACTGAGCTATACCGGGTGATATATTTTGTGTTTATTTGTGATTTATGCTCACCGGGTGGTGGTATTCATTTTCGCTTGTGTCACTACAGAAGTTTTATGTTTGTTATGACTATTTTTATATATATATATATATATATATATATATACATGAATTCACAAGACACTAGAGTGATTACATTTCCTTTTGCCCATTCAGGAACTCTTGTTTTACAAGTGTGTTGCATCATCACTACATTATGTGCGTTTATCTAAAATTAATACAATTTAATTAAAGTGTCGTTCCTACTCACAGCTAATCTCTAGCGTTAATAGGGCTGGCTTTGACACAGCACCACCTGCCCTCTGGCGGAAGTTAACACAGCTTCACTGACTTCATTCATTCCAGGAGGCTGCATTATCCCGGACTGAGGCTGCCCGGGACATCAAGTCCCATTGCGGGACTGTGCTGTGCAATCCGGGTCATGTGGTCATCCCATAAGACATGTTATATTTACATAAAACACATATGCACATGGCTTTATTAAAACTTTATTCTGAAAAAGTCTGATCTCTGACTCTACGAGGACAGCTAAATGTGTATTGTGGGATTATTCACTAAAAGTGAACTGACAAATCAACATGCGCAGCAATAATCAGACTGTATAGACAGAAACTTAACTATTAATAAGTGCTTTGTACTATTTCATTGTCAATTCACTTTTAGTGAACAGCCAGCCTTTCCGAACAATATTACTGGCATAGCATCAGTTTACACTCCTTTCTAAGGGTGCCCGCAATATGTACTTGTACGGAATGTCTGTCCAAGTGTATCATGCTTAAATCCAAAGGGCATATACCAGTGTTTTAAAAGAATGAACCGGAAAAGTGGCACAGGATTGTGTGTTTTGATCAAACAGACACAAAACTAGTGTTTTTAGGACTATGTTCTTTATAGAAATGTTTGTCAAGACAATAAACAGATATAAATAACAGCTGCAATCATGACACAAACAATTTTAAAATACATTAATAAAAAAGTTACAACATAAAAATGGACACACGGAAAATGCTTCAGAAATGGTCCATGCCGTCTAGATATGTGTGTTTTTGCAGAAGAATGTTAGAGATAATAACAGATTTAAAAGCAATACCATATGTGATATGACACACTAAACATTGACACTAATCTGCAACTCAAAAAGATTACCTAGATCCCACATTGGCATTTCACCATTGTGAACAAACAATATATATTACGTGTGTGACACTGCCATCTTATGGTGGTTTGGTAGAGTATTGGCTTCTCCGTCTAACAAGAAAGTTGATAGAAATTAGGAGAAATTATGTTTAATTTGGGATGCTTCTACTACAGAAAAAAACTATTTTAAATTAACAACACAGCATAAATTGATTATTAATGAAGTCAGACATGACAACAAACACAAAAAGAACAAACTGAAAAGATTGTAAAATACACAGCAGAACAGGGTATACAGGATAAAGGCAATCTGTAACTAATTAAACAGAGGAATATGATAAAAAGGGGTGAAACTAATTGGATTATTTCATGTTGGTGGGTATGGGAAATTCATATTACAGGGCTCTGTAGCAATGATTCAGTAGAATGTTTTAATATTTTTTTATTTGAGTATTACAATGTTACGGTATAAAAACAGGACAAGTAATTCATCAAGTTAAACCTTTTAAACAACACTATTAGTTGATCCAGTAAATGAAAACAATAAAAGGGGAAACCTTATTACAAACTGCAATTCTGGATGTAAATTCAGTAGGAACATCATTTTTCCATGACGACCGCTCCATTACTAAACATGTTATGTACCTCATTATTTTCAGGGGGGCTCCTTTTGTTTTAACTCTGAGGGGAGATTTATATATTAAATACTAATTGTTGCAAGAAATGTATCTGGATGCATTGTATACCAGCTTACAACATTTCTTTATGGTTGGCACTTACAGTTAGGAATACTAGCACAATGCATGCTATCCATGCATTTGTTTCTAATATAATTTTTAAAATGTAAACACTGAATTTTCTGTGTTAATACTAGCTTTTCTTAATATAAGAAGTAAACTAACCGTGCAAACTGATGATCCTGAAGTTAAGTGTACTAAATATTTAGTTATGAAGGTCACAGTTAATGGTGGTTACATCCCAACAAAATGTGTTGGGACATTAATAAAAGGTGCAAATCACTGTTTATTCTTTATAATAACAAGTGAGTCTATTGTTATATATCCCAACACTTCCATGTACAGTAATGAGAAAAGCCTGCCAAACAGAATCTTTTATGTTGTTTGGACCAGCACAGGAACACATATAGGGATAGCACCACTTTTAGGCACCTGCCCTGTGTGTACCTCAGTAATACACAACTCTACAGTCTTGACTGGCCTCCTAAAACAGTGTTGTTTTCCATCTCAGAATGCAGGCTGAGTAAAATGGAGCTTTCCATCGCTTTTATGTACACTTTGATTTTAAGCAGATAAAGGTAACCCATTGTATTAAATTAAAAGTACAAACTATATACACTCTTATTAGCCATTTTCTTCATATTAAACAATATCCTTCTACATCTTAAATGATCCTTCTAGTAGCATAGGGACATAATAATTTGGATTTACAAAATAGTTAAGTCCATCAAGTTCAACCATTCTACCTAGCATTCCTGCATTTGATCCACAGAATGTGTCGGCAGATAAGAACCATTTGGCCCATCTAGTCTGCCCAATTTTCAAAAATACTTTTATTAGTCCCTGGCCTTATCTTGTATCTAGGAGAACCTTGTGCCTATCCGACGCATGATAGAAACATAGAATCATAGTATGAATACAGAGTGAGAAATGGGACACGTGTGTGTATGAAATCTGAAAACGTGTATTTTAAACATCTATTCAAATAAATTAATAAAGGAAAAAAATTACATCCGATTTACTTCCAAAATAGTTTCTCAACTACGGACAAGTTCAAGATCACTGTCTCAAGTTTATCCTTCTGTGCCTCAACTTTCTGGGACACCAAAAGAAACTCTGCACATGGAAAACACTTCTGCGCCGATAATCCTACATAGTCTGTGGCGCCATGCGGTGACATTGGTGCATGTTTGGCGGTATATTTGTAGGATCAGAGTGGATAACTGAAGATTTCCAGGGTGAATACCATTACCAGAGGTCATTCAGAAATGGAAATGTGATTAAACAAAAAAGCAGTCAACTAATTAATTGAACAGAAACAAAAAAGTAAAATTGGACTAAAAGGAGTTAAGGCTGCAGTTGACACAATGTAGAATATAAGGCTTGCTGCTTTTGACAGTAAAAAATGTGTTAATATTGATAACCAATATTGTGCACTTCTTCAATGTCAAATCTATATTTAAAGTACAGCTGGCTAGATCCATATGGAGGAGATTAATGGTATTTACTGTAGCTATCGTGTTGCACTGCTAAATCACCTCTGATGCGGCATTCAACAATACATTTTTTATGGCTTAATAGGCAGTGTAGTAAACAATTAACTGGTATCATTTATCTTTAAAACACTTTTATGAAGGATAGTATGAGTCAATGTGTAACAATCACAGAAGAGGTTAATGTATAACCCTTTGCTTTGCAATGAACTGAACACACTGCGGATGCAGTAAAGCTCTATTTCTTGTCACCATGTTTTTCCAAGCAAAGTAAAATGTAAAAATTCACGTTCGAAAAAGATTAGTAGAATTTTCACAATCATATAGGTAAAAAGCTTCCATAGAATGACAGAATTACAAAGTTGTTTATCAGCAGACTCGGGTCAGTAAATTTATTCTAAAAAGCCATATTTGCTAAGACATTTTTAGTAGATTTTATTAAATAAAAGGTCTTTATTGTACACTGAACTATGGCATAGTTCCAAAGTATTTTGGGGGGTCATGTCCTATCACATTTGGGGCTTTACCAGCATGACTGAAGCCTAAGCCCAGTGCTTTTTGCTGGGCAAAAATAACATAATGTGTAAACAAGCAAGAAGTGAGCCCCAGACACTAGGTAACTGTACGTGTTTGTGTCATAAAATGTTGCGCAGTGTCACATAACCACACCCTCTCCAGGGTCCAGGGATGTTGGCACGCTGGATTTGCACCCCAAGCTTCATCAGGAAGTAATATTACAGGCACTGAATTAATATCGTGGAGCAAAATATGGGTACAAAATAATTATTTTCAAGAATAAATTATGTTTATAATTATAGGCACTGTTCAAAAAAAATACAAAAAGAAGCAGTATAAAAGCTGAAATTGGTGCTTTGTCAAAACCGCACAGAGCCAAAAGCTTGGGTGGGACTACCAGCAAACCTCTCAAACTGAGAGCACTGTGGTGCAAGTGCACAGTTCATTCTGTGGTCTCATGTACACTGGAGGATGAAAATTGGGACTGTCCTGCTCAATAAACGACAGTTGGGGGCATATACCAGTAGCAGCCCCCAGAAACAAGTGTCACCCTTATGTGGAACTCTTGACAAGTACCTCATGTGGAACTCTTGACAAGCACCTCATGTGGTTCTCTTGACATGCACCTCATGTGGGTCTCTCAAAAAGCACCTCATGTGGGTCTCTTGACAAGCACCTCATGTGGGTCTCTTGACAAGCACCTCATGTGGAACTCTCGACAAACACCTTATGTTGAACTCTCGACAAACACCTCAGATGAACTCTTGACAAGCACCTCACGTGGAACTCTCGACAAGCACCTCACGTGGAACTCTCGACAAGCACCTCACATGGAACTCTCGACAAGCACCTTACATGGAACTCTCGACAAGCACCTCATGTGGGTCTCTTGACAAGCACCTCATGTGGGACTCTCGACAAGCACCTTATGTTGAACTCTCGACAAGCACCTCAGATGGAACTCTTGACAAGCACCTCACATGGAACTCTCGACAAGCACCTCACATGGAACTTACGACAAGCACCTCACATGGAACTCTCGACAAGCACCTCACATGGAACTCTCGACAAGCACCTCACGTGGAACTCTCGACAAGCACCTCACGTGGAACTCTCGACAAGCACCTCATGTGGAACATGATTTAAACAAAACTTATGATATGGATTAATAATCATTTAAAGATAAAGAAATACAACTTTTAAAAATGTCCCCGTAAAAGCACAATAAGTATATTCTGAGCAGGAGATCTGCTAGAAAACAGAGCAGCAGGAAGTAAAAAGGGCAAAGTAAATGTACTCTCCCTGTTCTATTAAACACAGGTCACCTACATTCAGTTGTATCTCACTCACAGTTTTACACTAAAGAGAACCTCCAGTTCCTGAACTCATTCTCTGCATGTGTGTGTGTGAACACATGCACACTAACACACAAATACATCAGCAGTTAGTGCAAACAATGACAACATAACAAAATAAATATACAGGGTATTGCAATGTTTAAAACTCAGTTTGCTGGGGGATTTCATTGCAACAGTAAAGCACACCACACACACACAATGCTTTGCCAAATAAGCAGTTATGGATAGCTACTCACAGACAAATGTAATACATCTGCTCAATAATATAGTTCAAACATTCCAAGTGTTAAGTGTAAAAAAATCTGTATAAAATAAGGCACATCAGAAAAGACTATTGTCTTGCCTTCTTAGTCCATAATTATTCAAAACATGGCAGGCATGTATTTTGGTCCCCTTTTAGTCATAGTTTTTTTGTTATACTACCTGGCACAATTGCACAAGATTAGAAGAATAATTCATTAAGAGTTGAAGTGGATCTGCAAGAAAAGATTTTTTTTTTTGTTTCAAACAATTCATCCTGCCTCAAAAAGTGACTGCAAATGTCTAGGATTAATGGGATCCGAGTAAGCAATCCTGCTGTTTCATGGTGTCCAATTAAGTCTTTGGCCAGATGTGGCGATCATGAATTGAGAGTCCCCGGAGCACAAGAGATGTCACTGGTTAGATTTGTAACACATAGCACATATGTGCAGTTGTCCACTGTGTTCTAGAATAAAGTGCAGTTCTTAGATCCAAGCTTACTCATGATAACGACATTCCAAACAAGTAATCAAGATGAACAAACTAGTGCTTAGTCTGGGAAACATTCCGAATATCTTATTTTTTTTTTTTTTTTGCACCGTGACCTTGTTTCTTGATCTTTTATATGAAATGGCTGTACCTCTGAGAGTTTTCAGTTAGCATTTCCAGGACTTTTTATCTACTCCTTTGTTTTCAGGGATGTGTCTGTAGCGGCATTTATCTCCAAAACTGCACCCATTAGATCGCCAATAATAACATTCGCTGCTTTTTGCTGTTCCTTTCTTCTTTGAACTAAAAGGTCAGGAGAAAGAGAAACATTACTTTCAAAAACAATTCAATCACACCAGTGCCGCCCCCTTAATAAGGGCTATTCATTAAATAGAGGTTTGTGATAAACTGGAAACCAAGATGCCAACAACCTGGCGGGGAAACAAGTGACTTGCAAACTGTTTTCCATTTATTTTGCAACTTTGATTTCAATACAACACTGTTTGGCTGAAAGGGAGGCAGGTCCCCTGGCTGCATCTATAGATATTGTACTTGTAGTCTATATTTATTTTTCTTTTATAGTAAATCACTAAGTTTAGAAAAAAGCTATGACTTCATAGAAACATAGAATGCTTCGCAGATAAGAACCATTCTGTCCATCTAGTCTGCTCATTTATCTGAATACTTTTATCAGTCCCGAGTTCCCTATCTTATATCTAGGATAGCCTTGTGCCTATCTCATGAATGCTTAAAATGTGTTTACCTCTACCAATTCCACTGGAAGGCTATTCCATACATCCACTACCCTCTCAGTAAAATAAAACTTCCTGATATTACTACCTCCCAAACTAGGTCATCCATACTGGACAGTGTTATTTGCTTCTCTTGCATTGAAGTTTCATGCTTTCGGCTCGTCCAAGTGTTAGAAAAAGTCTGCACTGTATCTCAGGTTTTAAGTGTGAAGATTATTTTTAAAACTTGTAAATTAGAGTACATATATAAACCAGCAATGAAATGTTTGTTATGAGAATTAACGTTCTGTATAAACAAAATGGAAATTCCTTTATATTGATAATAAACAAAATAGAATGGGGTAGATATCCCCAGCTTATTATCTCCTACCGCATGGAACACTGGGTTGTTTGTTTCTTGAAACTTTATTTATAATCCTCACATTTACCAGTACTGAGTATTTTTTGATCATTGTTCATTCTGTTTCTGTTTCTGTTGATCTAGCAGCTATAAAACAAGATTTTACTTTTCATTCATTGTTTTTGTTGGCTTGTTACAGTACACTTTGTATGAATAGCTAGTCTTATTTCTGCTTGAAAGTTCCCACCATCTTATTTTCTGTATATTGAACATGTTTTAAATGTGCATGAAATGCACTTATGTTTTACTTTCAAACAAATTACAGTTCAAAACCGAAAATAATTGTATCTAAATATGGTGAAATCAATTAGCGGGAGTACACAGGAGGCTTGATTTCCTCTACAGCAGTTTAATGCCCCCATCTTAGAAAGCGCTGCCATTAGTAATTCTTATGGAATCAGGTGAACTCAGGTGTTTCAGGTGCTTTGTAATACAGGGGAAGAGGTTTCAGCCAGCTTTGTGTGCTGCGATCTATTACAGTAATACAAGAAGGATGGCTCTGGGCAATAAGGACAGCTGTGGTTTCAGACATAGCGATAACGCTTTACCATACCTCCCAACTTCTGCCCCCCAGTGAAACGTGACACTGGGGGGGTGGAGCTTGGGGGTCAGAGTGTCAGCACTAATCTCTCACTAAAGGTGGCAGCGCCACTGCGCGTAAATAGCAGACATTCTCCTATGTCTGAATTCCACCAAGCTCTACCTCAGACCCAAAAAAGCGGGATAAATGTAGCGCTCAGTGGGATAGTGGGACACAGCATACAAATTATGACTGCCCTGCGTAATGCGGGACGGTTAGGAGGCACGTTTTACACATTGTATGCAGTTTTTAGCAGACAAGAAGTGTTATACAGCATTTACCTCAAGTATATTTGTCTAAATAATTTTATTTTTGGGAAGTTCCTTGTGGAACTGTCTCTTTAAAGGCAAAATAGTCAATCCTGACCATGAAATTGTTAACACATAGCTATTGCATCTACAAATTAACTTGAAATACACCATTAAGATAGTTCATACTCCATTTATCCATTTTTAAATGCTATTTTCATCTATTTTTTCAGAGTAGTATGCAGGAGAACAAAACATATATACAATGGTAAATCACAGTTTGTGATTAGGAAGTTATAAACAGAGGGAAATATAAATATTACTCCCCAAGGAGAAGTCTCCACAATACTTCACCCCCTTAGAGAACTCCCTGCCTCCATCAACAAATGGAATATAATGAAATAGAAGAAGATATAGTGCATAACACAAAAATACCAAAAAGAAAAACAGACATAGTATGTATTGTATGAATATGTAATCATCCCCTCTCTGGGGATAAACGCCTCCCAGCTGAGGAAGTGCTGCTCTGGATGCAAGCGCTAACCATCAGCCAGTGCTCAGCCAATCAGATTGCAGGGTTGCCTGTTTTGCTAATGGAATCTGCTAATGCAGAGGGACTGTACATGGTCTGCCATTGTGCTAGCAGCGGGTGGCTGGATCAGCTTGCATGCTTCACAGCATGGAGATCTGCTCATAGAAGGAAAAAACTGCATGCACCTTAAAAATGGATCCTTTAAACACGTGTTTGAGCCTTGTTATGGTCACCGAACATTTAACTTATGCTTCAAGAACAGAAGCAAAAATTAAAAAAAAAAAAATATTTAGTAACTCTTTAACTATTTAAGGAATGGATAAATGCGTTGCTGTTTTCATTTTTATTGTGAGCTAACATAAAAGTTATTATGGAAAAGAAGAGTTTCAGATTTCACAACAAAAATTCAAATGGTAATAAACACTTATTTATAATTGGGTCAGGACAGGAGGCACATTTTACATTTTATGTTTAACAATCCCTTGTTTATACAGCCTAATAATTAACAGGAGCAGATGACGTTCACATATCAAGCAAGGGCCAGGTTAACATGACTCCAAATGATAAATAGGGGTTGAAACAACATACAAATAATAACCTGGAACGCTTTATACAGGAAATGAAAGATGTGGTTTTGTGACTCATTCGTGTAAATATTTGATATATGTCAATGTACTGTCTTTGCTATATAGACACAGCCATGCTGATTATGCTGCACTATCAACAAAATAGCACAAAGCAACTTGCAATGTTTCCTTAACCCTACTTTGGAACTTGAAAATACTGTGGGGCAATGTGCAGCCCCCTTGTCAGTAGAAACTGGTGCTTTGTTTGAAAGCTGAGCAGCTGTGTGTAAGTGCTGGATTGCACTCAACTGATTCCTGATCTGGACCATTCTTTGGAGGAAGCCCCATGACCAAGGTCGGGTGCAGAGAGTGAGAGTTGACTCCCAATGTAGGAGAAGGATAGTCTATGTAACATTTCTTTTAGTCATCTTGCTATCCGCACAAACAATGCTGCTACATGGAGTGTTGCATCTTAGTAAGCCTACATTCGGGGGTTCATTTAGTGAGCCTGCGATGTACCAGGCAGCAGGGAGGTAAGTATCCTAGCAGCTCTTCCATGTGCCTGACTGGTCAGTGAGACAGATTTCTTTTTTTTGTAGCAGGGAGATTGGTTATAGATCTAGCTTCCTTGTATTATTCTCCCCCAGCTAAACTGCAACCAGGCATTCATAAAGGTTTTCCCCATTTTGTCTTTGTCAATAGCAGGTTGACCACATTGAAGCGTTATTCAAGGCCACTAATGTAAAACATATAATCCCGGCCAGCCTTGTGTTCACCCTAGTGTAATGTTTTGGCTGAAGGTTGGGTACTAATGGAAAAACCTGGCAGCGGATTGGGTAAAAAGTCTTCCTCAAAACTGTTTCTGGGGATTTATGTAATGCAGCTGTTGTGATAATTTCGTAAATGGCATTCTAAAATGTCATATAACCATGAATTATCATCATTAGTGTTGTATCTCTTCTGGGACCACCAAAGTTCCTGTCACAAGCCAGGATAGGATTCCAGGGAGGTGCATGGAACGCTGTGGGGTCTGTTTGCACTACACAATGCATTGCTAAGGACTGGATGGTAACACAGACTGGGCTGGAAGGTAATATAGACAGGACTGGGCAGTAGTTGAGACAGAATCAATGAGAAAGGTGCACCTAACCAGAAGTACATATGAACAGGATAGGTTGGTAGCTCTTGGACAGGACAGGCTGGTAAATATGTTGAGGCAGGAAAGAGATGTTAGGAGAAACGCTGGAACCCTTCCGCCCGGTGGCTGAGCTCCCAGGTTAAGTCAAGGTACTTTACTACTTCACTGGAAGGTAAAAGAGTATATTTTTCTTTCTAAGGTTTTATTTAGGAAAGGGAAGGTTATGATACTCTTTTCTGTGTTTTCTTTAATCCCTTTAAAAAAGGTACAATGATACAGTACTGACAAGTTCCCTAGAGAATAAGCCCCAGTCCTCTCTAGAACAAGGCAGTTTTTGGTGCACAACTTACTTTGAGGCGGTCTTCATTTGTGCTTCTGAAGAACTCACAGTTGTAGGTCGGTAAGGCTTATCTGGGTATCGAATCAATAGTTTTGTATTTTCTATTTCTTTACCCTGTTGGTAAGAGAAAAAAAATGTTTATTATACTATGAAATGCAATAAGCACAGAGCTTTGGGGATAGAATGGAGCAAGCTGAGCTTTAGACAATAGCCATTAGTATTAAGTCATTATTTGCCCCGCGGGCCTGATACTGCGCATAAGTTCTATAACACTCAAGCCTAATTTCAGATTGAATCTGTATGTGTTTATTCTGCCTTGTTGAATCTCAGTGGTACTATACAGCAAAATGAACTGGCACTTTAGAAATACAATACCAAACAATATTAAACAAACGTGACTATTTTTTTTCTTTTATTGACACTTTAAAAAACAGCCATTAACAGTACTGCTTTCTCTTCCATATAAAACCACTGTCAGTCTTATATAGTGTTTCAGCATTTGATGCTGGCGTTATATAGTGTTGTGACTGTGTGTGATGCTCTAGTTCACCACTAATTCTTAAGGTATTCAGACATCAATACATGTACTGATATGAGCATCATATCCTGTGGTCGAATACAGAAAGCTTAATTAAATTGGTATGGTAGTCATATCCATACCTCTTCTCATTATGCACCATTAGGTCCATACCCAGAATACACAGCTTAAAATGCACTCTGTCAACCTAAACAATGCATATTATGAAAGATAATTTATACATTGTATTAGCAAAATTGCTACACAAGCAAAGTCATAAAACAAGAGAACAATGTATTAAAAATGTCTCCTTTTTATGACATCACCTTTTAACTTGATATGCAAATTACACATTTCCCATTGTTAATTAAACAAGTTAATGCATAGTTGCCAACATCGGCCATGTTTCCAGGGACACATATTTGTTCCACATGCTGCAGAAAGAGCATGCAAAGTGCAGCCCGGCAGTATGTAGGATGGATATACGCACAGACACAATCCAATTAATTAATCAGGGTGGAGATCTCAAAGGACCTACCATGATTAATTAATTGGATTCTGTCTGTGCGTATATGCATCCTATATACTGCCGGGCTGCACTTTGCATGCTCTGTCTGCAGTTTGTGGAACACAAACGTGTCCCTGGAAACACGGCCAATGTTGGCAACTATGGTTAATGTGCTTATCAAGCCACAAGGTGATGTCATAACCAGGAGATACATTTAAAACATATTTTATTTTCTTTGGTTGCAATTTGGTAACACAATGTACAGGTCATTTGCCCATCATTATTTATGCTCTACATTCACAGTATTAGCAATGCTCAGGTTGATAGCTTCCCTTTAAACGATACAGCTCCACCTCCTCAATTACCTGCAGAACATTGATAAACCCACCTGCAATGCATTCAGGAACCTACCTGTAGTGCATCCAGTGCTTTTGCTGCAGCAGTGGGACATTTAAAGTTAACAAATGCACAAAACCGTTCCCCAAGGAGTCGGATGCTATGAATTTCTCCATAACTTTAAGGGAAAGAAGAGAAAGCAGTGTGCTGATCAAAGCATTTCTGAAGTCATTAAAAAAAAAATGTTTTTGTTTTTTTTCCCTACAGCACAAAAAATCACCCTGCACCTGTTTAGGTCCATCTGAAATTGTTAAAGAATTCATTACCATTGCTGCCTGCTCTTGCAAAGAAATAAGTAACTAATAATGACAGTGCTAATTTCACGGCTAATTATGTGGGGAAGCAAAGTTAATGAAGCCCCACAAGTCTGCAGGTAGAAGAATCCTGTCGCCTCAATAAACAGATTACAATCTGTGACATGAAACATGTCTGGTGACAGGCTGAACGATCAATAAGCATTACCAAATTACATTGTAGCAATTTTAATAACAAGGAAAGCTCCACAAACACATTTACTGAATGTTCACAAATGTAAACAGGCAGTGACAATCAGAAAAACCTAAAAAGCGCTGTCAGTTTAATGATGGGAACTAATGACCAGGGATCCTCTCTGATATATAATTTTATCAGATGGAGAGCAAAAATGGTTTTGTGAAACTAACTTTTATTTTTAACTTATTGAATCGAAAAATAATTTTACCAATGAGATGATAAAATGACAAATCAAGTATGTCCTGTGACATATTTAACCTACTTATACACTAAATAACAAGCCAGCATTACTATAAAAGTTTTATAAAAATACAGTGGCGTACATACATGCACACTCTGATATAGTCAGGAAGGAGGTGAAGCGCGTAGGGTACAGGAGGAAATAACACAGTGATTACCATTGGACCAAACAATTCTCCACTAAGGCCGTTCAATGTCTACTAATCAGTGACTTAATAATGCTTTTGAAGTAAGATTATTAAAAAAAAAACTTTTTTATGTGGGAATAAAAGCTATATTATGATTACTACAGCTAGGCTTAAGAGCAATGGAAAGGTTTCAAGAACCACCAAGTACACACTGGCAATACAGTAATCCTGTGAGTAAGACACAGGGCTACCATAACACCTGATAGTTTACCATAAAGACATTTTATTTTCCAATCTCTCTGGTAGTTTGGTTAAATCCGGAGACAGTAATTCATTGTTCTAATTTGATCAGTGTGTGAGACACCAGTATACCAATTATGCTAAACAAAACAAGAACAAAGCAGAGGCAAAATGCAATAATGATCAGTGACACTTCTAACTGACAGAAGTAATGGATTTGAGCCTAATATCAGTTCCTTGTATGACTTACTCCAACAGCTTAGCTTTCAGTCTGACAGACGAGCAGCCATTCAAAGGATATTGTGTGCTGAGTACTGGAGTGTGCATGCCCAGTAGGGTCTACTCAATAAAATTAAGGTAGAGGAGTTGGAAACATTCTTCCATTCAGCTGCATTGAGATGGGAGCCAAGTTGGAAAATGTCTGGCTGTTGAGTTGACCCTTTTGTCTCACTGCAGTAAACTGTTGTTTGTGTGCTCAGGCTAATTGCACAGTGGCCATAACCATTTACCAACTGCATGTTAAGATCTATCTCCTGAGAGTTTTCAGTTATCATTATAGACAAATTACAAGCCCTGCACTGTGGAGGCCCTAATGCTTGCAGAGACTACATTAAAAGTCAAGTGTATTCTCCACCTTTTAGTAGTTCTAAGCATTCATATAAACACTGAAGATAATGGGGGAATCACTGGGCCTGCATGACGGTGCCATAATAGAGAAGAATGAGGAGTCCTAGTGTGCACACCATGCTTTACACATCCCCAGTTATCTCGGTGGGAGTCCTGTGATTGGTTCCCATGAGATGTCTATGGAGGAGACTTGTATCAGGCCTGTATAGCAAGGTAAGAATTTAATTTTAAGTGCAGCAATTAAAAGTAAATTTACATAAAATAATGAATGCATATTTGTAGTTAAAGTGTTTGTTTTAAGAGGCAGTGGTCTTGGACTGGTTCTTTCAGATGGCATAGTATTATGAGTATGTAAGTGTGTGTATCACTCATGAATACACTTCCACCATTATTACCTTACCATTTGAAGAGATCTCTCAGCTGTTTTTCAGTAATCTGGTCTGTGATATTGCCCACCCACAAGGAGGAACTCTGTGCTCTAAATGAGAAAAGAAGAAAGCTTGATGTTAACTTGAAAATGTGAAATGAATTAACCTAAACATGTCAAGGATCCTGTCTGGGAATAACTAGGGATTGCACACTTCCCCTAATCTAACAAACTACAGATAACCTTGACACACATTTTCCAACACATCCTGAAAACATCCTCCAGGCCTGAATACAAAACACCATTAAATCGACTGTAATCATAGCTAAAAAGTGCACAATGAGGTATATTAATTCAGCCGGGGTGTGTTCATCTCAAAATTAACACGATAAATCATCATCTAATAAATGAATCACTTAAAGGGAATGCAATGTGAGGCCCACATCTCTGGCTTTGAAATAGTTATTTATAAAAGGATAAAAGTATAAACGCCACTGTGTCTCATACTGTAAACCTGACCATGCATGAATGCAAAGGATGTAGCAGGAGGTTCATTTCTGACATTGTCTCTTGGGAAATGTTTCAGTATTTTTAATTCAGGCTATATAAGGTTGTAAATGTGAACCCTTGTGATTTTATCATTCAATTCTCCTGGCTCTTTAGACTGAAAGAGGAGATTCTTAGGCTAATACAATTTAGGAAAGACTCCTTCATATTCTTCACCCATTTGAAATCACTCTAGACTCCGGTTGGTGCCTCAACTATTCATAACGAAGTTCCTTCAAATTAGCGACTCTATGAGGTCCATGAAAATTATTTATTAATGGAAAACCATAGACTAGAATATTCGCAATAGGATTTTGAAGTTTATTTTCAAACCCAAGCACCCCACCTTTACCTACTGTAAAATGAGACTCAAAATGTTTCTGGGCTAACTATGACTTTAAGCCAGGCACATATCCTCAGGCACCGCACATCTATGCACGACCCCGCGCTGGGGTCAGACAGCACACAAACCATGGAAATACAAGGAATAGAGCAGGGAGGCCAACAACAGCCGCGAATTCAGCATCAGAGTCACTCACTACGAAAAGTATACAAAGTTATTTTCATATACTTTTCATGCTGGTCGAATTGGCAACAGAGTGAGTGACTATGATGCCGAATGTTATTCTGCCGTTGGCCTCTCGGTTATATTTTGTGTAGGTGTGCAGTTCGGAGCACAGCTATCAATCACGTGCGGATTCACCCCTGCTTTAAACAAGTTTAATATTCACTATGAGGATTATGTATAAAAACACCAACAGTGCAAAGTGACGGAAGTTTTATAAAAAGGCGCAATCGACGTTTGTTATGTATAATGGCGATCGCACATTTTGAGGTGCTGCTGGAAAGGGACCTCCCTGATCCCCAACACAAATCAGGCGTTTTTCAGCACCTGATTTTTTATACATAGGCTGCGACACAACCATAATCTACACATTCGGCGTAGATAACGCAGGCTTTGTGATATATAATTTTATCGTATTGAGACAAAAAAAATTGTTTATTTTTAACTTTTTGAATCTAAAAATAAGTTTATCAGGATTTTAAGTTTACCTATATTGGCTATTGTGCCTTTTTTTTTATTTTTATAAATCCCAGTACTTTGAGGCGCTGGAAAGGGACCTCCGCCAAACAGCATTTGGCAGAGGTTGCCCAACACAAATCAGGCGCCTGATTTTTTATACACAGTCTGTGCCGCTGCTACAAAACCTTAATCTACGCATACGGCATAGATAACGCAGACTCTCAAAATATGTCTGGAGTCTGCTTTATACATTGGCGCAAACGCCAGTTGGGCCAGGATGTGTTGTAATCCGCATGTGAGCCATGTTATACATGCCCCCTATATTTTTTAAATATTGTATTCACCTTAAGCATTTAAAAACATCAAAAGGGAAAGTACCTTACTCTGAAATTAGCCATAAAATCTATAATAATAAAACCTTGTTTAAAAAAAAGGTTGACAGGTACGGTATAGGGATTAAGAAAGAGACAAAACAAATGTATAGAAAGGTAAAAATTGCTATGCATTAGGACATCTAGTCAAAATTGTTGCAGGCCCAACCCATATAGCCATGTTAGCGAGCAGCCCGAAGGCAAATTGCCCCACTGCCAGCCCTCCCCTTTATTTGTCATTTGCTTGTTGTTTTGAAATAAGGTCAGTATTAACTAAGATGATCACAATGCAAGTTAAAATAATTCTAATGACAAATTGGGGCTGAATAAATGTAAAAAAAAACAAGTAAGCAGTTTCTATAAATACTCAAAGTATTCTGTGCTCGACAGCTGACTGTTAAATGTTTTGAAGAACTCAGGAATTCTGATACGTAGGTTGCATTTGTTCATGTATAATACAGCCAGACTCTAAAAATTGTCATTATTTGAACAGCAGACATGTAGATCTACTCACTCAGACAGACAATTCAGGAGAAAGAAATCATCAACGGATTCCTCGAGGAACAGGTTCACATTTCCTTGGAGGACTGTTTCATCCATCAAAGTAAAGAAAAATAAAGTCTGATTAATACATGGATCAAGTTAGCTTATTCTGCACCATCGCATTTTATATTTGTATCCAAGCTTAAGAGCCTACCTTCTGCAGTGATTCGAGTCTCCAAGACAGCAGGGACAGACCCATATTTCTCCAGCAAACTAATACTTTGTTCTTGGGTAAATCCTCGTTCCTTTAAAAGGAATAAACAGTGGATCAATGTACTGACAACTGTGACTGAATAATATAACGACAAATTTTCATTTGGAATACACGGATCAGCCATAACATTATGACCACTGACAGGTGGCAAGCCGGCAAAGGCAGTGTGATGCTTTGGGCGATGTTCTGCCGGTGATACCTTGGGTCTTGCCATTCATGTGGATGTTACTTTGACACGTACGTACCTAAGCATTGTTGCAGACCATGTAGTCCCTTTCATGGAAACAACATTCCCTGATGGCATTGGCCTCTTTTAGCATGATAATGCACCCTGTCACAAAGCCAACATTTTTCCGGAATGGTTTGAGGAACACAACAACGAGTTCAAGGTGTTGACTTGGCCTCCAAATTCCCCAAATCTCAATCCAATCGAGCATCTAGGGGATGTTGTAGACTAACAAATCCAATGCATGGAGGCCCCACCTTGCAACCTACAGGACTTAAAGGATCTGCTGCTAATGTCTTGGTTACAGATACCACAGCCCACCTTCAGAGTGGAGTCCATGCCTCGACTCCACAGGGATGGTTTTGGGGACCAAAAGGGGACTTACACAATATAAGGCAGGTGGTCATGATGTTATGGATGATTTAAGCAGCCATCTGGGCTCTACTAAGATAATGGACTTAAAATGTGAACTCGAGAGACAAGTCAATTAAAAGATGACAAAAGCATTCTGGAATTCACTATTTCAAAAAAGATGCCACAGTCACAGTTGTCCACTGAGTACTCCAGTCAATTTGACAGAATGACCCAGTACCCAAGTTAATCTACTCAAGTGGGCTGTTAATGTACTTTTCATGGATCAGTACGGTTCCATATGACAATGGAAGTCTTTCAAGGTATTTTTCATTTTGACAACTCTGTGACCAAAACCAGAATATTATCACTGATCTGGTGCACTCAGCCCATCGTTAAGGTTTAGTGAATAAACACCCGTTGCAAAAATAAAACAATAAAATCATTAGCTGAAAAAAGTGCTGTTTAGTGGGTTCAGGAAAGTTGTTTTGGAAACAATGCCGCTTCTATTTGAGAGTCTTCTCTTTTGGAATTTGGAATGTGTTCTATTGCAGAATTGTGGCAGCGCATAGGTTTTAGAACATTACATTCTACATCACCTTTCAGAAATGAACTACTCACCTCTGAGGGAACACAAACTTCAATCAAATAAAAGTTAAACCAAGGCAATAAAGTGCAGGATAGTTAACATAACCTTTGTGTGCCTTTCCTAAACAAATACTGATAAAAATAAATACAAATAAAGTGAAACAATGTAAAGCCAAACATCCAAAATTGAATTCCAATGTAACCCAAGCAGTTATTTCTGGTGCAAACAAATGCTTAGATTTGACAATGTGTTGAGATAATGTCTTTCTTCACTATTCCTGGTTATGTAATCCAAAGCAAGTGGGTAAAATATCATCTGGATCATGGTAAGTAGAGAGCTGTAAGTAGAAAGTATAATTGTATGTCCTTTCTGTACACATGAGTAAAACAAGTTATCCAGAGAGCCAAGCATTATTCCATTGAATAGCAACTGTACTGAACGAGAACAATTATTATTAAAATGGTAGGTATTATTGGTAGGTTGCAGTAGAAGGGATGACCAGTTGGAAGGTGGGAATGGATGCTCAAGAGCAAATTATGAATATATTACGTAAAGATTACCATGAGCCTCATCACTTGGCAGGCATGTATTTCCTTCAAAGCTTCCTCACAGTCTTCATCAAGCTGCAGGACCATTTTAAATGCTTCCTCTGCTTCCAACAACTTCTAGAATTGAGAGAAAGACATGTTAGCAAACCATATGCCTTGTGACAGAATTATACCATAGATGTCATCTTACCATCTTTCACCCTTTACTGTAACATGCATAGTAGCAGACTACAGTCGACCAACATTGTGTGAAACGTTGCAACAAGTTTAAATCATTAACTGACTAGCAGAATGTAGCTCTTTCCAGCATTTTGTCACTTTTGCAATAATTTACTGTTGAGTGAGTAAACCTCACAGTGAGATTTATTATTATCATTATTATAAAGAAACTAATTATAAGGCGATACTGCAACTTGAACATTAGATTCTAGTTAAGTTACCACACAGGAAAAGGCTAAAACTAATTCTAAAAAAGGATTTATTAAAAGTAGAAAGAAATCTTTCATTGTTTCTTTCTTTTAGCACTTGGAGTAAATACATAATAATAAGCATTATTATTACTAACTTTGGTGTGGACCTGCAAGTTTATTTGAATTTATTTTTTGTAGCCACATTTTAGAAGTGTGGCACTGCCTTTCCTGGCCATTATTATCTATTGTTTTACATTAAATTTATGTACGATTCCTATCATGCACTGAAAAATAGTTAATTTGCATATCACACTGTCAAATGGGAGTTTGGATCATGAAGTTTCAAAGCATTTTTTCTCTAGCAATACACATTTTCTTGCAATTCTGTAGAATTCGATCCAATTCTGTAGAAGTCATTTTCCACGCAATACATTCTAAGTAATCACTCAGGTGACCTTCAATGCGGATGTGCCACCCAACATTCCGTTGCATTAATCAATAGAACATAAAAGGGGTCTAACAAAATGCAGGTTATTTCTAAAGGTCAACTGTGGAACAAAGCATGAAAAGTGGAGCAATCAGCGAGAACCTTCTATAGGGAGACGTTTACATATGAGGATTAGCAAAAGCAAAATATTGTACAAAAAAAATAAAAAAAATGTACAAAAAAAAATTAAACCAAGGCATGCATTTTCAAATGCCAGCTTTAACCTGCATTTATTTGTTACATTTTTTTAAAGCTGTAGTAGACCCTTGATTTTTTTATTACATTTTTTTTTTTAAGAGGACACCACATGATTTAATTAATGGGATTGTATGTTACTGCACACAGCTGTTTGCTGAGATGATGAATCAAAGGGAAATACAGTATGACCTGACATAAGGCCGAGAATAGATTAGAATCTTAATGTAAACAGTGATGTCATAGCAACAATTGTGCATTTCCTGTGCATTTATAGGAGTGTGTAGGAAGAATGTCAGTTATTTATATCATTAGTGACATTTATAGGCCTGCCATTTAGAAAGCAAGCATGTCATGAAAACCTCCATAGTTACACACTTGTATCTAGATGAAGGCATTCTCCCTGCAGTAATATAAAATTATCATTAACACACATTCCAATATGAAGCAGGAATGAAATGTCCACGGATAAATGTGTTTTCAAAATGGAGGTCACCACTGAAAGAGGAGTTTAAAATAATACAATAAAACCTATGGGCAAACAGAGGCTGCAAAAAAAAAACCCTGAGAGATCTGTAGCTCGTAATCTGGACTCATACTGGTTATCATGGGATATGGGCATGCATAAAGGGTTAATAAGACATGGCTAATGTCTGATATATTCATTATCTATTCCCTTTAAGAGTTTGGGGGACGGGGGGGTTTGCTAGTCTACATTTAACAGTATTTCCACCGCAGATAATAATTAGTGTGGGGCTAATTAAACAAGAAATCAAGTGGTTTGTGTGCTCTGGAATTTTTGGAAAAAGCCATGTTATCCATTAAACACAATTCACTGTTTACACCTTGCTCCTAAACAAACGTCACCAAACACAGTCATCATGCCTAATTTGGTGACCTCAGTCATTAACCATATTAAAGTATGACGAACCTAATGGCTTATGTAGGATTGTACTATAATATTACATTCCCCCAAAGGATTCTTCTTCTAACATTTTCTATTTCTCTGAGAGCTCTTAAGACCGTGAAGAATTAATGTTAATGGAATAAAATTCACATTATGAACCTTGAACACTGAAGGGCATCATCATTTATACAAATAAACTGTAAAATGGTTTTAACGGGGGTTCTAAATAGTTTGATAGAGAGTGGAGTAATTGGATCATTAATGTCTACACCAGTGAGGGTTAACCTTGGCACTGCAGATATTTGGAAACTATATATCCCATATTACTCAGCAAGACTTATGACAAACACCTGCATTGCCAAAGTTAGCCATCGCTAGTCTAGAGTCTCTAGAAGAGAGGGCTTGACATGTGATAATCTAGCCAATCCAATGACCTCATTACAACCTCATATGCAAATCTGTTACATTTCTGCACTTTAGGTTGACTGAATAACATTACAACAAGGGGGGACCATGAATGTGTTAATTAATTACAGTAATTTACCACTGCAATACTTGGATAGTTCTGGAACTATACAATCATTCTGTTTATTGGTTATAGCTTCAGTTTAACTATTGTAACTGGTCCTGAAATCCAGCATGACTTTTATTAAACAATATTTTTTAATATTATTAACCAGCATTTTTCTTCCTTTGAATTAACAGACAACTAACTTATTATTTTACTTGGGCTTCAAATATAGAAACTCAAGTGAAAATCAAGTGCCCCTAATATGAGGATAAAGTGGCATGTATTTCTGATAGTACATGCCAGTTTATAATGTGACCTGTAGCAGACATGGGGGATGGTCACATGAACTAGCAAACAAAATCCAATGAAAATATCCCTAGCAGTGTAAAACAATAAATACAGCTTATTTTTCACTTTTTTTTCAGTGTGTGAAGATCCAGGTAGATTCTGTGAATTTAAGTGTTTATCAGTATTTTAGCAACATTACATCACTAGTGGGTTCACATTACTCTGTATTTAACCTGTACATTTGTACATACAGCCAAAAGGAGACATCACAAACATGACTCTCGGCCTGTAATTTGCTTGCAATTATGCCAGCTGAGTATTTCGAGTGGGTATGTTTAACATTGGCAGCAAGCCATTTTTTACCAGCTGTAAAATACCCGATGCGTGGCAACCCTACATGCAGAAAGCATGCCAATGGACCCCATGACTGAATTAATTGGTTTCTGTGGCGGTTTGTGATTTGGAAAGTAGAGCAGAGGAATTATTAGACACATACACACACACACCAGACAAGCCAGAAGACTCTCACATTCACAGTGCTACCACCACTGAAAGGGATTCTGGGTAGGCACATGCAAGTAAGGTTAGCAATGATCACCTTTTTGCCTCTATATCCACTTTATATATGGACCCTTGGATCAAATGCCTTCTGTACTAGACAGCCAGTTTGGAAGGTAACATTTTACAGCTTTGCAGATCTTTTACCTATATTGAAATGCCACTGTGAGAAAACAACAGCTGTTTCACCATCTTTATGGATGGATTTCCCTATCTCAAGCAAATACAGGCATCATTTCTACTGTTTTTAATATCATACTGAGTAAAATAATTAGACAGAGACCCTTCCAAAACAACCTTCTACATTTTATGGCTTTAATGTATAGATGGTGTTTTCTGTAATATAGGCCCAGTCTGATAAATAAGCAATATATAAACTTACATTGCAACCCTGCAAAGCTCTTCCTTTTCTGAAATAGCCCTTTGGACAGGCAGTAGAAAGCTGTATGGAGACTTCAGCATCCATTAGTGCCTTGGGGTAAAGCTTCAATTGCTCATAGCAGTAGGACCGGTTTCCAAAATACCTGCAATAGAAAAAGATCACTCAACGTAATCAAAAGGAAATATAACAAATTTACCTTTTAGCACACGCTCCAGTTATGCTACAGAGGAAAAAGCATTGCTTTCCACCGAAACTCACTCAACAACAGTCTTTGTGCTCAGCAGGCATCATCGGCTGCTTCAAAACAACCAAACAGCAATGTTCTTTATTATAATCAGGTGGCACTAGACTCACTCAACTGAATTATTGTTCATGGCTAAATATAGCAGATCAGAAAAATCCTTTGCCAAAGAGTATTTTAACTGCTTCTGCAGCAGGGTCCTAACTATTTATTGGTAACAGATCCAGGTCAATTTATTTATTGTTCAGATAACAAAGACAGTTCAAGCACTAACAGCACAGTTCATCTAAATGGACAGAACAAAGGGGATTGTAGTTTGTGTACTTGGATAAGGTGGACTATAAAATTCTTACTTCTAGCTCCTAACCATTTTTTGATTGTTTTGCATTGAACTCTATAGACGTAAAATATCCTGGCTCCTAAATAACTAGTCTGCTGCTTGAATTTGTCAGTTTGGCTCATAAAGTCTGTAAATACTAGTCAGTCCTGGTAAAAGGGTAACCAAGTCACTTTATTATTTATAATATAAAAATATACTGTGCATGGCGGCTTGTGTACACTCCGCTGCATCTCTTTTCCTAGAATCTCACAACTAGTATAAAAACAATTAAATGAAACAAATCAAGCGTGCACTTAAAATACTAATGTGTAATTCTGGTAAAATGACAAATATTAACCTTGTGGTAATAAAAAGCTGAGAGGCTCTTTGTAAGGGTGTTAAAGATTACAGATAAAATTGTTATGATATTTGTGTTTTGTATATACAACTACAAGGGACTGTCTTCACCGAAACATTGTTTTTATTGTGAATGTAGAGCATAAAAAAATGATTGAAAATGATCTATACATTGTGTTAGCAAAATTGCAAGCACATGCCTAAATTAGGAGAATGGGGTCTGTTCAATGACCTGAGTTAAGTTATCTCATGTCATCGAATCCCAAAGGCTGCAATAATAAATGTTTTAGTTAAAAAACAGTTATAAGTTATATTTTGTGTCTGTGGAGGCTCTAATATATGACATCACCTATGGCTTTATATGCAAATCACACTTTTCCCATTGAAAACCAGCTACCTTGCAAATCAAGCAACAGGTGATGTCATAAACTGGAGACTGGAGACACATATAAAACACATATAACTACTCTCTTCTTTGTCTTATTTGAAGACAAATATTTTGAATTGTTTGAAATGGATATGTGTATGGAAATATTTTTTCTATTAGTCTAGGCATTTACTTGCAATGTTGCTAACATACTGTATAGATCATTTTCAATCATTTTATATTCTCTACATTCACAGTAAAACAATGTTTAGGTGATGCAGTCCATTTAAATTACCCAGTAACTACAGAGAACAAGTATTTACTCACGACGCCTGACTACTCACACATTGTGAAGAAATATATTACTAAGATGTTTGTAGTCCCTATAGGTCTGAGCCTTTAGTCACAGAGCAGCATATTCCTCTAGAACGATTGAGTGTAACAAAAACTGTACTTTATGGGCTATGATTTTACAGACAATGTTGCACTGTTATTTCTGTGTTTATCTTTTTATGTTTGGGGATTTGAAAACAGTGTTTATTGCTACAGGAATTATCCGGCTAATAAGTGTCATTTTATCAGAATTAAACCTCCATGTGGCATTGAGAGCACATACTGCATTTTCTATATTTAACCAGATTTTGCCTTGATACTTACAAAAAAGAACATATATGTCAGGGCAGTAATTAGGTTGCTTAAATATGCTTTGTAGAAGTGCCTCTGAATAAAATAGCTCCGGGCCTACCTAATCAGATAATTTCAGACTGGCAGAGACCCATAGAAACATAGAATGTGTCGGCAGATAACCATTCGGTCCATCTAGTCTGCCCAATTTTTTTGGAGTACTTTTATTAGTCCCCCGTTCCCGGTCTTATAGCTAGGATAGCCTTGTGTCTATCCCACGCATGCTTAAAATCCTTGACCCACATATTGCTCTTTAGCGCCTCACACTACAGTTCCAGATTTGGTCAGTAGGAGTATTTGTGATTATGTGCAGACACTCTCACGTCATCATCCTATGACTATTTCTCTCACAACATGGACTAATATGGGGGAGCAGTGAAGTCTGGCTGTCTGGCTTCTTTTGTGCTCCTTTGTGACTCTCCACAAAGTATTACAAAGCAGTAAAAGAGAGAGGATATAGTCAGATGGGGCTATTCACTAAAAGGTAAGTTGAGGTGAGTAGCAGGTGAGTTGAGGTGAGTATCAGGTGAGTTGAAATGAATAGCAGGTGAGTTGAAGTGAATAGCAGGTGAGTTGAAGTGAACAGCAGGTGAGTTGAAGTGAACAGCAGGTGAGTTGAAGTGAATAGTAGGTCATTTGAGGTGAGATGAACATTTCATCTCACCTCAAATGACCTACTATTCACTTCAACTCACCTATTATTCACTAGAACTCACCTGCATCTCACTTCAACTCACCTGCATCTCACTTCAACTCACCTGCATCTCACTTCAACTCACCTGCTACTGACCTCAATTCACCTTTCAGTGAATAGCCCCAAGGGGAACAGCATCTGCATTTCGGATATCTGCACTTCATAGCCAAGCCAGAAGCCACAGCAGACCTAGAAGTTGCTCCTGTATGCAGCACAATACTGATCCCACAACTAACTACTAACTGAGCTGCTAAAGACTACAAGTTGTGTCATGAATATCTCAGATTGCATAATCCTGATTTTAGGACTGTAATTTTACAGGTGGGAACGCATTACATTGCAGGTCATAATCATAGGTCACTACAGACTTACTACTGCTCCATACATATTGATGGTTTATGCATAAGATATCATGACTGGCACATGTGCATAACAGGTCTAACCACAGATAGAACAGGTTAGAATACATACCTGTAATCCTTTGGATCCAACCTGATAGCTTCACTAAACAGTTCAATGGCTTTGGTGTAGTTTCCATCTTCTACTGAATTAATACCTTGTTCTAAAAAGAGCAAACATGATAAAAACAGACCATATGCACTTATATTGTAATACTTTCTGCAAGATCCTAACCTCACAAACACATTTATATTGTGGTCAGGTGACTAGATATCAGGGCCAACTCAGTATAGACTGATTTGGCTCAAACTGGATTCGGAACAGGCAAGCTAGCTGAATTTGGAAATCGTCAAATTCCGGCTACCCAATATCCCCGAATTCAGGATCAGGACAATTTTACTATACAAAAATATGCATATAGAATCATAATATACTAATGGTTATCTATTGTAATATTAGATTTACATTAATAGAAGCATTTTTATATTTTAAGTAAAGTTTATTTTATAATTCTATGTTCATGTATCATGTTATTTTGTAAAAAAACAAACAAAAAAAAAACGTTAATGATTTTTATTTTATTACACTTTGGGGTAACTTTAGATAATTTGAATATAGCCAAGGTCCTCCTCTTGACTTCTATGTGAGCACATTATGTTCCTTGATGGCCCTGAACCTAGTTTTTTTTTTATAATGTGTCCAGATTGCTATTCTACAGTTACTGGACTGCTGGGAACACACCTGCCAGTCATTCAGATTCCACGTCTGCCTGCCACCAGCACTGTGCTATCTTACAGTTACTGGCCTGCTGCACTGCTGGGAACACACCTGCCTGTCATTCAGATTCCATGTCTGCCTGCCACCAGCACTGTGCTATCTTAAAGTTACTGGACTGCTGCACTGCTGGGAACACACCTGCCTGTCATTCAGATTCCATGTCTGCCTGCCACCAGCACTGTGCTATCTTACAGTTACTGGACTGCTGCACTGCTGGGAACACACCTACCAGTCATTCAGATTCCATGTCTGCCTGCCACCAGCACTGTGCTATCTTACAGTTACTGGACTGCTGCACTGCTGGGAACACACCTGCCTGTCATTCAGATTCCATGTCTGCCTGCCACCAGCACTGTGCTATCTTACAGTTACTGGACTGCTGCACTGCTGGGAACACACCTGCCTGTCATTCAGATTCCATGTCTGCCTGCCACCAGCAGTGTGCTATCCTACAGTTCCTGGACTGCTGCAGTGCTGGGAACACACCTGCCTGTTATTCAGATCACATGTCTGTCTGCCCCCAGCACTGTGCTATCTTACAGTTACTGGCCTGCTGCACTGCTGGGAACACACCTGCCAGTCATTCAGATTCCATGTCTGCCTGCCACCAGCACTGTGCTATCTTACAGTTCCTGGACTGCTGCACTGCTGGGAACACACCTGCCAGTCATCCATATTAGGCACCCACATTTTCTATCTGTTAAGATGCTACAAGAACCAATCTGACCGACAAATGCCTGTGACCTGTGTGGTACTCCATCCGTGATCTACTGTCTTCTGATAAAAGTAGATCACAGTAGATCTTTTACCTGATCACCTGATGTGCTACAGTATCCAGGAAATAAAAAAATGTCCCCCGCAAGACCATCAATGAAGTGACCGTTTTTTTATCTTATTTAGAATCTTGTATTTTTCTTGTTTTGTATTTGGGTAACTGTGTGAGATTGAATATGTGTTTCTTGTCTTCTCACCACACAGATTGCCTGTTTGGACAACGTGGCAGTTTATACTTTCCGGAGATGAAATGGAAGGGGTTTATTTGTTGTTCCAGCAATGATTGATTTAACAAAAGGTTAGTTTGGGGATTTTATTGGAAACTTTACCTGCAGCTAATTCTAAACTGGTCTCCAACTCTTGCTGTGACTATTGATTTTGGATATGTTGTCTTTTGCTGTAAATCTCCTGTGCAATAATCTGGTAGACACAGTAGATATTTGTTCTAAGATGCCAATGTTTTATTTAACATATTTAATAATATAGTTGGATTACTCTCTCCAGATCACGGGATCAGTAAATAATTATGAAAGCTCTGTGAGACAGAATGTCGGAAATTAACAGTTACCTGTGAAATGTGACCATCACAATCAAACTTTTCTAAATGATTCTGTTATCTAGCGCCGCACTAACCCCCAGGACCCTCAGACTGCTTTGGAGTGTCTTTTACTGGTTTAGTACTTTTTTGATTTGTAGCCCAACAAAGTGTAATAATCTGTCTAATCCTGGCTCACAAATAATTCCTACACATAATGGTGTCTTAATCCTCTTGCACACATACCAGCATTCAAAAGTTTGGAGTCACTTAGAAATGTCCTCGTTTTCCATCAAAACATACATTGAAGAAGTAAAATGAACAGGAAATACATTCAAGATGTTGACAAGGTTATAAATAATGATGCCCGAAACGTTGATTGATGGGACATCTTATGACAGAATAAAATATCATGGTGACTAGTTAAAGTCCCATTAATGTATTTTACATTTGGAAGTATATTTATATACTCTATGTTATATCTCCCAAGAACCCTGTGATATCTGAGTGCTGATTTGTGGAGTATTTTATTTATAATATATATCTAGTATACAGCTGAAAATCATTGTGTTGATTAAAGAAACAATAAAACTGGCCTTCTTTAACTCATTTGCTTTATTTTTTTTTTAAAAATAGTACAGAGTCACAAAGTGGACTAAAGAAAAATGTTTTTTTTTTATTATAAAAAAAATTCATACAGCAAGGCTAGGAAAATAGTCTACTCTTAAATAGAGCCAGGCACTACCATATGAAGCCAGGCACTGATCCACCCTGCCCCTGGGTTTCGTCTGCAGCCCTCTGGTGAGACAGTTCCCTGTACTGCAAGCAATGCTCCTAAACATACTGCTGCTTTGGCTGAAGAATTACACTGTACACAGTGTGTGCTTAACAAAACTGTATAAATAAACTTTTTTTTGCTTGGGTATATTCCACAGGATTCAATATTGACCCTCAGCATCAACAAAGCCGATGAGATTAGGAACAGAGAAGCAGATATTGTTACCCCTTCATCCATCAGCCACTCAAAGTGTGATGTACCGTGGGATTAAAATTGAAGCTCAGGTCTTATGTGCAACAGAAGGTGTACACACTTCTAAGTTATTTACTGTAAATGGCCTATTACTGGTGTACAGATATGCATCTGATAACACCTTTCAGAAAGTAAGAGCCAAATATGGCCTGTAGTGTGAAAAGCCTGTAATTAGAATGTGTCAGAGTCTACAGGGCTAAAAAAAGCATGCTGTGATTCTCCATGTGGGTTATTTAATGGATTGGACATGAATGAGTAATGCTTTGTTACAATTATATTTCTCAAATGTTCAAAACCTAGGCTTATGGTGTATTTCATTTTTCCTACATCATTTGATAATAACAACTAATACAATATTGCATTCGCATCCTCTATGCTAAAATTGACTTCAGCGGGCTAACATGATCATCAATCTCTCCATCTTTGTACGTGATAGTGCCAGTGACAGCCCCTAATTCCTGACTTTATCCTCCAGTGTTTGCATTCTCTGGGACAAGGTGGAGAATGAATTCTGCACAGTACGGTAAGTGAGCATCTTGCATTGCCAGTGGGGCATGTTGGAAAGCATATAAGCCAGTAACACAGAGAGACTTTAATGTGTAGCTGGTCATACGGTGGGGTATGGGATTTCAGTGATAAAAATAACAGTGAATATTGGGGCGCTCAAATTTACAATTTTTACCACTCAGTGTAACCTTTTCAATACACTAAAACCACAGTGATAGTAAAAATGGAGGCTATTATTAAGGTAAGTAATTATTTTTTGCACACCCTCTATGTTGGCTATCATTGTATAAAGGATTTCAATCTAGAGCTTTACTCAGAGAGACTTGCAGGGAACTGAATGGGAGAATTTTTCCAACTCGGCTACTTTGGCCTCAAGTTTGAAATACCCTTCTCAATTCCTTGCAACTTTCTCTTTCAATGCATAGAGCCCTTCGTTTTTTTGGTACAAACGTAGTAACATTTATAAGTAATATACAAACATTAACATGATGGGCTGTGGCTACTGGGTGAATTACCAAGAAGCAGAAATATGCTAACAAAAAACAATGTCTTAACAATCTTTATGCCAGGAGCTCTTATAGCTTTTACGTCAGTGTGGTTAGCTCAGTAGACAATAAGCTTACCACTAGAATGATATGTGATGTGTCAATATCACCCAGTATTAGAGGCTACTGGCAAATATTATCCAATAACGATTCACTGGCCAGACTCTGTCTGGTTAAGAAGGACAATGGTGAGACTTTTTAATGCTCTTTTCCCCAGGAGTGAACACACTTATGTTTTTAATAAATACAAACAGAATATGAATAGAAACACCACTAGTAACAGGTGAATCGATGAATAACGTATTTGCACTCTGAGCTGGTCTCAGTGCAACTACTATTTGTAAGTTGTTAATACTTTGTAAAACAGTTTTACTGAATGCATAATCTCTCCTGTTCCTATATGTCCACCTGAGACTCTATTTGAGACAGCCAAGTCCTTCGTCATTCATCGATTCGCCTGTTTCGACTGATGCTTCTATTCATATTCTGTTTGTCTTTCTGGGATCCAAGGAATTCTTAGAGGAGCACCACATCGATTTGATTAGGGAAGTATTTTCTATTTCCCCTAACAATATTTATTATTAGTTTATTTCTTTTGAGTCTGTCTACTTTTTCTGTTGTTTTAATAAAGAAAGCCATACAATAAGATTTTCTTTCAGCGGCACCACTGCAAAAGCAATATCTTTTTACTGATGCATATAGTTTAAGATACAAAACTCACATTATATTTCTTTTAAACCAGGTAGATTAATGGAACACGGGCAATGCCATTAATACCAGGTTCTGGAAAGACCAGCGGTCAGTAGTTGAAGTTACGTTACACATACACATCCTGCTCGTTTTAAAGGATAATGCTCTCTTTTTTTTGCCAGTTTGCTTATTACAGAGGTCAAAGCAAAATTAATATGGAAGTAATGCCATGAAAAAAGTTATTATTAGCAGCAAAACAAAGAAAATTACATCTTTATTAAAATGTCAGTTAAGGAAATGACTCAGTGCTTAATTAGACGACGCACAGCTGAAATGTCACCTTCACAAACACAAAAGTAATCTCCCATCTCACAGCCCCACTTACCAGCAAGATGCTGTCCCCTTTGGACTGAAGAACTTATACAGTCGCTCTGGTAAGAGAAAGAACATGACTAAATGATATATGAATAAAGGCCACTGTAAATGAACTGACTCTAATGAGTTTCTACAGTAAAATTCAAGAATAGCTCGAGCAGGACAACTTTATTTCTGACACTAAGTCAAATTCGGCATCCGAGTTTGACTTAGAAAAAAAACCCAGGTTCAAATCCCCATTGAAAGTCATGGGAGTGGAAATGTTAGAAGCTATTTTTGAGATTATGTAAAACTCAAGAATTGACCCATAGGATCCATTGAATAAACTACTCATATTCTAAAAAAGCACTTCCTGGAAATTCTAACATAATGGTTCTCTACTGAACCAATGATTTTACTTTTTATTTAAAGCATCGAGAATGAATATCAAGACAGTGAAATATATTGATTAAATGGTGGACCCTACTGAACTGACAAGTGAACTGGAAAAATCAGGCCCTAACCTATATTTCCAACACATCTTTCCAATGTTTAATTTTTGCTGTTCTTTTACCATAGCATCTTTTATTATTTGAAACATCAGTATTCTGATTATTGGAAATGTTACTATAACTCAACATTAATGTATATAGACATGTACCTCGGAGGCGTTACAAGGCAAGACATGTCAGGTCTGTGTTACATCCACTTTAAAAGGACTCAAAAGTTAAAAACAACTTATATAATATGATTTTTTTTTTCAGTGAAATTTTATACATACTGCTTTTATGTTTAAGTTGTTGTTTTTCTTCTATATTAGCTAATTATTTTTATTAAACATGCAAATATTTTTACTTTTGAATTCTGACCCTGCCTTTTAGGCAATCTTTTATTTTATTTATTTTACATTCCATTTTTTTCTATGAACTTGCAGCATAACCTCTTAAAGGAAATATAAGAAAGATAAAAAGTTGTAAAAATAGAAACAAATGGAAAAAAAAAAGTGTTTTATTAGCCAATTTAGGGCCAGTAAAAGATTTCAGCTAAAACAGTGCATGATTGGCAGATTCCAGCTGCCTAGCTTTGGATCATAATTTGATTCATAATGGTCACATACACTCAGTAAAAGCCGGACCCTATTTAGTAAGACAAACTGAACAATCTATTGGTTTTTCAGGATTTATGGTAGCCAAATAAAAATTAGGGTATTCAGGCCAGCATGCAGCATGAGCAGCTTTGCAACCTTGGCTGAGCATGATGGGTGACTGCCTGATTATGTGCATCTAATTTTGCAGTTCTGCTCTTGCACATTTATTACCTCTTGCATTTTCCCTTCATTCTCTTTGTTAGCATTGTGCTTCTTTTCTAGTTTGCTTCTGGTCTTGGGCCTTATGTGGCTGGCAGCGTTAGCAACAAACGCACTGTTGACATCCCACTCCGGCTCCTGCCAAGATATAATAGACACTGTCTGAATCACATTTAAGTACTTGTACAATCTCTAGTGCATACGCTCTCACTTAGCAACTTTGGGCCCCATATGGTAGCAGGTCTGGATTTTCCTTCTTGTACATGGTTCTCCCACCTGCGGCCCTCCAGTTGTTGCAGGACTATATTTCCCATACTCCTCTGCCAGCCTCTTAGCTGAAAGAGCATTATGGGAGTTAGCTGAAAGAGCATTATCAGCTGCTTGATGACCTCAGATTGGAGACCCTGGTCTAATACCTCAAAATTAGCAAAGCTAAGTTTCACGTTTGTTTCATTTTGTGCCAATTTGCATTGTCAGTGACCATTCTAATTACCTGCTCATTCTCTTCCAAGTGTTTTTTCTTTTCAAGTTTTTTACGTTCACGCTGCCTCTGTTGGTAAAAGCAAGATTCTCTTTACCAAGTAACAAAAATGATTACCTTAAACACAAAGCAGTTAAAGGAGCAGAACATAAAAAAAGCCTCAACTTATATGAACATCTGTCTAAAGCCATTTTTGATTTGAAGTAGAATTTCTCATGCCATGTAATCATTTTTCAAGTAGCAAGTATTTCTTTTTTTAGAGGCTGAGTTCATTTCTGGCTGAATATCAAGGCTTGCAAAGTTGCAATTCAGAGATGCTGATTATGTCATTCCCAGATTCCCTATGGAATGTAACTCTGCACAGAGTACAGAGGCTTGAGAAACTGCACTAATAGACCTTGTTTAAAGAATATCTCAACAAGAGCACAGATTTAGTCGTTTGAGTGGCTGAATCACTGATTAGTCATGCTTAGCAGGATATCGCTAACCTTTTTATGACTAGTATTTGTCATGTATTTGAAAGTTCAATGAAATGTATTCTGAACACGTACATGTATGGATTCAGGTGTCAGAACTGAATATGAAGCATTGCTTAGTCAACATCCCAACATCGAATGGAGTCCCCACAACACATATGGATATATTACTATTAGTATTTGGTGTAATTCTAATAATCACAAAGATAAAATGGAAATCAAAGTTACACTCCAAATGGATCAGCCAGAATGAAAATGCGTAGATTAAGATAAAGTCAATGGACTTCTAGTTAATATAAAAGACAAAATCCCCTAGAGGAGTGTAAACAAAATGTCCCATGTTTTATTATATTATTACAATTGAGGTTCTGCAAATACTTTTAACTGTCTTTATAAAAGTGGACTTTTTATGTTAAAGCTGTCTCTACATATTGTTTGAATTTTTGCTAACATTAACTAAAATTTTAACCTTAAAAAGCAAACTTTTGTGAACTAGAAGATATATACAATATGTTACTACACACTACATTAATTATTACTAACCTAATTATTATTACCCTACATTAATTATTAATGCCCTAATTATGTATAAAACTCAGTTCTATTACATAGGCTCATGTAGAAAATACAAAAACATGTATTTTTTTTAATAAGAAATTATGATGGGTAGGCACAGGGTAAGACATATGCAAATAAAATTAATAATAATAACAACTAGGATTTATATAGCACCTTTCGCCCAAAATGCTTTTTTTGGTGCACGCACTTGGAATCAACTGAATCGGCAGCTGAATTGACGGTACACATTTACCAACCACGGAAGGTTGAAGGGCAGAGTTCACCCTGCTGGGATACGAACCTGCAACCTTGAGGTACTTCATTCAGGGCATTTATCAAATGAGCTCTCTGATGTGCAAAAGTAGATATACAGAATAGACAAACATATACAGATTGGTCCTTAGGACCAAAAAGAAAAAAAAGTCCAATCAAAGTAAGGAAAATGATGACTGCTTCCAGTAGAATAACCTATAGAAGTATTGTCCAACTACTATCTATGGCCTAAACACTTTTGATTTAGGATTTTTAATTTTGCAGCAGTACATTTTAATACATTATGCCCACCAGCTATGAATTTATGGTTTTACATTTATTAAAAAAAAATGACAATATCAATATGTAGTAACAGATGGGGTTGGGGGGGGGGGGGGGGGAAATGGGGCCACATTTGAATGATGCACCTTTTTTTCTTTAAAAAAAATCAAAAACGGCTGGCTTGTGGCTCTGTCTCTGTCAATGTTTGACTTTGACTGTCAATATGTGAGTGTGATTGTCCATGTGACTGTGATTGTCAATGTGTCTTTGTCTGTGTCTTTCTGTCAATGTGTCTTTGTGACTGTCTGTCTTTGTGACAGTCTCTGTCTACAATACGGTCTCTATGTGATGTGACTGTCTCTGTCACTGTCTGTCTATGTGACTGTCTCTGTGTATTTCAGTATGACTGTCTGTTTAACTGTCGTATGTATGTGTGTCCATGACAGTGTGATTGTGTGTGATTGTGTGTATTCGCTGTTGTCTGGCTCCTGGATTTTTTTGCTCGCTCCTTGACATTTTTCAAGTCTTAATAGTCATAGCCCCTTAAACCACTCCCCCCCCAACAATATGTCCCAACATTTGAAATGGCCAAACAAACATATGTAGTAAAGTAGTTCAACACAAATGTAGTCAATTGTTACAAGTCCTGTTCCAGGGAATCCATTCCAGTAAGCCGTCTGCAAGTTAATTATTACCTTTATTAATAATAGATTTCTTGTATGATGACACTAGAACAACTTTATTGACATTTTAATTAATTGTTTTAGTAGAAAAGGGATAAACCTCTTGTAGGATAATCATTAGAATATTCACTAATAACAAAATCTAGTTACCTAAAATACAAGAACGGTCTCCAGTCTTTACACCTATTTTCTTCTAATTAGCAGCCATCTCCAGGCGGGTGACAAATGTTCTATTTCTTGTCATAGCTTCTCGGGTTATCAAGCTACACAGAGTAACTTTTACGGTTTCAAACAAGACTTTCTTACCTTCTTTTTGGCTCTGCGCTTCTCTGCTTTTTGCCTGGATTGACTGTCTTCGGACAAATCGTCATCTGAATCAAATTCTTCCTCCTTGAGGCACATAAATCAATAAGCAAACTTGCGTAAGTCTTCGTGTCCGCAGAGAACAATAGTGTTCTCGGCTCTAGAAGTGCTGCAGGTCATGAACTGTCAATCATTCCTAAGCTATTGAGGGCCAGTTATTTGGCATTCAAGCCACGCACTGTCGAACACAAAACAACGTACAGAAAAACTGCACTGGAGGACACTAAAAATCCATCTGCATTACAAGCTATTGGAATGGGAGCTAGAGACCTGATCTAAGTTATCTTTTTTAATTTCTAGTGATTCATCACCAAACAGGTGAGCCAAAGACAGCTGCTCTGTAGCTGTTATCGTGCATCTGAACATATTACCATACCTGAAGATTAAGGTCTTTCCTCTGCATTATCTCATTCCGACAGGCACGGGTGCCCGCAGCAGTTTCAAAGTCCATTGCATTCTCCAATGTTTCAAGGTGATGCTGCATGGGAAGAAAAGTTTTGTGTTTAGAGCTACAAGCTCAGTGGAAGTGATGAGGCAGTGTTACTATCTCACCTTTTTATAATGAGAAATCTAATGAATTATAAACCACTTATCTAAAGCATCTGTCTCGCTTCAGATCAGCATTTATACTTCTCTGAAAACTATTTGGCAATATCAGCACATAACTGAAAAACAAAATCCATCGGACTGATTTAAAGTAGCAGAGGTTTTTTTTGCTTCCTTTGTGGCCCTTTAAGATACATTAAGATTGTTGATTTCTGTAATGCCATCATTTGTAGTGTTTTAAAAACGGACTTATTTCGCAATTATTTTATTTTACATAATGTACACTTTAATTCTAAGACGCAAAAGGGTTTGTAAGACCAGCTCAATAGAGAAGGGACATTGCTAAAATAGCTTGGCCTGATTGGATGGTACCTGCTTGGTATTTGGACTTCGCTGAGTCATTATAAAGACCCTGTTCATATCAAACTTAAACCAATATTAAAGATGGCTTACACCCATAATGCTAGGACCTTTCCTCTCCATAAAGGATTCCACAACACACAGATATACATTTTGGCCATTGTCGGCAAAGTCATTGTAATAGGTAGCGACACCGATTCCTGTGGCAAGGTCTGTGAAGGTCTATAGCCCAACATTAAATTGTCCAACACATAGTCCAGCAAAACGTTCACCATGAACAGTATGATTTCTCCCATTGCGCAGTAAGCCAGGGTATAAATCTGTACCTGGCGACATTTATTTTTTAAAAAGCGTTTGTGTTAACAGCTTCACCAAGAGTAGACAGAGCTAAAATAGTTTGTAATGTAACCTGGTGCCCTATCAGCTCATACAGCTCTGCTGCTTTAGAGGAGTCACAAATCAGACTAGTCTGTTAAGCTAGTCTCACAAAAATCTATACGTCACAGTATAAATGCATCATAACTATCAAACAACACTTAATGATGACCGCTCAGTGTGCCATTACCCATGGAAGAATATAAAGCTTAAACCACTGGTTTGCCAAATAGTTTCTCAAGATCCACATTACCTTTGAACAGGAGTAGGGTGAGATTGGTCATTGACATGAGTAGATCTGTTGAACTGATTGAACCACTTTGAGGAACACATAGACAGTAATAAAAAAAAAAAACATTTTTATGATTACAACCTGTGTATTTCCTTTTCAGAAGGCGTTAACCTGTAATGGTGTGCACACACCCCAAAGCTACATTTCACCAATTACTTGGTACAGAACATTTATAAAAAGATATATTGTCATATAACATAGCATTGTGTTTCTATCTTTGGCCCTTAATATTACAGGTAATTAGACCAAATTCTTTCCGATCTCAAGCTTATCCAGACTCTGCCAGAGGATAATAGGGATTTGGAGGTTATGACAGATGGAGAACCGTGCTAGCTGCACTGGATTCAAGTGAAGATGTTATGGAGTCAATTAGTTAATTATGTGTAATTTCCTGCCTGGTTTATATGCTATACTCATGTGTAGACAGTGCCTTTTCTGTGAGAGAAATATTCAGCCATGTGAATAAGCATCGAACAAACATAATTATTTCGTAGACTAGGATGTGACCTTAAATTGATGTCTGACACTGCATGCAAGCAATGAAAGAATAAATGCAAACACGGGACTTGGAAAGTCTATAGAACACTCACAAAGCATCCCACAACACTCCAGCATTGTTTAATCACTTATTTTAAAGTTATACTACTGATCAACGTATCCCTCATTTTCCAACCACCGATACTGCGCCGCAAGGTGACCCGTTGTTTGAAAATAAAATCCAGGGATTTGTTTTAACATGGAGATAGTACACAACATCCACAGATTCTATATGCACTTATATGTATTTGGTTTGAGTATACAGCGTGCATTGCTACATTATTTCTCATTTCTTCTTCTGAAAGAACAGCATGCCACTTGCATGCCCTGGCATTGGTCCTGGGACAGGTCCTACATCCCAATGAATGCTCTTAGTTAATATATGTTACTTGTTTGCCTTCAGTACTGATCTTAATTAAAAAGACACTCAAAAGATTGTGAACATAAAGCATTAAAGGGATGCTGTCAACCTAATCGTAGCTTATACTGTGAATGCAGTGAAAAAATGGTAAAAAATGATCTATATATATTGTATATGGGTATGTGGCAATATTGACCAAAAGATAAAATTGTATTTTAAATGTCTCTGTGTTGTCTTCTGTTTATGACATCACTTGCTACTTGGTATGCAAATTAATTTATTTTCAATGGGAAGTGTGTAATTTGCATATCAAGCAGCCACTAGGTGATGTCATAAGCAGGCGACTGCACAGACATATCTAAAACATGTATATTTCTTATTTTATCTAATTGCAATTCTGCTAACACAATTTATAGATCATTTTACATTATTTTCTATTCTCTACGTATAATCTATGTTTAGGCTTTCAGAGTATTTATAAGAAAAGGATCTTAACAATTCCAGACTAAAGGCAACAGACCGAAAGTAAAATCAAAATGTCAGTGATTTGCAGCAACTGGGGGTAGGATAGATAACAATGCTAATCTCGAAACACATGCAGTTCAGCTGCCCCTCTTTACATCCCCCCCCCCCCCTTTAACCTATCCTCGCCAATGGTGTAGAGCCCAGGTTAAGCTCAATATGCATTAGGCAGTTGAGGTGGGGGATGGGACAGTTCATCGCTGCTGCATTAACGCAGCTGCTTCACCGTCCCCTGGAACTGGCCATCGCGTGAGAGCTCATAGTGGGACAGTTCATCGCGGGATAGCTGAAGGTGAGTATTATTTATAGGGGTTAATTTTAGTATTAGGGTTTGGGGGTTAGGTATTAGGGTTCGGGGGTAGCATTAGTATTAGGGTTAAGTTTAGTATTAGGGTTCGGGGGGGGGTTCATTTTATTATTAGGGTTCAGGGGGTAATTTTTAGCGGCGGTTCATTTATTAGGGGGGGTATTTTATTGGGGGTGTCCGCAGTAGTGTATCTTCCACAAGGCAAACAAGGCACTGACCTAGGGCGGCACTTTTGCCAGAGGGTGTTAAAGCACACTTCTGGTGCTTGAAACATTTTCGCTCCCTCCCCTACCGTTCAGAAAGCTTTAGCTCCTTACAGTTAATCAGGGTGATGGGGGCATGTAATGGACATGGTGGGGGTATGAAATGAGGGTGATGGTGGCATGTAATGGGGGTGTTGGGGCATTTAGTGTGTGTGCAATGTGGGTGATGGGGCATGTAATGGGGTGATGGGGCATGTCGTGGGTGTGCAGCGTGGGTGATGGGTCATGACAGGTGTGCAATGTGGGTGGGGGGGGGGGGGGGGCAGCCTAGTGCAGCACAAAACCAAGATACACCACTGGGTGTACGTTTGTAAGTGCTGACAGTTCAGTGCCAAATTGTCAGTGCTTACATAGCCATAACATAGTTGCCAACATCAGCCATGTTTCCAGGGACACATATGTGTTCCCCATGCTGCAGACAGAGCATGCAAAGTGCAGCCCAGCAGTATTTAGGATGCATATACGCACATACAGATCCAATTGATTAATCATGATAGGTCCTATGAGATCTCCACCCTGATTAATTAATTGTATTGTGTCTGTGTGTATATCCATCTTACATGCTGCCGGGCTGCACTTTGCATGGTCTGTCTGCAGCATGTGGAACAAATATGTGTCCCTGGAAACATGGCCAATGTTGGCAATTATGCCATGATGAAGTGGTCGCGTTCATCTTCACCGCTGACAGTTCAGTGTTCAAACTGCCGCGCTGAACTGTCAGCGGTGAAGCAGCCGCGAAGAAGTGTCCTAGACCCGTTTAGGTGCTCCTTTCTCTCCCTCTTATGAAAACGCTGAATAAATTATACCTAGTTTACAACTTTGCTGTGGATTTTAATGCCAATCTCTGGAACACCACATAAGTTCACAGCATCTCACCCAGGGGTCGGCACTTATATTGACATCAGACATTTACACTGACAATTTAATTATGTTCTGTGGAACTTCACAGATGGACACTGGTGTCCTTGTATTTACATCTTGTCTATTCATTGCTCCTGCTGCATCACAGGATGTTGGCAGGTATGTATACTGTCTCTCATATGTTCATACCAAGGCTATTGGGCACCCAATTTGAAAACTGGAGTGGACATTTTTGTCCATAAACATATCAGAATACTGAGGTTATACAGAATAGCATGTTCATTGGCAAGCCTAGTCATATAAAGTGGTATAGTACTCCTGCATTTCAATGATCATTATCCTGACAGAGGAGACTCCAGTCTTATGGAGACAAGCCCTAAAAAGGTTATTCACTCTGCGGATGACATTTCTAACAATGTTTTATTATAACTATATTCCTGTACCGATCACTTTAGAATGACCTTCCGTGTTATTGTAATTACTTGCTAAATAGTTCTTAAAAATTGCCTTTCATCCACTAGTCACACCTTTTCAAGTGATGGAATAAAAATTGTATGTTGAATACCTCACAAAAATGTAATAAGATTTTTTACATTTCTAACTGAAGTTTTTAGTGGCAGTCCAACAAACTTTCACATTATTACAGGGCCAAAAATATGGGAACAACCGTTTACCATATTGAATAAAAAGAGGGGGAAGAAATTCCACAGCATAAACATCATTTATGTGACAAAGTCCCTTTAACGGCTGTGAAAGTCTGGCTCATCCAACTGTCCAGCAGTGAGCTGGTTAATCCCAAGCATACTCTACTGCCCTGGGTTATACCTCGTTATAGGTGTAGGCAGCTGAGACTTTCAGGGGTGAACACCTGCTTTGTAAAGCACAAACACTGCTAGAGAAGAGAGTACAACCCTGGGGTAAAAGGATTTCACTGGAAGATTCCTGGATTACCATGTGGTGTTTAATACCTGGAAGATTCCTGGATTACAATGTGGTGTTTAATACCTCTAAGATTCCTGGATTACAATGTGGTGTTTAATACCTGGAAGGCGAAGGAGAAACCAGTTACCTGGGTAGGAGCTTCCAAAAGAGACTGTTTTTTCCCTTAAAGGGCAGTGGGAATAATCTGTTGACATAAGCTGTTTTGAATAATGAGGGTCTGTGTCATTATCAGTTAAATAGGAATTGGGTCACCATTTGGGATGCAAAGTGCCATACTGTACTTTGGTGTGTCCCTAATACTAGACCCAATCACAGAAGGGCTGAAAAATATCTGAATCAAAGGAATGTTGAGTTGAACATTGAGCAGTAATTCAGATCTGCTCGGAACAAAAATCTGTCAAAACTGCTTATCTTCCATCTTGTCTTACCAGAACAATAGAACGTCCATGGGGATTATCCACTATCTTTTTGTAAGTAACCCTGTGATTTCCCAACAATAACTGTTTTTCATTATAATATGGCCTCATGTCATCTCGCATATAAAGCAATACTCCAATGTATGGCACTTCTATGAAAGTTAAACCTCCCTTTAATATAACAAGAATATTCACATAGCGTGTACAATAACCAGTATTACTACACTAACCAGCACATTTCTATGTACATGAGAAAGATACATTTGTTTGTCCATCTTTGCAGACTACTGAGAATATAAGGTGCAGCACTATAGATGTGTGGGCCGTGGAGCATGCTGGGATTTGTTTGCCAACACTGCTCTACAGCTGAGTATACAGGTCTCTGTGAAATGATTTGTTTTTAGTTTCTCTCATCTCTCTCAGACTCTACCTGGTATCCATTTCACAACACACATCATACAAAGCTGAGTCATGCAGCCAAACATTATCAATGGCAAGTTAGCAGCTTCATCACCATGTGAGTATGGAACTAGACATTGGAAAAATCATGGCACCAGCAAATAACCTTTTCAGCCTAAGGGTCCTGCTTATTTTTATAAGCTTGATCTGTTACTTCATACTTTTGTATTTGATACAATGTATGGCCATTGTTGCAACTGTGTATTTTTCAGTGCTAAGTACAATTCAAACCTGATGTATCAACAAGATCTGTTTGATAATGGGGCTAATCACTAAATGGTGAGTGTAAGTGAGATGAACATTCAATTGCACCAATTAGGTATACATTGTGCAGGGACAAGCCTGGTCGGATTCCCTGCTAAGCAAACTCACCAGGTTTTTCCCTGCACAATGGATAGCTGGTGTGGTGGAATGTTCATCTTACCTTTTAGCCTATAATGTATTGACTAAAGGAGTTGTCTACCTCCCCTCCGACTAATTTACATGTTTTTAGTAGCATGAAATAAATAAATTAACCAAATTTTTTTTTATACATCCCAACATTATTTTTTTGTGCAAAAATATCCATTTATGTGCGCTTATGGGATTTTCTTTTTTATATTTTTATATAGGTTGCACTGGTGCAAATTGCATCAGCGGTTCAGTGCAGGTAGCGTAAAATCATGACTTTTGGAAACTCCACTATTAGGAGCCACCTTTGGTAAAGTGAGGCCCAAACTTGTTCTTTTGTTTTCATACATTATTTATTTTAGTTTGGGAAGGACAGCAGTATTTACAAAGTTGTTTTTCGCTTTTTTATTTTTCTAGGGCTCTAAGGGATACTTTTTTTGCTTTACCCTAGCAAAAGGGAAAAAGCTAGTGCCACCTGCCCAGAGTATAATTGATGTGTGCATTTGAACAGGCAACCGTCACTTGTGTCTGCCTTAAGACTGTCTGGTCCGACTGTTAACTAGTCAAGGTTCTCTCGGTTGATGCCATGATAAGACGAAAGTCACTCACTGCAGTAGCCATAAGAGACAATAGTCAACCGTATCACCCTGCCTTCTTCATGGTGACTGTCAGTAGGAGGTTGAACTAGCATTTACTTGGAAAGTGCATACCAGTTGATCCTCATACTGGGGATTATACTTGATGTACTGTTCATGGCCCTTCAGTTTGCTACTTGATGTTTTGTATCAGTATGGTTCCTGCTGGGTACAATCCTAAAGTGGCAATACATTCAGAAAGGCACCTTTTGGATGCTCTCATTAACATCCCTAGATTAATTGACTGACCTGTTTCAACTGCAGAATTGACATGAGAGGGGAGCTAAATAGCATATGAGTTTTTCCTCATGCTGATTCTCTATGGAGCTAAGTGTATGATCTGCTTCACATAACCATGCATAAAGGGCCTAATTTAGCATTAATAATCTTCAACACATGGTTTAAATTTAGCCACTTCTTTGTGAGATACTTTGTTTACCGGTCTTTTTTGCAAACTGATTTCTGTGCTTTATACATCATTTAAGTTAGAAACATTACATGTTTGGAGAATTACTATGCTGATATGCTGAACAACAATTAACAAATTTGCAAAGCATCAACCACCGCTTCTCTATCTAAAATTAGTAACGAAACCTTGGGCTAAAAACCACTCCATTACCCTTACCTCGGGTGTCATTGTTTGCAAACAACTGCCTATTTTATTGTGGCCATTCTTTCCAGGCTACTATACAGTAATTTTTTTTTTATGATAAGAGCTGAGACTTAGTGCACCTCTAATTGAATGAAACAAAGAGTTCTAGTGACTAAGCACGCTTGTTTGCTTATGTTCACCCCGGGCACTGTAAGAGGAAATAACCTTATGGGCACAAGATGAAATGTTGTGTGTGTCAAGAGCTCTTTAATGGGACTGTATCACCTAAACATTATTTTTACCACGCATGTAGAGCATTAAAAAAATGATTTGAAATTGAGCTATATACTGTATTAGCAAAACTTCATGCAAATACCTAAATTAGGAGGAAAAAATGTGTTTTTTTAAATGTGTCTGAGACTCCTGCTTATGACCTCACCTGTGGCATGGTATGCAAATGAACTGCTTTTCAATGGGAAATGTGTTATTTGCATACCATGTGAGTGGAACAACTTTCTGGGATCTCCAATAACAGCCACAACCTGCTACACTATATTGTTTCGTTTTTCTTTTTCTTTTCTTTTGTTGTGTATATATTGGGTTCAAGAAGTCTCCATACAGATTGTTAATGCATCAGATAAGTAAATTTTTATTATGATTTGTCATTTTTGGTGTATTTGAAAGGTTAATTAGCATAGTGATTTGCTGCATCCATTTTGTATGAACTTTTCAGTGCGTCTATTTTTCACTATTTCTCACATTTTTTCTGGGTGATCTAAGTAAACACATACAAGAAATAAAGGTGGCCATATTATCTAGTGGAATACAATGATGTATCCTGGCTGTGTTTCTCAGATGACCATCAGCATAATCTGATGTTTTAGTGACCACAGACATGCTTCCATTGAGCATAGTAGTGCTGAGCCTCCTAGTTCCTATCCTTACTAGTACAGGTTGAGTAACCCTTATCCAAAATGGATTTTGGATAACTGATCATTCTCACCAATAGTATATATTACAGCTTCTCAGCTCTCATGAAATACAGTAATATCAATGCAAATAAATCACTTTTGCTGTGATGTAGCTGAGAACTGTCGTTGGTGTGTCAGGCCTACACATGTGCCATTGTATTACCCTTTGTCGGAATGGATGAATTTAAACATGCATGGAAAGGCTACATAACGCCATAAGGGGGCTGGATACTGAATAAACTGTTGTGCGCTTACATTGTCATAGATGTGTGGCATTTCCAACTTGTGGCAAAATCCGAAAACATTTTTGGATAATCAACCATTATGGATTTCTAGATAAAGGATACTCAACAGTTTCTACAGTCTGACAGTCCTAATAGGCGTACATTCTATTCTACTTACATATAGTCTTATTGAAAATAATGTATGTGCTCACCAGTATTTTACATTATCACGAGTCAAATCATACAAAGTGTCTGTTTTATGTGGATTTTATGTAAAATGAATCTTATCTTATGCAATAAAGAATACAAGCCTAGTATATCAGTGATTTGTGCTCCCTTTAACCACCACATTTCAAGCTCTGAAGCACCTATTTATTTATTAATGGGCTGCGATGGCGCTACATGCTTCGCAGGAGTAAGGGGATTGGCGCATGTCATCTCTCTGGAGTTAGTGTTTTACATTGGTGCTGTTGCTAAAAGTGCCACTGTTTCTGTATACGGTAATCATGTTTTAGATGTAGCACAGGAGAACACAAGTCTGTGTACACTTTAGATATAGAAAAGTTGTTTTATAGATTTTTTTTTTTCATCAAGGTGCAGAAGTGGTTGTGACTACATGTTAACAAGATGTTGGACCTGGTAGAGAACCTCTTCAATTCTGCTACTGCTGATCATGTCAATAACACATAATTCCAGCTGAGATTCTGGCTGTATCCACTGAATGTTCAAAAAGACTTGTTTACAGTACAGAAGGTGAGCTACAGGAACCAAAAAGTCCAGTTCGCCATGGGGAGGATAAAACAACAGACCGGATCATTTGCAGTATGGTCAGAGTAGGGTTGTGACCTGGTCGGTATTTTACTGGCAGGCTGGTAAAAAAAAAATGGCATTAGGCCACTGTTAAGTCTATGGAGATGGTACCAAGGCCGATATTTTCCTCAAGAAAAGCTGGCAACCCTTGGTCAGAGCTGTACCTCCTACTATTTACCGGTTAAGTTACATTTACACACTCAAATAACAGTGCCAACATCTATAAATCACAGCTTTGTTTGTATTTATACATAGTGTAGCCCTTAACAGGTGTGCAAAGTCTGCAGTCTACTGCAAGCACAATTAGTCTCTTATCAGGCTCCCATTTTATCTGCTGCATAGATACCTCAGTAGAAAGCGGGCTCATCCCAGGATAGTCAGAAGGCTGGCTTACTGTCATAAGTCATTGTCTGTTATAATGTTAGTGCTTGCCTATTTCTAGGAAGACCAGTAAATATTTTTGTGACAACAACACTATCTTGCTGTACTTTTAAAATATGGAACAAATACTGAGACAGCAGAATACTGAAACAAAGACTTTCCAAAATGTTATATACAAGTAGACATTTAGCAGATTTGTCATCTTGAAGTGTGGATGACAAGGTATCCTCCAGCTATGATTCTCTGTAGCGGTGGATAGCAAGTTATCCTTCAGATATAATTGTAAGCAAAAGTGTCTCACAGCCCTCATAATATACATTGGGGACAGGGCAAGTAGCCCTGTTTTCATAGGAATGCAAACACACAACAGTTAATTTAATGTCATGCCCCCTTAAGCTGCAATATAGCTTTTCTAAACATGCCCAGATCCCCCCACGAAAGCACACCCACAAAGTGTAACACAAAGGCACATGGGCAGGCCTGACCCGGCAACTGCAGGTTTTCCAAGGATGCACCCAGATGCCACTCACAGGACTTACTCCAGCACACAAATGGCAATCACAGGACTTATTCCCAGCTCCCAGATTGCATTCATTTGTTTTTGCAATACTTGGCATATAAAAGATAAGGTTTCAAGTTTTCTCCTGGGGATCTCCAGACTGACACCCATTTTTTGCTCAATGTCCAGCTGAAGGACTCCCCATAGAGATGCATAGGAATGTTGGTGATGTCACCAGTGACATCACACGACTGACCCACTCGCCAAATAGCTGCGGTCAAGAAATACATTTTAAACTTGATTGAGCTTATTTAACATGTGCCATATGCAGAGAATAAGATTAAAATGTCTAGTATGTTGAACTGCCCTTTTAAATCTAACTTGAGAAGGCTTTTCTGATCTACTTTCAGAAAGCACATTCTGTAAGGTTGTATTCCAACATTAGAACACTATATTCTTCTAATAACAGAGGAATGAGCCTGTTATAGCTACTTCAGTACATTCCCACATGAACAATTCTTGTACTAGTCTATGCAGGCCAAAAAGGATATTGCAACCCATAAATACCTAGTGCTGAATTTCTCTGAGGACATACAGACAATACAAAACACATTCATTTTTAATAGACTGCTTTAATTTTATTGTTAAAATGTAGAAAGGGAACAAAAATCAAATGAGTAACATTTTTTTCACATGATCTGAAATCTAATTTTCATTTCATGCCGTCGTTTCAGGAATGGAAACAAAAAGAAATAAGTCTATGAAGCTGGTATGAAGATTTGGATCTGGATTTGAAAGATTACCCTTTATTTCTCATTGCCATCCAATTTCCTGCAATATTTATTTAAATTGAGTGGACCCTAAGACATTTACATGCCGCCCTGCACATTTCAAAATCATCCAAATAAAAACCAATTAATTAAAAATGGGATCTCAGATGAACCACCTTGAGGGTTGAGTGTAAAGGGTGGGGTAGTAGATGGCAGACACTTCTGCTATTAGCAACCATTATCAAGCTATTAGCAACCACATAGCAAATACAGAGCTTCAAGCTACGGTGCTTTTTTTCACACCCTTCTCCAGCTGCCATGGCACACGCTCTCCTTCCCAGAGATTTCAACTCCCAGCATAGGCGGGTGCAGAGTATCATTTTAGATGCTGGCATTATTTACATGGTATCTACTACATTTCAATTTTTTTCTCCTTTTTAGCTTATCCATTTAATAAGGGAATTGGTGTATGAATCAAGAAATCTTTGCCAAAGATCAAGCATAACGTAACTTATGTAAGGGATCCTCACTATGGTAGAATGAAGGCCCTAGAACAAATCCAAAAGCAATTAGAATCTTCGGGCAAGAGATGTTTGTGACCAGGAAATAGTAAAACTGAAATATGACTGTGAAATGATTGGTTGTCAAGCAGGAAGTGCTACAAAAGTATATGTTATGTAACCTATACACAACTTAAAACTATAATCAATTATTCCAAGTCCTTTTTTATTATTAATAAAAATTATTATTATTATTATTTAGGATTCAGACAACATATCTTGGCATACAGTCATGCACACATACAGTGTCCTTCATACCGTCACACGCAGACAGTCACACACACATGAAGGTATAAAGTCACATATCACAAAAGAAACTAGAAAAACTGCTAGAAAGAGGGGGGCAGCTGCAATAAGCCGTGGGTATCATTCATCCCACAAGATGAAAAAAAAATAGTGCAGTGTGTCCACAAAATGATACAACAATAAAAGTTAAATCAAATATAGAAGTACCAATTTTATATAAGACTTGCTACAGGGATTAGCAAATGATGGTAAAGTAGAATGCCATCATATATAAATCAAGGGATATTTGTTAAAAAAAATGTAAAAAAACCAATAAACTACAAAAGACACTGTGTCAAAATTCATCTAGAGTGGGTATAACCAATTTGATCATACTCGCATCTTACAGAGCAATCAAACTTGCTCTGATTTATTCATGGTGCAAGGGGGCAAAGCAGTCAGCAGTCTTTACCCCCTTCTTGTGAAGCCAGCATAGTCTTTACCCCCATTGCGCTGCGTTTCCCTGCAATGGTTAGCTTGCACGCGGTCGCATTGTAATTTGGGACAGCACGCCAAGGCGGCATTGTGGAGGGCAATATCCGGACGACCAGGCACCCAGGATTTGTCAAACCTTGTCTTAAACCTCTCTGCTACTCTACTACCCTATACAGATTGAAGGTAGCTATAACTACTTTCTTTTTACTCTCATTTTGAAACGTTAATGTATGCAGTACCAACAGGTTTCTGCAGGACTGGTAACACTTTTTATTTTTATTTAATATATTATATCACTGGTCTGTGTGAAACAAATATCAAAAAAAAAATACATAAAAATCAGCAATTTAGTCCCACTTTAAACGCACGCTTTGAGAGGTCGATCATTGTTCATATTTTATAAACTTTTAAAAGGCAGCGAGAAATCTTAATTGTGTAAATAAACCTAGACAGAATGTAACCACTTTGTTATGTACATTTCCTGACAATTTCCTGTCTTTCCACCAAGACACATTTTAATGACTCAGCTTAATGTTATTTGAGAACATTTCAATGAATAAAGTATCTGTACAATACAGTAGAGATATGTCTACACGTTACATTTCACCTGGAATCAAAACCAGTGTAAATGGAATATTAAAAAGTCCATAAACACAGATATCTAAAGGGCCTAAATAGGAAGTTGTGACAAATGTTTATACTTACAAGAAATTAGAACTGTTGCTCACAATATTTTAGAAGTCCCTTTAAAAAGGAAGAGGAGGAGACGTGGCTCCTAAAATCCACATTGCTGACTCCTAACATGTTTGATTTGGGACTAGACTGTCCCTTTAATGTAAACCAAACTCACTTTGGTGCAAGTTGAAGATTACTGATTGTATAATGCATAGGCTTTTTTTTTTCCCCTATGTAATTTGATGCAGGCAATCTGTATAAATCTCATTTTTAATATTTGACACAACCCCTCCCCCAGTGATCACTCTGCATGTATACTACAGATCCTGCAGCACTGATTATGTAGACACTGAGCATATAAAGTTTTTTTTGTTTCATTTAGTTCCTTTCTGTGCTGGTGGAATAGAAAGCAGTGTGTGGAATAGGTTGTCTGCAGGATGTTCTCTGTGCTGCTTCCTGTCTGATCAGCAGCATTGATTGGTCCTCTTCCCCCTCTCCAACACCGAATACCTGACTGTAACTGGCTGCTACCAGATAAGGACAGTACTGAAATATAGACTGACAAAGGTAATCCGTTCACAGCCAGGGATGTGGGGCTTTATTTGTAAGGGCAAATTCATATGTAATAGACTGGCAAGTTCATAATGCAGAGACACAGATAATGCAGTCAATTAATGAAAGCTAATAGTAAAAGAAAGTGGTGATGGATACATTACACAGACAGAGATTAGGCCAGTAGTGTAACTGGGTACATCCCTATATAATTAGCAATTGTCCCCAGGAAAGTAGACCAGTGGTTCTGTAACTGCATCTGCTTTGCCATCTTGGTGTTAGTGATGTCACACCATTTTAGGTGTGTTGACATTTATGAGAGAGATGGTCTATAATCCTCAGCCGGTTGGCATTCATATGAGAGATGGAATGCCTATCACTCTCAGCCAGTTGGCATTTATATGAGAGAGAGGCTGCTGAATTGATGTACTTGGCTTGTAAGGTGCACACAAGTTGGTCAAGCCTTGAACAGCAGTTTGATATAAAGAAAACATGTTGACTGTCCCATTTTATATTTGAAAATGCTATTTATGGATGTAGATGCATCTAATGTTACATCAGAATGGAATGGAAAACCAATATTTAAGAATTCCAAAATGGCATGGGTAGGGAGATGTCTAATCTGAAGTAAACTATGTGTTCTTATCTGTTGTCATGATCAATGTGTCTGTCGTTATGAAAGCGTTAAGTAAGGATAATAGACTGGGCTGAGGAGATGAGAATTCTAAACTATTCACAGAACCCGTGTATCTCCAACAATACAACATGTTTGTGTACAGGTATCAATGTGAACGTGAATGTTCCCTACATTAGATAATTGGTTACACATATATACAAAGTTCCACATTTTAATCACTTGTTCCGTTAAAGACAGGGTTTTGACAAACTTCACAGATCCTAAAAAATGACTTAGACATGTGCTTCTTCCCCAGCAACTTAAAAAAAAAGTTTGTCAATCTGTAAGGAACCATTTCATCACAAGTAAGGTGACCATCATAATGACCCCATTGAGATTTGCATGCATGCATACAAAAGTCACATACCTATTTAACCAATACAATATAACCAGCATAACAGCTGTACAATCCCGAAATATTCCGTTTTTTCCACTGTTTGTCTCTTGCCTTACACTGTAATTGTTTTTAAGGGTTGTGTGCTCTTATCATAGTTTCTATTTATGTATTATGTTTTGACTTTATTTAGCCGCACAAACAATTTGTTTTTGTTACTAAAATTTTATATAAATACAAGCCTGCAACAGTGAATCACTTTGCCCCCCCCCCTAAAAAAAAAAAACCCTTTTTCACCAAATATTTGATCACAATTAACACCATTGCATTTCCAACTCGTGAGTTACGTCTATAAAACATTTACAGCATAAAGCATGAATATCGTTACACTATTTTATTGGTCTGTATTTTAATCCAGGACCAAGGCTTTACAAGTGGGTTATCATGGCCTGGGAAGATCTAGTACCCAAGATGCATCCAGCTAATTTTGAATGCATATTTACAATGCATATTTTGCATTGCATAAAATACTTTGTTAGATTAAAGGGACAAAGTCCCCAAATTCACTTAGGTGCAAGTTGAAGACTAACTACTTGTATAGTGCACAGGCGCTTTTCCAGTGTGATTTGATGCAGGCATTCTGCATAAATCACATTTTTTAATATTTGACTCAAGCCCTCCCCAGTGATTACTTTGCATATTTAGTACAGGTGTCGCAGCACTGATTATATAGACACCGAGGATATAAAGTTTTGTTTCATTTAGTCACTTCCTGTTCTCCTCAAATTGAGTCAGACAACACATTGTCTGATGACATCTCTAGAGAGACAGGATTGCCATTCATTTGAATGGCATTATTCTCATTGGTTCCTGCAGCAAAATAAAAAAAGGAAATTATTTTTATTCAGCTAGTGTGGGCAGTCCTGGTCTGTTGCAAACTGCTGTAATTTAACAATTTGATCTAGCTGTAAGTATTTTATATTTTAAGCAATGCAAAATGTAAAGCATGCATTTTAAAGTACTATACAGTCTCTTTAATTTGTACAATTGCAAGGGTTTGCAGCTATTCAGAAATGCCCACTCTACCTGACTGTTTAAATTGTATTGTCTGACAGCAGGAACCAATAAAAATCTCTTCCTGTTTCCCTCATTTGGATGGGAAAGTATAATGCTCATACATTGGCTCTATGACATCCATCCATCCTTTCAGCCCCCATGTAATCTTGCGATCCAAGGGGAAGGCTCCCCATGCCTTTTTTTTTTCTTCTTACTACTTCAACATTTTTATTATTTTGACAAAAAAATAAAACAAAATGGGAATTTATTGAGCCTCAAAGAATTATATGTTTGAGAGACCTCCACTGGAGATAACCCACAAAACTTTAATACAATAAACAAATGGAAGATTATCCACTTTTCACTAGTTCTAAATAAGAACATACCTATATAATTCCATGCTGTAATGTCTAATTGGTGTGGCACCCTGAGCACTTCTCTAGGTGGAAAGAGATGTCCATCTTCACAGCTACTGCGTGTGTGTGGTGCGATCTAAATAAGCACCAATAACATAGACTGTCACTTGACTGCCTTTCTCAGATGCCAAGGAGCATGGCTCTGTAAAACGCTGGTTAAAACTCAATTTAGAGACTTCTTTTTCTTTTATTCAATATTTTAATTATAATTCTTACAAAGTACATGTAAAATAAAATCCAACAACTTTATTATCAAATGACTAATAATGTCCAAGCTTTATGTTTTAAGACCATATAACCATATAGTGACCTGTATTATTGAGGTTTTGTACAAATAGTTAATCTCCTGTGTATGGTACAAAATGCAGTGTACAGACTACTAACCTACCTGACTTGCGCATACAATTCAAACTGAAGTTAAATAGTGAGTCCCAATGGCAGGAAAATATTATACAAAACAGTAATGCCTTCTGTATATCTACACAAATATAACTTTTCTTGAAATAAAACAAGTTCACATCTGTATATGTTTTATTTACATTATCCTACCACTGTTCACACCTGAATGCACTCAATTGCCCATTCACATACCCAGACAATTAAAATTACATTTATATATTGAGTCTCAATGGCAGGACAGCAGTATAGAAATCACAACTCATTGTTAATATCTTCTGTACATGTGCACAGATACAATCTTTCTTGAGATAAACCAAGTACACATAAAAGGATACATGGGGATAATTTGCAAAAGTTAAACCCGGGGCAAAGCTCTAAAAGTGGATCAATTATACCATGGAAACAAGGGAATGTTCTTTCTGATTAAATTATGTTACTGTTTATAGAACTTTTCCCCCATTGTGTGTACATAAGCTTTAATTTTAATACTATGCATTTAACAGTATCTGTAAAAAAAAAAAAAAAAAATGAACAGATTTGACCATCATATCAATATCAAATCATGTACAAGACATCAAAAAATAATTGACACCAGTTCTTAAATATTTCTGTAAAAATTAAAAAAGCAGCACATCCTACTCTGCAGGGTACTTACAGAGTTACTTCTTTCTTTTTAACTTGGCTGAAAACCCCCTTTGCTGTGCTCAGTTTGTTTTTGTGTGACCACTGGTGAATATCTGACTACAGTGAACCTACAAGTCGGCAAACTGGAAACACTATAGCTTATCTCAATACATGTCCACTGGGCTTACCCTGTCCTCAACAAGTGCTTCTCTGCTCAGAATAGCTGCATTCATTCTAATCAGTTTAAGTCTATACCACTATTATGTCCCATCAAAGGGCCGTTTCAACAAACTTTACTTTCTGCATGCTGAGTGTGTTTAATATATGTGAAATACATTTATTTTTACTTTAAAATAATTTACAGTTCTCCCGTAGTTTTACATATTACAAATTATTGCACAGGGGCCTCTTAATTCAGTGACAAACCAGGAGGAGGGCTTGGAGAGACAGACAGGACTGTTGCTCTAGCAACATCAATAAATCTATTCTAGTTTGTTTTACTAGATATTAAGGTACAAACCATAATACTTATTTGTTTCATTCTTGATCTTTTATATGATGCAGTACTTTAGTACAGTTGGACAATGTGTTTGGTACTTTATAATAATGATAAATGTAAAACACTCAATGTGTAACTGATTACGCCTTGTTATAATCAACACTGCATTCAAATGTTAAAAAAAAAAGTTTGAAATTAATGTGAATCCTTTAGCTTGGATGTAAACAAAGAATAAACTCCTGCTTGGCAACAGCATTCATCATACTGTTTAATTATAAAATTAATTTGTGTTTGAGTTTTTGTTTACTAGCATTCTAAGCTCTCTACACATCCACACCTAGAAAGAAAAATGGTTTGCTAATCAGAACAGATGATGTCACTGCCATTTCTATACATTTGCTGATCACATCACTTGGCAAGGTGTAACAACATCTGTGGGCCCTGCAATTGCCTATCTAGAAAGTAGTATATCAATGGCATTTAGCCAACCCAGAAATAAAACAATAAAAGCAAGGGGTTAAACAGACTGTACTTCAGAATAAGAGCAGGCATACAACAAACAGTGCTAATCCACCGTTGACATCATAACATATACAATATCTTATTTCACTTTAATCAGATGTATACTGTACTAATATGATTCCTCATTGAGGCTCTGGAAGGGATATCAGAACATGTTCCCATTACTGTTGGTGACTCATGCTGAGAAATCTCAGCACTGCATAATGGTGCTTTGCATGAACAACAAGTGTGTGTGTGTGTGTATAGAGATAAAAAACACAATTAGGACCATGCAGTTGCCAAACAGCCATCTCTTGAAGGCCTCTTGCAACAGGTAACAGAGAAATAGCATGTTTCCCTTCTCACTGAAAGTAAACCTAATGCATTCGCAGATGCTGGATGTATTATTGTTCAGGGTGTATTCTAATAGAGGGTTATATTAACCACCATTAAAGCTACCAAATAAAACTATTAACTCGATCGTTTTTGTTTTACAGTATCCTTGTAATGACTGGCTTTTATTCTGCACATTAACCCTTTAGTAAACAGCAACGTGAGGCACGTGCGCTAGCAGCAAAGGGACTGACTGGACTAGATTCTGCATTAAATAATAGGGTGTCTCTTTCCTTGAGCACATCATTTGGTATGTTGCTTCTCTGGATAATTTGCCACCCCCATGTGCTTAGGTTGGCATTAGGATCATGGTCATCGCTGCTTCTGCCCTTTAAACCTGTACCTATATTTAACTCTTGAGTTGACCTCTCCATACTATATACTTCAAGGCTTGTCCCTCTGTGTGTAGTTGCATTTTGCCCCCAGACATACCCAACCGATGTACTTCTCCCCTACAGAAATTACCACTTCTAACTATCGCCCCAACTTGTTCTCACCCAACCTGTATACATCACAATGCCTGAATGCTGGGCAACTGTGGCCATCCCTAGTTTGTGGACTTTGAACTCCCATCACCCTCAGTTCCACCTTTTAAGTTTTAGAACAAGAACAATATTAAGGCCCCAGTTGATTAGCCATGCTCTGCTTTCCTCTTGACTTATTATTTGTCCACTCTTTATAGATCCTGCCGAACCAAACATAGGTCTCTGCCACTGGCCTCCGTTCCCACCACCGTTATCTCCCTATCGTGGACACTCGGTGCTCATGGGCAATGGCACCTACCTGGTACCTGTCTGGCCACACTCTGCCCCTGGCTGTAGTCCCCGTGATCTTGCAAGCACTAAATCTGGCTTCTCCAGCAGCATCCCCCGCCCCAGGCAGTTCCAAGCCTTCCGCTTCCAGCCCTCCGCTCGCCAGCCTTGCCACCCAGGTTACCACCCAGCTGCTGCCACTGGCCCCGCCCACCACATACCAAGCCATTAGCGTAATGACAGCCCTCTTCCCACAGGCCACGCCTCCTAAGCAACATGGTACAGCCCGGTTCTACACGTGGTCCGCCTCTCCCCTTATTGTCAGAGCACTCTCTCTTCCCCGCCCAGTAAAGTCAGGAATGTGAAAGAGCAGTGACAAGTCGGGCTTACATGCAAGTCCATTAGAGCAACTATTATTAATTGTACACTGTTAGAACGCAGTGATTGTTAAAGATACATATCTGTTTAATTCTCTCTTTACTATTTAAGCAGTCCCCAAAAATATTTTTTATCAATGTCATAGTAATAGTTCATAATAATCTACATAAACGATTCACGTGTAGTAGACACCCTGTGCAGAGTCGCTTGAGAATTCCTTCTATGCATCTATGAGAGTCCCTTTAAACACATTAAATGCGCACAGATTAGCAAGGGTTTGTTTACAGAATGTGTAGTGAGATATAGTGCAGAATGATGTATTCCCTCGATTAAATTATTATGACCAGTGACGGATGCAGAGAGGTCATTTGTTAAACAGCAGCATATGTACAGCTGTAGGTTCAGTTATAAGGTACAAGTAAGTTCAGGTTAGGCTCAGTAGGATTGATGATATGCTTGTCTTTTACAGTGAGGGGGGAAAGTATTTGATCTCCTAATGATTTTGAACGTTTGCCCACTGACAAAGAAATGATCTGTCTATAATTTTAATGGTAGGTGTTAGTGTTGAGCGTACCCGAACCGCAAAGTTCGGGTTCGTACCGAACACTACGATTTTTGGACCCCGGACCGAACACGGACATTCCACTGTATGTCCGGGTTGAAGTTCGGGGGTTCAGCAATTAATATCGCCTTCAATTTAAAATTACTAGTGACTGGACATCTATTGCTGCCCAGTCACTAGTAAAATACCCCCCCCCCCCCCCGCCCTGGTCCCCACCCATTGCCGGCGGGTGGGGACCCTAAAAAGAATGAGGGGGGGAACTAGTGTGTCCCCCCCCCCCCCGGTCCCCACCCATGAGCGGCGGGTGGAGACCATGAATAAAGAGACCTAGGGGTGCCCAGCCCCTAGTCACTTACCCCACCGAATAAAAAAAATCCCTACCTACCCCCCCCCCCTCACCCTAATAATAGTGGGGGGGGGGGGGGGGGGCAATAAGCTAACCTGTAATAAAAAAAAAAATTATACTTATCATTTGAGGTCTTCATTCTTCTTCTTTTTTCTTTCTTCAGCCCCAAAAAAGGCCAAATAAAAAACCATAATACGCGCCGCAAAAAAAATCCACGGGTGAAAAATAATCCATCTTCTTTCTTCAGCCCCCAAAAAAGGCCAAATAAAAATCAATAATACGCGCCACAACTGTTAAAATCCACGGGTGGAAAAAAAAAATCCAATATGGGTGGATAACTTATTTCCCTATCCACATTTGCTTTCAGGGCACTTGTCCTTCTCTTACCCACATTTTACTTCCTTTTGCAGCCCTCTAGCCCTTTCCAGGACTTTTTTAGAGGCATTTTAGTGGCCAAACGTTCATGTCCCCATTGACTTCAATGGGGTTCGGGGTCAAGTTAGAGCACAGACCTGGACATTTTTTCGAAGTTCGGCCGTACCCGAACATTCAGGTGTCCGCTCAACTCTAGTAGGTGTATTTTAACAGTGAGAGACAGAATAACAAAAAAAAATCCAGAAAAACGCATGTCAAAAAAGTTATAAATTGATTTGCATGTCAATGAGTGAAATAAGTATTTGACCCCTTCAACTCAGTACTTGGTGGCAAAACCCTTGTTGGCAATCACAGGGGTCAGATGTTTCTTGTTCTTCTTTGCACACATCTCAGGAGGGATTTTTTCCAACTCCTCTTTGCAAATCCTCTCCAAGTCATTAAGGTTTTTAGGCTGACGTTTGGCAACTCGAACCTTCAGCTCCCTCCACAAATTTTCTATGGGATTAAGGTCTGGAGACTGGCTCGGACACTCTAGGACCTTTAATGTGCTTCTTCTTGAGCCACTCCTTTGTTGCAGTGCATTATATTAAAATAGTAATAGTGTTTCCATCGTGTGTGGGCTCCTATGTGACAAGTGTGTTTTACCACTTTTACCTATTAAAAGCTACATTTTAAAGGATCTGGCATCTCGTTTATGATCTTCTGCATATTGGACTTCTTGCATCAACAATTTTTCTATTATATTAAAATATTAGCCTCAAAGGTCAAAATGTCTGATAAGACAAGAACTTGGAATGCAATCCATGCAAATAAATCTAAAGAACCTTTGCGGAATGTGCACCATACTTAACATGGTGTGTGTGTGTGTGTTATTCTTCCTGCAAATTCATTATTATTTAGAGTCTACTCAGGGCCGGTGCAATACTTCTTTGCCGCCCGAAGGTGATCATGTATTTTACCGCCCCCTTGCCGATCCTGCCCTCAGGCATTTACACACACACACACACACACACACACACACACACACACACACACAGTAACACTTTTTTAGTGTCACATATATATGCAGGCTCATGTATACACACATGCAATGTCAGATGCAGCCACACAGTAAAACATGCAATGTGATCCTATTGTTGGCAGCAAATACACCTATGCCCCTATATTGCACCCACAGCACTTGGTTTGCATTCATATTGCACCCACGCGATTTGGCATGCCACAGTGTCAGTTTGCCTCACAGAACATACCACAGTGTCACTTTACCCCACTGAACAAGCCACAGTATCTCTTTCCCCATAATACATGCTATTTTGTCCCACAGAACATGCCACAGCATCACTTAAAGCCAATTATGCCACAGTTTGACCATAAATTTGTCACAGCTTGCTTGCCATTTAATATACCAAAGCCAATTCATCCATTAATATGCTAGTGTTATGTTGCCCATCGTCGCCGGGGAACCAGACTTGTCATGAAAGGGGCTGAATCACTGTTCCATAACTATTTCGCCTAATCTTTCAGATACACTTCGGTTCCCTATTTCAGGGCTCAGATCAATAGGAATGAGAGCTACCCAGCCTTTTAACCCAGCCTTTTTAAATGAACCAATGGGTGGCTGAGCGACGGGCTCAGTAGCCTTCAGGTCTATCCTGCAGGGAATGAGGGCCGCTACTTGGGGTTTAGGGTCTGGCACTAGGGGGAGGGGGAAAGGTAAGTGATTTGCCCTTTTGGGAGGTATTAAAACCCGGTGAAACAAGGGGACACATAGGAAATACAGTCTAGGAGGGACGCAGTTTCTGCCGGCCGGCTCCAGATCCAAGTTCTTTCACCCTGAGTCACGGTGGTTCATGACCCTGAGGTTGCAGTGATGGTTCCCTCCTGCATAGCTTAATATCCCACCATCCTCCCTCTGCTCCTATAACATTGACAGACAGGGCTGTCTTTACAATACGGCAAAAGAGGCAGATGCCCTGGATGCACTAATAATTTCCACCACTAAATGACCAGCACACAGCTTGTACCCACTGTCATCAGGCAGTTAATTTTAGAAATTGCTCAGTTTTCACCCCTTTATAAAATCTGAAACTTCCAGGCTTCTTGGGAAGTCAGACTCATGAGTTGTTGTTTTTTTACAAATCTAAAACACACAGAAAATACACAACTACTAAATTGTGTGGCCTCTTATATATCAACGGACAAGACTGGCCTTAGGAGTTCAGGGGGCTTTGTGTGCTTTGTGTGCACACAGACATCACCAATGCTGCCCGACACTTCAGAGGCGGAACGCTGGGAGGTCATGTGACCCTGATGTTCAGTCATGGAAGCCTTGGCGCAAATGTTGGGCAGTATCCACTGGCTGACCGCGAAGAGGATTGAGATCTGGGGAACCCCGGTTGAGAAAAGCTGCAGCTAGATGCCATTGAAACATAGCACTAAATATGTAAATGTCCTATGAGTGACTGTTTTTCCTTGCACAACATTTTAATGAAAATCAGGAAAACTGGCACCAGTCACAGTGAAGAACAAGTGGTGCCAACAGAGGAGCTTCTGGAGGAGGCAAGGGAGGAAGCAACAAGTCAAAAAAAATCATGAAATGGTTACCTTGCCAAACATAGTAAAGGGTGCTCCTGCTGCCAGTTCTAAGATCAGTATAATGCTAATGTTCAGCTAAAGCCATCCAGACCAAAGGATTAAATGAAATACTGTTTGTTGGTTTTGTTTTGTTGTTTTTTTTGGTCTGAACTTGTCACTTGTGGTCTGTTACAAAAATATGTTTGCCCCCTGCAAACTGACTTTGCATGTTGAATTTGTAAATAGTTTTGTGTCCTACAGACGAATGGAATGACAATGAAGGATATTAACAACTTCTGGAAAATGCACAAAGCACAGAATGGGTATTCATGTTGCTACCATAACAGTCCCTTCTATATGACATTATCTCATGTAACCATATGCAAATTACATGTTATTTATTGAAGGAGTTAATTTGCCATCTTAAACAGGAGGAAACACACCTTCAACAGTATTAAAATCTATATGACTTACACAGAAAATAATGTTTAGATAAAGGACCATTAAAGCAACTATTAAGTTTACTAAAAGTATCACCTACTGATATTTAGATTCATTCCTATTCATGCCAGGTTATAAATGTATTTTTGTGTTATTACATTACATTAACATTATGTGATAATGATTGTCCCCAAAGTTAAAGCTGTAGTTTTTCTGTGTATGTAGTGCATGACTCCGTGATCTCTGTTCTTCATGGACATAGATGGAAATTTGAAACTAGCGCAACTCTAGTCTCCTGCTATATACACCATCTGAACAGCTGAATTTAGAAAATTCCATCAGCTGTGGTCTGTTCTACTATCAGTAGCTTCAGTTCACTACTATACATACATATGGGGTTATTCACTAAGCAGTGAACTGAATTGACAACAGGTGTGTGTGTGTGTGTGTGTGTAAGTTTATTTGTGCTAGACATAGGTTGTGTTAGCTGTAGTGTTGAGCGAACCCGAACCGCACTGTTCGGGTTCGTACCGAACATTACGGTTTTTTGACCCCGGACCCGAACACGGACATTCCACTGTATGTTTGTGTTGGAGTTCGGGGTTCGGCGATTACATTGTATGTAATGCTATTGGCTTTCTATAAACCGAAATATTCTTATGAATGGGGACTCTATTTCAGTTTTCAAGAAAGATAATAGCATTACATGTATTTTATAAGCCGAAAGTCTATAAACCGAACGACATTCGGTTTATAGACTTTCGGTTTATAGAATAGCATGTATTCTATAAACCGAAAGTCTATAAACTGATTACATGGCTATTGGCTTTCTATAAACTGAAATAGAGTCCCCATTCATACGAATAGGTCAATTGACCTATTCGTATGAATGGGGACACTCACCCACATTTTACTTCATTTTGAAGCACTCTAGCCCTTTCCAGGACTATTTTAGCACCAAGGTGTTAGCATCAGATCCTTTAAGTCGGCAATGGCGCATTATCCTGGAGAAAGAGGCTAATGCCATCAGAGAGTACTTTCCATGAAAGGCTGTACAATACATGGTCTGCAACAATACTTAGGTAGGTGGGATGTGGCAAAGTTACATCCATATGAATGACAGGAACTGAATGTTGCTCAAAGCATCACACTGCCTCCACTGTTTTGCCACCTGTCAGTGTGTTATGGCTGATCAGTGTATACATATATATATAAAATCTATTTTAATTGGCAGCAAACTAAGTAAAATCCAAGACTCAAACAAGAAACCTCTGGGTGTGACTAATAAACTGTCTGCATACTCACCAGCTTTGTCAATCTCTGAGATTTTTTCACTAGACAGTAATCCCTGAATTACAATAAGAACTAAGTTGCCTGCATGATCTCTGCAGAATTTAGCACCCTCTGCTATTGATTCTTGATTTTGCAATCCCATCTGCAGTTCACCACAGAATAGATCTCTTTTAAACCATGGTGGTCGGTTAACCTGCAAGAGTAACTTGTTCTTTGGGGCAGGAGTTTCGTGCAGCTTGCAGCACCAGTATTTCACAGATATCGAACACCAAGATTTTACAATTTTCCCCAAAATTCATAGTAATGCTGCAATCAGTATAAATTCACAGCGGGTATATAGACCATTTCCCTTGATCCCCACCAGACATGCATGTGATAAAATACATCAAAAAACAAAAATAGCTACTTTTTGACTGTCACCTTGACAGAATCTCTACTGCAGGAAAATATAATAAAAGTTCATCTTGACGCTTCTCATACCTATACAAGTAATTCTTAACACAACTTATATTACTCACCTAATTCATGTCCTTGTAACTACAATGGAGTTATTATGCTATCTAAAAGTTTCTCAGGATTACAGCACATGTTTGTTCCAATAAGTGTTACAAAATTTCCATGATGATATAAGTCTTTACCATTTGATCTGGGCACGTTGCCTATAGGTTTAAAAAGCATCATACTGTGAGCTCCTTAACCCTTTATTTACTGCTAGAAGTGCTAGAAAACCTTACTATTGCTTATTCTTGTAATTTCTGGTTTTATTGTGGACTATTATTATATAAAGTGTTGATAGCTCTGATCCTTGGACCCAATCGGATCTCTTCGGTGGTCCAAGTAGCTCTCAAATCTGTAAGGAGATGTAAGTCCGCGCCAACTTGTAGAGAGAAAGTAGGGAAGAGACTAATGAAATGCTTGAGCTGCTGCTGACCACTAAACATGAACATGGTTCCACGGTTGAAAAAATAAATGGCAAGTACATAGGGAAGCTACTGTGAGCGCAATCTCGCAGGAGAAGATAGAATGTAAGGTGGTGACAATATGGTACATTTTTAAAATCTGTATAAGACAATAATAAAAATGCAAACAATTTATAAAACATATGTGTATATTCACATGTATTACATGATAGTTGACAGTCTCTTTTAAGGAAATATAGTTGGATATGATTCAGGCATATTAAGTATTTGTATTGTGTAAAGTAAAATTTGAAAAAGGAAGTGCAAAAAATGTATAACAAATATGTGTAATCTAAGTCAATTATAGTGTTGAAACAACAACAAAAGCATACATAAAGTGTAGACTTAAAAGTTAAAAAGAATTAAATATAAATGTGTTTAAAAAATGTGTACATATACAACGAATAATTAGTGACCAAGTCTTGTCTACAAGGTCTACTTGATCTTAGGTTCAATATTTAGATAGCCCAAAAAATAGAATGGACATACAAAAGTGCTTTCTGTTATAATTAACTGGTGTGTGTGTGTGTGTGTGTGTATATATATATATATATATATATATATAGAAATTCAGATAACAGATGGGATTTCACTCAAAATGGAGCATTGTACTGCTCTCTTTAAACACGTTTGATAAATGTTCCCAAATCTTAGATCAAACAATAGGGAACCTTGATTTTCTCTATAGTAGCGATAGAATTCTTTAATATCACACAGACCGGAAATATGTAACAAGAAGAAAAAGGAAAAATCTGTTTTTAATTTAGTTGTAACGGAGGGATTTTACCACATAGGTGTGAGCTGCAGTAATTATATATATATATATATATATAATGTGTGTGTGATTTGCGATTGTTTTGTAGCGTTTTAAATCTTTTATATAAAGTAATACTTAGACTGTAAGTTTTCGGGCATTGTCTTGCCATCCTTCTATATTTATTATTGTTAAGGAGTGACTAAACCCAAGTCTCATGTTACACTTTCAGTACTGTTCCAATAGCTGTTGAATTTCTTGTTGCTACTGTAATGATATTCATGTCAAGTCCATGTAAGACAGAATGCATGGTTTAGAATAAAGATAGCCACAAGGTATATGGAATGCTTTGTTATATTACAGTGCGCTTGTTGTAATGAAAAACGTACAAAATGAGTAAAAACATTTAATCTCAAACTGAATTTGACATTTAGCAAACACATCTATTTCCGCATCCAGCTGACAAAAACACTAACCCAGTCCTAGAAAACAGCACGTTTAAGGTCTTTCACAGCAACCAGAGCTGCATTGCGGCCTGATGCTCCCATTACACCACCTCCTGAACAGAAGAGGAAAACATTCTCCTTTAAATTAGGACTCACAAGGCACTTTCATTTACTGTAATTTTGTTGGGGAAAATAGTATGATTGTCTAACCACTGCCGGATTTACATCTTACACAGTGTTAAAACCATTGTCAAAGTGCTAAATTTGTCTCCCCTATTGTGCAACACAATCAAAACCGGTGTATATTTTATATGTGAAAATGAACAAGCAGCGTGTACCTGGATTTACTACATTATTTTGAGCTCTAAAAGTATATAAATAAATCACATATTGCTAAATCGTTTCAGAAAATTGTGTGCTTGAAAAAAAGTGGTTAACCCATTGGGGGTGATTTTATAAATGGTGCTCATGCACACAGCTCCACATAATCTATAAAGCAGATTACCTTTGCCGGTCCCGAACTTCGAAGTCTGTGCACTGGCACAGCTTTTGTATAAAGAATCGGATGCTGAAAAAGTCTCTGAGAACCTAATCTAAAATATCAGAAGGAATTACAATCATTGGAATACATAATGAATCGCAATCTTTGTTTTTAACACTTCTTCCCACAATGCCCACGCTGCTCTGTCAGAGCGCTGGAAAGTCACAGGATCCCATCGCACTGACCTCAGAGCACCTCGTGAGTGCTAGAGGCAGCATGGGAATGTCTGTGCTACTGCACAGACTTCCAGCTGCCGGCTCGCCATGGAGATGCTGGTGAGCGGAGAGCTCCCCAGCCAGGGTCTCTGCTGGCAAGTGTGTTTGTTTTTTTTGTTTTTTTTGTTTTTTTTTAAAAGGTCCTATGCCCAACAACAATACCTCTATTACACTTTACATACCTTTTTGCAGGAGATAACTGCTGAGAAAAAAATTATAAGACTGATTTATTTTTTTTACATAATACAGTTCTTAGTTAAAAAAAAAAAAAAAACAATTTTCAGACACTCTATATGTGGAAATGCAGCTTTAAAAAACGGTTAAAGTAATAGTCCAGCCTTTTCACTTGTATGGTAATCATAAACTGTTGTTCATTTATCAATGTGGAAGGTGGAAACTGTAGACTGTTAAATGGAACACCACATTAAGTGAACAATTCTATGTAATGGTATACACAGTATACATTAAAAAATGTCCCATCACTAAAAATAATTTGCAAACTGTTTACATTGTGGATGTTTAAATGATTTGTGCAGTGAAGGCAGAATCTAATATCTACATGAAATTGAGGAGTGAGAATTCATAACATAATTATAGTGCAATTTCAAAGTGTTTCTTTTTCGCCCAGTCTAAGATTACTTGGCAACATATAATACTATTCTTTTACATATGATAAATGAACCCTTTCACAGCCGACGGCACTATGGACCCGTAGTAGCAACAAAACATTGACTTTTTATATTCCTGGCCCAGTTCAGAGTGTAACCAGTGCATCAGTTCCATTTAGCCTGTCAGACTGACGACATTTTGTAAAACTAAGCCCATAGATATTCAAGCTCAGTCTTATTTTTACAAATTAGCATATAAACTGGGACCAATGTTTTACTTACTGTGCACTTCATTTTTATTGATAGTCCCCAGCCACTCCTACTTTCATTCCTGACCCCTTGGCTCAGTTGTGTTGCTGAACGCAATCTCACATGCGCACACCCAAATTGGCAGTCAGGTATCTTATGAGTTGCATTGTTGGGGACTCTATGAATGACGATGAGCAAATAGCTACATATTTTACCCATTTGCCATAATTCCCATCTTCCTACATTGTTTTATTATGCTGAAATAGAAATCTATTTATTAGATTACATTGGAAGGTGCAAAAAGATCAACAGATATGACTTTAGCATAACATTATTTACATACCTAGATGTGTTCCACATCCTCACAAACTGAGAACACGGATTGGTGACCTATAATTGGAAAATGTATGAATCAGTCTCGCAAAATACAGCTGTTCCAGTGACATACTTCCATAGCCACCTGTATCACTACTACTGTTATGCAACTATAGTTCTCACAATGCTCAGCCAACCACATCACAACCAGGTTAAGGGATTTGTTAAATCACAGTTGGAGAAATCAAACTGGTACATATGCCTGATTTAAACACCACTTCTTCTTTCTGTCGCTCTGACAAATGAATTTAAATAAAGTCATCTCTGTAATCTATTTTTAAAATCTAACATATGAACATATTATTTGATCTCCTTAGTTTGTATATAGATAAATCCTCCCCTCAGCCCCAAAACAAAGAGCGTACACTGAATACGTGCATCTCAAAGCTCTTAGAACCCTGGTGTCTAATCATAGCTGAGAGCAACAGACAAGAATTATAAAAATGTAAAAGCAGATTATTCATCTGCGACATTTGCCGTCCCATGCAGAATTCCACTGGTGCACATATCGATGATGGCAAGTCATCACTTTCGACTCTAAATGCTGTAATGGACTTTTGTTCCTGTCTGTGTTCTTTGTAGTCATGCATTCCAGACAGCCACTATATTCACAAGCATAACCCTGAACTAATGAAGCAAAACGAAATATCTGAATGGAATAGAATCAAATACTTTCATTTCATCAAATCTGTGGGAGAACTTAGTGCTTGTTCTGTACCAAGTACAAGGCTGATTTTAGGCCGATCTTTACATTAAAACCACTTTTGCTATCGACATACAAAGCAAAATAAAAGAGTTAAGTGTAAAGCACAGGGAAGCTAATGTTTGTGTATAATGCTCTCATGTTCATATAAAGCAGAGTAAACATTTACACATTTACACATACACCTGTGGAAAATTTCCCATATAGCACACACAGCCATACTAAACAGGTTACTCATTTTACTAAAGATACAGTTTTCCAATAGCTATCTAAAAGTATAACACACATTGAAGATTGTCATGTTCAGCCCATTACTGCGTCACAGTACTACAACATAGGTGGACCCTTGTCTCCTATCTGTTGGCAACAGTGTGAGTGACTCTGATGTCGATTTTGCAGCTACCGTCGGACCCTCGGATGTATTTAGTGTATTTTGGGTCTGGTCGGAGCACACAAACCCCGGAAATTCACAAAATAGCTGTGTGCCACTCAGGGGCACAATACGCCCCTGGATAAGATGAGCTGTTCGGGAGGTGGACTGACATACAAAGACATTACCAAAGGACGGGAAGAAATAAGATGCACTTTGCACTTGTTTTATGGTATTGATTTAGTGAAATAGGCAGAAGGACAGGTAGAAGAATATCTATTAGTGAGGTCACTTTCTTTTCGGAATGCTGTAATGAACTTGTATCAAGACAGGAAATCCCATGTAACACAGCAGGCCTGTACTATGCAACATTATCTTTTCTTATGGCCTAGTGGCAAACAAGGTCAGCATCCTGTTGGCAACATGACAAAGGCATTGTCGGATTCTGGGCCCAATAAAAAGGCCTTACGTTATCCCACCAATAAACACAGACACGGGTATAAGTGGAAATAAAAGGCCACAGCTTATTTAATAATAATAATAATAATAATAAATTGAACACATATAAGGTCATTGCCCACCCATAACACAATCCTTCCACCTTTTATACAATATACTTAAGGCAATGACCCACATATAAAATTAACATATACAATTAACATATTCACATAACATTAAATGCAATACCTGAATTAACACTTATAGAGGCATACCGAGATGCCCCTATAACCCCCGGGTTAGGAGCCACAGGCCAGCTCTAACCCACCAACCATGACACGACCACCAGCCTAGGTTCCTGATCACATCCTTCCTAGAACCTAAAGGTGATCCTACACCCCCCATTACCTCCCAACCCCTGCTGTGACAAGAACTTAAAAAACTACCATTAATTAAAATAGGGAGGGCGGGCGGGATAACTGTCACCTTGGCTGTTAATTAAACATTTTGAACTCCTAAAAATCGTTGGCCTATTTAAATAACCCCTCCCCCTACGTGACATCACATAAACTTAACCCTTTGCTGGCCTTCCTCCTAGCCCTGTCAAGGCCCATTGCGTTTAGGCAACTACATGGGCTTCATTCTCTCTCCTCTGGTTCCTTTTCATCAAGCACAATTACAGCATGCAACATGGTCCAATGCCACTGCTTCAGTGTACTGTGGTGGAATAACATGTCGGACCCGAAAAGAGAGATCTTTGTCATTGAGAACATGAAAAACGTGCTGTCTTACAAGACACTGTGAACAAAGTCCTCTTATGGTCTATGATTAAGCGTGAAACGTGCGAGGCAGCTGGCGTACTGGCTCTACCTGCCATGATATTTTTATATTCTTGCACTTTGTTACCTTTGCTGAAATATTGATTATATAATTTTTCACCCTGAGAACGCCTCTTTATTCTTTTTTTTTGTCAACCAAGTCCTCTTCCCTCACATCCCGGGAAGAGATTCAGTTGGAGGTATTTCGGCTTGTTTAAATCTGGTGTGTGTGTGTGTGTGTGTGTGTGTCTGTGTGTGTGTGTGTTTCTATTTCTCAGAACAATAATAATAAATTCTGCTATTTCCAGAACAATCTGTGGGACATTTCATGTTCAGATATTTCTGTTAGTGCCTTCTTGCTGTAAGATGGTACAAAAACAAAATGAATAATACAATAAACCATTTTGATTACAAGTAAATGCGAAATGATCTTTCAATGACTGGAAACACTACTTAATGGTATCATTTTCCCACTTTTTATTTGTAACATTAAAAATTATAATCCAACTTGTTCTTTAATCGTTTTGCGGATGCTGCAGTCAAGCAACTTTAACGAGTCTTTTGCTCATGATTACTAATTTAATTATAACTGTTGTTACTGAGAATATCTTGTAGTGTTTACTTATTTGAGAAACATAACATTTAGTTTTTACAGTTTTTTTTGGCAACTCTACTGCTGCTTAAACATGAACAGAAGCTGTTACCCCTCCGGAGAGTCCAAATATCCTTTCCAGATCGGTTGGTGTGAGGATGTCTCTGCCTATCACCGAAGACTTGAAACCAGGAGTATATCTTTCTATCCAGTCAAACACTAAAAGGTAAAGAAAAAGAAAGCACATTGACACAAATTGGTACCTTTAGCAGATTTCATTTGTGAGAGAAGCTGGATAAGATTACTATATTACTAACTGCCTTAGAATATCATGTGCAGAGACAATGCACCTGTCTCAGACAAGCAACATTAGCCAAAAAGTAGAAAATACATTTTCTGTGCAGTTCATTGTGATACTCAAAGAAAATGTTTTATTTATGTGTTAGGAACATCTATCTTTCTGCGATGAGCAGCTCTTTCAGCTTAAAAAAACCCAAACTTTTTTTAAAACTAAGCACTGGTCACAGCCCACTCCCTTTTGTTTCTCCAATAATAGCTGGTAAAATACAATGTTGACCATATCAACCTTTAGTAAATTTGACGGAGCTACTGTAGATGAAGGTTTCTGAACAAATGTTTAGATTCAGATCCCAGGAGGGTGAATTGAACCATTTATCCCTCAAAGGTAAATTTACATTTACCATTAAAGAGGAAGTATTTTATATATATATATATATATATAATATATATATATATATATATATATATATATATATATATATATATATATATATATATATATATATATATGTAACTAGAAACCACCAGGCCCCAGTGCAAAAATTGCCCTGGGGCCCCCTGACCCCACCATGCAACGCCACTTACATGCCTCCTAACTGTTCTGCTTTGTGCTAGGCCTTGTCTTATATCTATGGTAGCTTTATGCCTATCCCATGCATGCTTAAACACCTTCGCTGTATTAACCTCTACCACTTCTACTGAAAGACTATTCCATGCATCCACTACTCGGTAAAGTAATATTTTCATGAGTCCCTGGCCTTATCTTATATCAATAGCCTTATACTTATCCCATGCATGCTTAAACTCCTTCATATATTAACCTCTCATCCACCACCCTCTCAGTAAAGTAATATTACTTTTTCTGACCACAAAAAAACATTAAAATATTTCCAGCCTTTTCAAAAGCTTGAGGTGGACCCCAAATATATGTATATAACTAGCTGCATGTATACTTACATGAACTTTTTAATATTATATTCAACTATTTTCATATGTAATAAAAATGTTATTGAAAAATTGTTAATTTCTATTTTTTTTTTATTATGTTCCTCTGCAACCACATTGCACCTAAAGGTCTTGATAAAGCACTATACAGTACCCACAGCACTTGGCTTGTACTCATATAATCACCTACAGGATTTAGCATGCCACAGTGTAAATTTGCCCGCCAGAACATACCACAGTGTCACTTTGTCCCACTGAACTGCCCCTGCAGAACATGCCACGGTGTCACTTTGTCCCACTGAACTGCCCCTGCAGAACATGCCACGGTGTCACTTTGTCCCACTGAACTGCCCCTGCAGAACATGCCACGGTGTCACTTTGTCCCACTGAACTGCCCCTGCAGAACATGCCACGGTGTCACTTTGTCCCACTGAACTGCCCCTGCAGAACATGCCACGGTGTCACTTTGTCCCACTGAACTGCCCCTGCAGAACATGCCACGGTGTCACTTTGTCCCACTGAACTGCCCCTGCAGAACATGCCACGGTGTCACTTTCCCCCATAGTACATGTTAATTTGCCCCACAGAACATGCCACAGTATCACTTTGGCCAGAGCCAATTTGCCCATTAATATGCCACAGCCAATTTGCCCATTATGCTATGATTACCCTGCCAATTAATATGCCACAGCCAGACATTCAGATTGCCAATTAATATGCCGCAGCCATTTCCTCCACTATTAACCTATCCATAAATATGCCACAGCCAGTATTATTTTGCCCATCATTTGCTAGTCATATTTTACACTTAATTTGCCAGTCATATTTTGCCTATCATTTGTTAGTCATATTTTGTCCATTTGGCAGTGTTATTTTGCCCATATGCCACTCATATTTTGTTCATATGCCAGTATTATTTTGCCCATTTGCCACTGTTATTTGCCCCATTTGTTAGTCATATTTTGCCCATTTGCCAGCATTATTTTGCCCATTTGCCACTCATATTTCACCCATATACCACTCATATTTTACCCAATTTCCAGTGTTATTTTGCCCATTTGCCACTCAAATTTTGCCCATTTGCCACTCATATATTGCCCATTTGCCACATATATTTTGCCCATTTTCCAGTTTTATTTTGCCCATATGCCACTCATATCTTGCCCATTTGCCAGTGTTATTTGCCCCATATGCCTTTCCCGGCTGCTGCCCGATAGTAACTGTCTCCGTGTGAATCAGTCACACGGGCAGCAATGGGGGCCCAAGGGGAAGCTGCTTTGGGCCCCAAGAATTAATGGGCCCTGGGCAGCTGCCCCGTTTGCCCACACTTTATTTTTTTTTTTCCTTTTTTTTTTTGCAGGGGTCCCAGGGCAGCCGGGCCCCCGGAGTGACGGGCCCGGTCGCAGCTGTGACCCCTGCACTAACGGTAAGTACGCCACTGTATGTAATGCCATTTCTCCAATAATTTTTGTCAAAAAAAATGATTTGGGAGAAATCATTTTGTGAGCCTGTGCTCAGGGCCGGACTGGGAACAAAAACCAGCCCTGGAAAAAATTTATATACCAGCCCCATCGCATAAGATTTTTAAACCAGCCCATAGCATAATATAATTTTTTTATTCATAGAAGGGAAAATCATGCATTTTAAAAAGCACATCTGAACAGTGTATTATTTATAGATAAGACTGATATATAAGCCTGTCTAGGGCAATATATATACCTCCAGTATGTACACAGAGTTATATGAATTGCCCTGTGCAGAGGTATATATCAGGGCAGTGTGTGAGACATATCCTGTAGCCTGTCTCTCGCATATCTGTAGCCTGTCTCTCTCTGTCCTTTCTGTGGCGTCTCTCTCTCTGTCTTTTCTGTGGCGTCTCTCTCTCTGTCTTTTCTGTGGCGTCTCTCTCTCTGTCTTTTTTTTGTGTGGCGTCTCTCTCTCTGTCTTTTCTGTGGCGTCTCTCTCTCTCTGTGTCCTTTCTCTCTCTCTCTGTCCTTTCTGTGGCGTCTCTCTCCCTCTCTGTGGCGTCTCTCTCTCTCTCTGTGGCGTCTCTCTCTCTCTCTCTCTCTGTGGCGTCTCTCTCTCTCTCTCTCTCTGTGGCATCTCTCTCTCTCTCTCTGTGGCATCTCTCTCTCTCTCTCTGTGGCATCTCTCTCTCTCTCTCTCTGTGGCATCTCTCTCTCTGTGTGGCGTCTCGCTCTGTGTGTGTCCTTTCTGTGGCATCTCTCGCTCTCTGTGTGTCCTTTCTGTGGCATCTCTCGCTCTCTGTGTGTCCTTTCTGTGGCATCTCTCGCTCTCTGTGTGTCCTTTCTGTGGCATCTCTCTTCCCACCTTTCCCCTTAGTGTCTTTCACCCCTTTCCCCCTGTAGTCTTTCACACCCTCCTCTTCCCCTGTACAGTCTTCACCCCCCCTTCCACCTCCCCCTGTAGTGTCTTTCACCCCCCCTTCCACCTCCCCCTGTAGTGTCTTTCACCCCCCCCTTCCACCTCCCCCTGTAGTGTCTTTCACCCCCCCCTTCCCCCTCCCCCTGTAGTGTCTTTCACCCCCCCTGTAGTGTCTTTCACCCCACCCTTCCCCCTCCCCCTGTAGTGTCTTTCACCCCACCCTTCCCCCTCCCCCTGTAGTGTCTTTCACCCCCCCTTCCCCCCCTGTAGTGTCTTTAACCCCCTGCCCTTTATGTCTCACTCACCTTGCGTTCTCTGCTCCCCATCCCGCCGCCGGAACTGCTGCTGCAGCACCCGGCGGCATCCGGCGAATTTCTTAAAGCGGCGACGGCCGCCGAATTGCTTAAAGTGGCCCACCGCCGCTTTAAGCAATTCGGCGGCCGTCGCCGCTTTAAGAAATTCGTCTGCTGCCGCCGGATGCTGCAGCAGCCGAACTCTTAAAGTGGCTGCCGCCGCCGCTTCACTTTAAGTGGCCAAGGCGGCCCCGGGGCAGGCGGCCCACCGGGATTTTTCCCGGTATCCCGGTGGGCCAGTCCGGCCCTGCCTGTGCTTCACTGAGACAGTTGGTTGCTGCTAATGGTGTGTCAGTCATGTAATCTGGAAGAATGTGATTGAAAATGTGAATGTGTATGAAAATAATAATGTGATTAGTTAAGAAGGATTATAGTGCAGTAGGAGTGGATATATGCTAAGGTGATCTTATAGCAAGGATAACATTATAGTAGGAGAGCAGGCGGACGGCGAGACGGACACAAGATGTTGAAACTGTAGTATGAGAAGGAGCACCCTATATGCTGAAGATGTATAGGTAAGTTGTTTGTTTTAGCATATCAGAACAAGATTAAAGGGAGGCATTTAGTAAAGCAAACCTTTAATATGACAAATGTTTAATCCCTCTTTAAATTGGGTCATAGTAACATCCACAGGGCATTCCTGTGAATAGTAGGCACAGTGTGTTTCTAGGTATTTAATATCAAGTGTAAACAAGGTCAATACACAGTCCTCCAGTGTGGGAAATAAACCACTATGTCAGGTTCATACTCACATCAAAATATTCCTCCAAATGTAAATGATACGACATTTTCCATGAAAAAGGGTCATGGTATAGCAATGTGCCAGTAAATGTACACTGGAAAAACCTATGTATCTCTTACATTTTGTTTCTAAATTAGAATTATGGGCCTTTTATAAAGGAAATGTACCAGCTTCAATTATGATGATGATCCAAATAATTGCATAATGTGCGTGAGTAATTATTGTCTTAATAGAGTTAAGCCCAAAATACATACAAAATTAAAAAGCACTGTTAACGAGTGTGTTTTACCTAGTTGCTTTATTAAAGTGCAATGTCAGAAAATTGTTTTGTTTATAAAGTGTTTTCCCAGCATTTTTACTTATATGATGCTGAACAATGTTCAATGCTTTTAACGATTTTTATAATTAATAATAAGCTCAACTGATCTCATCTTCGCATTTTATGCAGAGCACCGCCTTGATTTTTGCTTTGTTAACATTAAATGGAAAATTACAGATGCCACAGTGGTATTTTAGGGTGTCTGTAATGATCATATGGAGCATCTGCATGCTCCTCTATCTGGCACCCAGCAGCCATGCAGAATAAAAACCCATCCTGCCCACACACACTACAGGTTCTATTCAATATGCCCTAGACTGGCACAAACTCCGTCCACAACCGTGTATAAAGCCAAACTGCAGAGAAATCCAATGTTTGACTACCAAATTTGGGCACAAAATCTGTAATTGCCACATGAAATGGTGGAAACTGACTAACTTCGAGCTTACTTTTGGCCACATTTGGAGGAGTTCGGTCTCCGAAATGTCTGCATGAAAATCGGACACATTTGATTTCACTTCGGTGGTTAAAATACCCATTGCAATGGATTCCAGGTCGTTCAGAGGTTACTTAAAACATGGATCCCTCACAGTTGGGCACCTTCTGTGATCACTCATTTTAAGTCATCATGGAAGTTGACATATCCTGAATGTGTGGTGCAAAACGGTTAGGTTATTTTGTGTATGTGAATTCATTTCTGCTGGCTGGAAAAATCTGCTCACAAACTTCTAGAATTCTCGACTTCATTGACATGGATATTACAAGCTATTTATAATTTCGTTATATGATCGCTTCTCACATCAACACAGTCCAGGCTAAATTTTAAGTCATGGGCTTTAAACAAAACATTCTGAAGCCCATACAGTAGAAGGTATCTTCACATTTAATTATGAAACAGAAAATAAGATAATCCTACTATGCTTTTCTACAACATATAATGGCAGATGTGGGCACCAATGTTATTCATGGAGGACATTTACTGGACATTGTGATGGACAAAATCAGTATGTTCTGTGGATCTTGTTTTATTACAAATATATATTTACTAACTTCTGGTTCCCTTCTACTTCTAATTTCATGTGTACAGAGGAGATACAGGGCCTTGGTAACACGGCTCAATCCAGTGAACTATACAGGATCAGGGATCACTTCCCTTATAAAGTAAGGAAATCTTGATCCACGAGTGTGTGAGAAATAATCTTTTCATTTGCACAATGCTCTATAGTTGCCTTTTGTGTGAATACAAACTCTTGTAGAGGGCTACACCCTCTTTACATTGTCCTTCACAAAGTCCATGAGGACTGTAGCTACCTACCCCTGCCAGTATATCTATTAGACAAGCCAATAAAGATACCATTTATTTAATTGTTTCACAGCTAAATGCGTGTTCTACGGTGTGGTCTATGAAATTATTTAGAACGTTGCTCAAATATAAATTATATAACAAATTTTACGCACTTTGCAACTCAATTAGACGTTTTTGAGCAATGTATCCATCATATAATTGAAACAAAAGAAACACATTGTAAATCTCTAGAACACCTCAGATCTTGATTGAATATATATATATATTCAATGTGTGTGTATGTATGTATGTATGTGTGTATATATATATATATATATATATATATATATATATATATATATATATATATATATATATATATATATATATATATATATATATATATTCCTGCATTGTGGTGCTGCATGTTGCAATTTTAAATATAACATAAAACGATTGTTGTATTAAAGATGTATTTTTTCTTAACAAACGGCCAATCTCATCCTGCTAATTGGAATGTTATAAGGAATTATTCAGTAAAGCCCAAGTTAGGTTCACTTGACTGTTGCCAGTCTTGAATAGAAATGTTTGTTTTTATTTTTAATTTGTGTAATTCTGTGAAACTTTTTGAGTGAATAATACTTTTTCTGCCGCAGAGTGTATACCAGTGTATATGTGCAAAATCTGCTAACTAACATTCCTGAGTTCAGTGCCCCAACAGCTTTTATATTGGTAATAAAGGGACATGACTGCTAAAAGTCAGATGACAAAATATTAAGGTGCTATTTTTTTTATGTATATCACACATTTCATCATTACATATCACACACTCCCATCCCCCCCAGTTTAAACACCAACTGCATCTTTCTACCTGTGTCAGTATAACAACCATCCTCTTAGTTATTCCACTGTCTGCCATCACAAAGGTTGTATTGTTCTGTGACACATTGATCTGATAACAAAATAGCACTTCTGGAATGGACAATCCCCACCAGACTGGTGTTGGACAAAATCCATTGGCAGTCACTATATTATGAATATTATGGAGGAAGCAAATAAATTATCCAAACTGATTAAAAATGTTTCCTAATGATTTGTCTACAAAGAGTGATTGGGGTCACCAGTACAGTAATATTTCTGGGGCAATAAGCAGGGATACCATGCTGCTGATATTTTGTTCATTCTGCTTTTTTTACTCTATTTTTTATTTCCTCTTGTATCCTTCCTTTTCATATTCATTCTGCCAACAGTCTTTTTTCCATCTCTTGTTCCTAAGGTGTTTTGTAATAACATTTCCTCGCCTCTGTTATTCCTCAATACACCCATTATTGTGCAGCATTCTTTTTCCCCTGCTGCCTACTTGTGCTAGAGCTGAATGGGGCTTCATCCATGGTGGTCTAGTGAAAGGTACCATGATCCGATTGTCCTCCAGCAAAGCTTTCACTGCAGCCTTCTTACACACAGGCTAATAGTGACTGGGTTCCCCAGGATGGAATATAGGGCTGAAAGGTATCTCTGAAATTGAGCAGGAGGAGACCATGAATGTGAGTTGCTTGTGTGTCATTAAAAAGTAAATAATTTGGGAAAACTAGATTTCATTCATGTCCATTATTTCCCCCCACAAGTAATGGCCATTCTTTGCAATGATGGTATCACTGTCACTTAATAATTGCAAATTGTTAGGAATTCTACGGTATATGTATTCTGAGTTTACATAGGAATATGCTGGCTAATGGGTATACAGGGAAACAAATGTTCTTTCTCATTCCGTTGGGTATGCATGTTACATGCTTTTGATATGCATAGTTAATGTGTTCATTATTGCTTCTCTGCTCATTCAATTAAATGACTAGAGTTAATATAAAACTCATGAATAAAGTTTTATGTTTGTGTTTTTGTGTTTTACAGCAACATACACATTCTCACATATATGTAACTTTTATTCACACTCAAACAGAATAGGTTTAATGTAGTCATTACACTACATAAGTGCTCAGCTGGTTTGATTTACCTCCATGGCTTAAATGAGATCATTAGTTAAAGCGCATATATTGTCTTTCATTAACTGATTACTGTAATTAAGTCTCTGTGAACCTACCATTTATTTTGGTAACTGGGGACTTGGCATCAAACTGTGAAATCATTGTGATAAAATCCGCTGGCAACTGTTCCTAAAAATATAGAATGAGAGAGCATACAAACTGCCAAGTGTAACATGGGGGTAAATAATCACCAGTACAGTTACACATTCCATTAGAGTGATAGTTATGATCAGATTCTAATAGAAGTCACCAATACAGTCACATGAGTCAGGGCTGGCCACATTCTCTTATAGGAACTAATCGGATCCTTGTGCCGCCAGCAAAATCATTTGTCTGAAATCCAATGTACAAGAAGAATGCTCCTATATCTCATAATGTTCTCATTATTCAGCAGACAGGGGTTTAACATCATTACCTAGATGACCAAAAGAACAGAAACAAATAGCAGCAGGATATGTGGCTCCCTAGAGGGTGATCTGGTATGTCCACCATTTTGGTTATGTCTTACAGTTTAAAGAAAGAAATTACATTGAATACAACATACTTCAGCCACACTAGAATGATTATAAGATCTCATGTGGAGAGGCCACAATATTTCTTGTTCCATTTTCAAGCTGCTGATATGTAGAACTGTCTTAAACAAGAGAGGGCATCATTCTTAAGGCTGATCCATTTCCAGGGGCACTCCACAGGCCATTTCAATCACTGGGAGATGGAGAAGGGACTTGGGAAAAATGGGGATAACGCCTTGGCCCATTCATAAATCATTACAGACAGTGGTGTATTTAGGTTTTCTGCTGCCCTAGGCCTGTCTAATCTCACAGACCCACTAATATTAATTTGCCCTATCCCTTCATGTCCAGGCCACACCTCTTCCCATTTAGTTTTCACAATCACTGTGCCCAAACACCTTGGCAGTGCTACCACTGTGCCCAAACACCTTGGCAGTGCTACCACTGTGCCCAAACACCTTGGCAGTGCTACCACTGTGCCCAAACACCTTGGCAGTGCCACCACTGTGCCCAAACAACTTGGCAGTGCCATCACTGTGCCCAAACAACTTGACAGTGCCATCACTTTGCCCAAACACATTTCCATAGTCACCAAAACAGCTTCCCATTGATATTTCTGTCCCCAAAATGCATGTCTGCTTCTGTGGAAACAAAACGGAGCTGGACAGTTACCGCCCTAGGCCAAAGACTTGTGGGCCTTGGCCAATATACACCCCTGATTACAGATACTTTAGAAAATTATACAGGAAATAAAGAGGTCTTACAAATAGGTTTCATTTTGAAAGTCAACTCTAAAAAGTTGATGGGGTTATTATTAACTTTGCTAACATACAAATATTGAGTCATTTCTGAGCTTTAGAGAACAATTATTTCACAAATGATGCCAAAATGTGGTGTCATGTGCAGGAGACCAAAAGGAACACATTTTAAAACACATTTTTATTTGTATCTATACATCACTGATATAACCATGTTTAAATCACTTTGACATGCCTACGACTAAGTGCGGGCCTCCACACGAAACGCGTCAGGTTTGCTCACCACATCTCTTATGCTGCGGATATCTACTGTGATTCTTTTTTTCTAGTGCCAATAAAGGACGATCTTTGATTTTACACTTCCTTGTGAGCCGGCCGCTTTGCATTTTCCCATGCATGTAGATCATGTATATGTTCTACATTAAATGTGATTTATTTATTTTTATTCCATAATTAAACTATGTTTTAATGTTTCCAAATCTTTGATTACTTAGTTATTCAGGTTTCTTTTGCTTCACAAATTGGATTGACCTGTTCTAGCTTCTGCCAGTGTATTATAGACACCTTTTTTCACAATACGGTATATTTTTATTTTTATCTAGCCGGAGGCCTACACGTTGTTGCTTGTCTTATCTTTCTTTCTTTTTTTCTATTCAACTAAGGTCACCAGGGCAGGAATGCTGTCTTTCAAGATGAATGGATACTCAATTTAAACAGCAGGAATAATTCTTGAAATACTGTAATTCCAGTCATGCTTCAATCTGGGACTCAAGCACCAATAACCATTGTTAGTGTCGATAGACATGGGGGTTATGTATAAACATTCCTGTACACAGAAAAGTGCCGGGACCTAAAAATAAGGGGAGGTTTGTTTAACAAGGTATTGTGAATGCAATTCTTTATTACATTGTAAAATACATTTAATATGTAATTCCAAATTTAAGCACACAATGGCCCGAATATATCCCCTTTTGTGTTTCTAGTGGTGATCCCATGAAGTAGTAATGGGAGGTTCCCAAAAATGTCTGGACCTTTTGCTACAAGTACAAAAAAAGACTCCACCCAGAAAAGGAATGATTCAATTGACTATTTTACGCAGAACTAAAAGTACAGGGGGAAGCTAAGTACTTACCTTATTTGCTGCTCCATGTCCCTGGCAGTCTTCCCTCCTGCACGTAATGTCACGTCCGGTCATATTGATTTTTTTTTTTTTCCCGGCAGCCGAATCCATCGGATGCGGCTGCCAGAAAAAAAAAAAGTGTAGCAGCGCTGTGTGTGTCACCCAGTGTGGTCCGCACCCCCTCAGGATGCCACTGGTCCTGGATGTTGTCAATAGTGCATCCCCAGTACATGCTTGGAAAGCATATATGATTCTGTGTACTTCGGTGCATCTGTAGCCACAGTGTTCACACTCAATCCAGTGATCTATAACACTGTTTCCCAAACCAGTCAGCAAACCCCCTTCCCCTGCCCAACAGTACAGGATTTAGGAATTATCCACTTGTGTTTAACCCCTTAAGGACAGACTCTTTGAAACAATTTGGCCATTCTGGACAATGGCCATTTAACATTTCAATGCTGTTTCTGTTTAGCTGTAATTTTCTTCTTTGTCATATTCTGTACACACACAAATTATATATTCTTTTTATCGGAACAAGAAGGGCTTTATTTTTATACTATCATTTTGATCATATCCTATAATATAAAAAAAATATGGTGAAAAAAAGCTCACAACTTTTATTTGAAAAATCTTCTCATCTACAAAAGCGAACGAAAAAACCTAAGTAGATTCTACTATTTCTCCTGAGTACAGATGAAACCCATGCATAGGTTTGTTGGGTTGTTTGGGGGCTGAAAGGCCACATTTGGAAGGTGCAGTTTTTGGTTTTCCAACTTGGAATTTTGACATGTAGACAACCTGCGCCCATATCCCATTTGGGACATTTCTGAATCCAGCAGTGTATTTCACCCCATCAAACCATTTATTTATTAAAAGTAGATTATTTCTACTATCTCAAATGGTGGTATTTTAACAATTCCCATGCACCAATTCTACCACCAGCCTTTGTCAAATTTTGTGGTAGTACGTTTATTGTGTTTTTTTCCCCCACATAAATTGTACTTTAGACACAAATTCACAGATTTTGGTATGTTTCACTGCCAAGCAATACCCCATTATGTGAAGGGGTTAATAGCTTTATTAGAGCCTTTGTAATACTGTACAAAAAAATGAACCCCTAAAACCCCCCTTCCACATACAAGAAAAAATGTGCTGCTGATCAGTGGTAGGGAAGGGGTACACTATCCAAAGGTTATGGCTTTTATAAAATCCCGTGGGTCTCACAATTTTGTAACATTTTATTTAATTTATTACAATTAAAAACATTATACAGATCTGCCTTTCTCCCTCACTAAAACTCAAGTGAGGAGAGGGAGGCAGATCCAGATGGGTCAAATCAATATTTACCAATAGTGGTCTGACCAGATGAATGGTGATGCTCATTTAATCCAATCACCACACCCCCTTAGCTACTGATTGGCTGTTACTGATCACTATACATGCACTCAGACAGCTTCAAAAAATGTTTACGTTCCACATAATCTCTTAGCGGGTTTAACAAAAAAAAATGCAGGTAGCAAAAAAAAATCCTCCTGTGGCCAGATTGCTGCATATGTGCAAGATCGCTGCTTAGGAAGTGATCTACGGCAAGCAATGGGTTAATAGTTCTTAAAAGAGCCTTTGTTATACTGTAATAAATTACAGTAAACAAATTAACCCCTAAAAAATGCACAGCAAAAAATGTGTAAGATCACTGCGTACAACGCAAGCAAGGGAAGGGATTAAACACTGGGAATAGCTTTTCTAAAAGTCCTTGGTGATTAAAATTGTATTAAATATTATTTAATTCATTACATTTTAAAAATTACCTTCTCTGATCTGTGTCTTTCCCTCACTAAAACTATAGTGAAGAGAGGGAGGCAGATTAACTCTTGTCAAAGTCAATATTAGTCAATATTGCCTTTGACTGTATGATAAGTGCTAATGATATGATCATAGCGCGCCCCTGCAATTTTTTTCAATGTTGCACAATGCATCTACATAGAGGCATTGAAGCGACCATCAGTCACTAAGGACACATTTTTGTGGTATTTTACATGTCGGGAAGGGTTTCTTTTTTTTGGCCATATATAGAAAAATCAAGATGCAAAACTGGATTTAAGCACTATCAATAATATACATTAATCTGTTATTTTTGTCTTCTTTATAATATTGTAAATTGTGTAACACTAAATAAATAGTGTGTATATTTGAAGTGTTGTGTTTTTACTCGACTTTAACATCATGAGTGCTTTTCATTGACCTGGTTTAGTTTGATTCATTCATTGGGAACATAAATTGTGAGTTAAACATCAGTGATAAGTGAATTAATAGAACACAATATTTGTCTATAAACAAGGCCATTATTTATTTAGTACATTAATACATAGAAACATTTGTTGCTACAGTTACTGATACAAACACTCATCTACAGTAGCAAGAAATTATTAAAAAGGCTTACCAGCCAGAAGGAGAAATTAACATTCACTGATCAGCCTAAAATGGGTTGTCTGTTTATGACATCACTTACTTAATTTGGAAATGTATGATTTTGTGTTTTTAATTTAATTCATTTTTTATTTTCATTTTCCCATTTCAAAAAAGACAAACAGTTTATAAAAAGACATAGCACATTACATACAATCCATAGACATACAGAACATAGATTTTGAACTAATAATTCCTGTCTGCTGAGAGAGTCCTTTTTACCCTATTTTACATATTGCTTTTACCTTTTCCTTTGCTCTCTTACCCCAATGCCATAACATCTTATCTCAAACAAAATAGCAATACAATCACACACAATTACATAGACCGGATCAGTCACCCATCTCCCCAACCCTTTTCCTTCCCCTCATAGCATTTTTATTTTTTGGATCAATTCCTCATATATTTTAACTTTCTTATATGCCTTTGCGCTTGTCCAGTCCATACCCTTTTCCATTTGCATTTGGACCTCAATCTGCGCTCTCAACTGCTGCCAGGTGATTTTCTTTCCAATTTCTGGCAACTAATACTTTAGCTGCTGACATAACATGTATTGCTAATATTCTGGTTTTTTTGTTATATCTGGGGGAAGCAAGTGTAATAGTGCCACTCCTATTGATCTTTCTATACTGGTGGTTTCTAGTTTCCTATAGAGGACATAAACTATGTTCCATAAATACCTTTGCCCTTCACAGGTCCACCACATGTGTTTCTAATCTCCCACCTTTTGGTTACACCTCCAACACATTTCTGATGCATTAGGAAACATCCTGTTAAGTCTGGCTGGCTTATACAATGCATTGTGTCATACGTTATTTTAATGGGGGTCAGCCATTCTTCTTTTTGTATTTCTCTGTCACATACCGTTCCCGTTAAAAGATTGCTCGCACAATCTTCACTTTTTTTGTACTTTTTTTTTGTACTTCTTTTTTTGTACTTCTGTCGTGAGTCTATCAATAATATACATTAATCTGTTATTTTTGTCTTATTTATAATATTGTATAATGTGTAACACTTAATAAATAGTGTATATATTTGAAATGTTGTATTTGTACTCAACTTTAAGATCATGAGTGATATTCAGTGACCTGGTTTAGTTTTGATTCATTCATTGGGAACATAAATGGTGAGTTAAACGCCAGTGATAAGTGATCAGTCACATCAATGAATAGAACACAATATTTGTCTATAAACAAGGCCATTATTTATTTAGTACATTAATCCATAGAAACATTTGTTGCTACAGTTACTGATACATACACTCATCTACAATAGAAAGAAACTATTAAAAAGGCTTACCAGCCAGAAGAAAAAAGTAACATTCACTGATCAGCTTAAAATGAGTTGTGTGTTTATGACATCAGTTAGTTAATTTGGAAATGTATATTTTTGGGGTTTTAAGCCACAAAGTGTTTTTGATTGCAGTGGCAAGATGAAGTAAGTAAACCCATTCTGCAGAATAGCACAGAAACAGTGGAAAGACTTTATTGAACACATTCCTTAAGCATTCAAAGTTCTGGTGGAAAAAGGTAAGTGAATTTAATAACCTCTTTTGGCAGCACCTCTTCTGGCAGCAGCAGATCAGACCTGTGCAATGTTTAAGATGTTTTTGGACCTTTTCATCCTCACAGAGTTGCTTAAGCTCTGCCATACCTTTAGGATGTCTGGTGTGAATGAGTCTGTTGAGGTAATTCCCAGAATCTATTGGGTTAAGGTCTGGCTCTGACTGTGCCACTCTATAGTAGATTTATTTTGATGTTTAGAGCCTTTGTCATGCTGCGTCACCCAGCTTCTACTGATACCATGATAAACTTGGGAATTAATCTTCTCCTCGATGATGGCAAGCCTTCCAGGCAACACAGCAGCAAAGCAGCTTGAAATCACGATGCTCTCTCCACTGCTAGGATGATATTTTTATAGTGGTATGTGGTGCCCTTTTTACACCATTTACAATGCTGTGTGTTTTTCCCAAACATTTCAACTTTAGTTTCCTCAGTCCACAAAACATTTTCCCATAATTGTTGTAGAGTGTCAGTATGCTGTTTAGCAGACTTCAGATGCACAGCAATGTTTGGGGACACCATACCTGTGCAATACATTGTGTATGATAACATAGTAATTGGCTGTGGCATATTAATGGGCAAATTATCTGGGGCATGTTATTTTTTTATACTGTACTTTTCTAAATAATCCTACATTTCTATGAAAATTAAAATCTTTGTTTTTTTGCGGCCTAAATAAACTTAAACCTTCTTTATTTGGCGTGTGTTAGACACAACTTGCATGCTGCAGACAAAAGGTAGTTTATTTAAAATATGTATTGCAGCTGGAGTTAGTAAATACTGCAGCTGTTCAGACTACATGTTCCATTACTACCAGCCAGCCATTTGGCATGTTATATCATTAGGGATCGGTACTGAAGCTTTTGTGAAATGCACATCCAGTGGTTCACAATCCTCCAATCGGTTGACTGAACATCATGAGAAATGAAATTACAGCCCCAGAAGTGCCAAATGGTAGTCTCCGTTGCTTCATAATTACCAAGTTTCCCATGATGTTGTGCCAGTGACATTACTTGTTATGGGTATTGTAGTTAACTGTAAATGCTGGCGTGGGTGGTGTACAGCACAAACAATATTGTTTGTTTGACTGCATCTACAATCATATTTAGCCAGACATACTGCTTTCCAAACTTGATGGGAATTGTAGTTAACTATAGACTGTGGCTGTGAAGCACTACAACCTAACTTTTCTGTTGTTGACTGCAGCTCCCATTATATACAGCTAGATATTACTGCTTAAGCACTATGGGAAGTCCTATCCGTAGACTGACGTAGTGGTGGCTAATATTTGCCACCCCAGCTATTATTTTCAAAAGTTTCAATGATGGACAGGATCATAGAGACTGTCAGCCACTGCTATCACTGCCATATTTCCTTCCTAATATTTGCCTTCCACAAATAAACTTCTCCTCCAAGCCAACAAAGGTAGACCATGCTCCTCCTCTGTAAAAATAATAATAATAATCCTGTATACGCCTAAAAGAGCAACCACTAAAAATAGCCAAAATTTGGTATGTTTGGGTTTTAAGGTGACCTCATACAATAATCCTGGTTTAATCCCCTGATGCTATGAAACACTGTATCACTGTGAAATTCATTTTAAGTTTTGTAACTTTTACATACTCCTATGCAACAATTTATCTGTTGAAAAATATGGCTTTACTTTAATTACACAGTTAGTAAACCTTTCCTGCATGTCAGTCTATTTATGAGATGAATACTCTCTCCTTAACAATGAATCATTCATTGTTTGATTATAAGCAGGACTATATTACTCATCTTATACTATGTACTTTAAATTGCTCATTTCCATGAGACTGATGACTGACCCACGCGATTGGCTGATGCTTCCTGCCTGGTGTCAGTGTTACAAGGTAGAAGCTATTGGACACTGTGTTATTTCCTTTATTCATTGTTGGCCACTCTTTGTACACATTACAAGAAGCTCTGAGATTGGTTGGAGGGAGATGAATTGTTATTGTTAATATTTTTATTATTACTGATTTGTGCCTGAACTTTACTTTTTTTTATTCAATATGAGACAAAATCTCCCCACTGTTTATTCATCTTGATCTTTTCTTTTTCCATTCTCCTCTTTTTTCCTTTTCCGTTATCTTTTAATTTCCCTTTTATCCTTTTTTATTATCCATGTTCCTTGGGAATGATATGTCTGTTGTCCAAGCCTGACACTGATTGTTCTAGGTAACAGTGGGTTATTTGTCTTCTAAGTTACAATTGATAACACTATGATCAGTATACGTACATTGTGTTTATATTACCTATGAGTACCTTTGACAATTTGTCACACCTCCAGAACGTTAACTCTTAGATAGGATTACTGATGATTCTAGCGTCCCTTTATCTGAGAGTATTTTCTAGACATGTGCATTCATTTTCGGACAAATGCATTTTCGTCCATTCGTCCGTAAAACGAATAACGAAAATGCTAAACTAACGAAAGACGAATGAACGAATGGTTAATAAACGAAAATCATTCGAGTCGGTTTATAGCATACCAATAGCATTACATATACATTCCATAAACCGACATAATGAACGACTTTCGGTTTATGGAATGCATGTAATACTATTGACTTTTTTATAAACCGAACTAGAGTCCCCATTCATAAGAATTTCTAGTTCGGTTTATAGAAAGCCAATAATATTACATGTATTCTATAAGCCGAAAGTCTATAAACCGAAGGTCGTTCGGTTTATAGACTTTCGGTTTATAGAATACATGTAATTCTATGTATTCTATAAACCGAAAGTCTATAAACCAAACGATCTTTCTTATGAATGGGGCTCTCGTTCTGTTTATAGAAAGCCAATAGTATTACACGTATTCTATAAGCCGAAAGTCTATAAGCCGAAGGTTGTTCGGTTTAAAGACTTTCGGTTTATAGAATACATAGAATTACATGTATTCTATAAACCGAAAGTCTATAAAGCGTACGACCTTCGGTTTCCAGGACTTTTTTAGAGGCATTTTAGTGGCCAAAAGTTCATGTCCCCATTGACTTCAATAGGGTTTGGGGTCGGGGTCAAGTTCGAACCCGAACCAGGACTTTTTTCCGAAGTTCGGTCGAACCCGACCATCCAGGTGTCGGCTCAACTCTTCTAGTTTTTGAAAAATAATAAAAAAAAAAAAAAGAAGTGTGGATTTTGCGGAAAGGATCAACGATGCAGACTGGTTTGCCAAAGTAAAAAATTTATCTTTAATCCATGGTGAAAGGACACAGTGCGGGAACAAGTGAAATCAGCTTTACGCATTTCGTGCTTCAGCAGCACTTAATCATAAGTTTTGAAAAATATGTGAGGGGGTCTTTCCTGAGTATTTCTGAACTCAGAACAAATATTAGAAACTATTTAGCAGTTTTTTTTCTTGCCTTTTGTAGATGCGTATACGATTTTTCAAATAAGTCAGAAAAAAAGTATTTTCAATTTGTTATATTTGATATATTTTTTTTTTTTTTTTTTATATAAAATTAAATGCTATTATCAAAACTAGAAAGCCCTTCTTCTGCTGATAAAAATCAATATATAATTTGTGTGGGTATATTCTATAACATAGTTGTGGATACACCTCTACTGTGGGACATTCTACCTCCACCTCAAGATCTGAATATGGAGGGCAGAAAATAAGCTCCCTGATGCAGGTGGACTGACCCCTATGATGGTCTGATGGGCCTCTGACAAGGTCCTTTCTGGTTCATCACCTACAGGTAAGCACAAATACTTTATTATTTACCTGTTTTGCAAACTGATATGGCATGTCAATTCCCATCATGGCAAGGCCCATAGTAGCAACAGTTCGCCACATGACTGGAGTAAAAAATGCAACAACTTCACAGCTAACACGATATAACGGCAACAACAAGTGGTGTCAAGAAAGAAGAATTTGTCCTAGAAAACTTTTGGTCATGATAAACAATAGCTGTTTTTATACATCTGCCGAGTTTGTGTTTAGTTGTAAAAAAATTTTCAACTGCAATGTTGTGGACTGCCTCTAGGGGCAGTCTAGCTACAGTCCATGAGGTAGTGCCATATTGAAACAGCATGCTACCTCTTAATATGGCTCTTGCGATTGCTCCGTGGAGTAATAGGCAGATGTGTTTTACCTACTATAAATATTTTCTAATGTGTCTGTAATGGATTAGTAAATAAAATATATATATTTGCAAACATAAGGGGAATAATGGAAGAGGATGATCTGAGTCATCTAATGGATAGAACATTGCTAATAAGCCAACCACATAAGAAGCAGAACACCAAACTATGAGACTGTACAAAGACCTATTATGGAATTTGGATAGCAAAGAGCTTCATCTTTATTCACAGATCCTAATTTTTATGGGGCGCAGCTGTGGTCCATGGGGCTCTTCTCCTAGTTCCTCCTGATGTGTGCTGTAGGACCTGTTCTGTGTGCATGCAGCTGTACACTGCTTCTTTGACTGATGGGTGGGGATATTAGTTCATATTATGGCCATTTGTATAGCATGACTGATAGGTGCAGGTCTCTACTAGGATGAGAAGGCAGAGACTTGCACCAATGGAGAACGGAGACCACAGCTAATAAAAAACAGACAGCAATTAGTCTTGGGGCTACAGTTCTACAGAATTAGGGGTGAATGGATTCTCTGCGCCCCCTTTTCCATGTGCCTGCAGTGAGTGCCTCACTTGACTTACCCTTTCTACGACTCTGACCCAGCTAACTTCAAAGTCCCAGCAAAGTACTCAGTGGAGGACTAGCTCTGTTTGGTCCAGGGGGCAAAACCAAATTAGGGGCCCATGGTGAAACTTTATCATTCCACCCATTATCATCAAAGAGAAACACAGACAGATATGTTGACAGATAAGGTATAGGGATTGCTATATAACAATAGATTGTTAGTTTCTTATGTGTGCATCCAATCATCATTCAAAACAAAATTGTAATTAGGAAGATGAATTTGGATGAGATAATGCAAGAAGAATACAATTTGGAGAGAGAGTGAGAGGGTGTTTTAAGTTTAAGAGGAATATTCTGTTTGACTGTTGATAAGAACCCTGTTTGGACAACTTTAATGGGTCTATTTTAATTTACAAAATGGATGGAATCTGTCAAATTTCTCTTTGAGCAAGAATTTATTTTGATAAAAAAAAAAAAGAGTACAAATATAAAACATTAGACATAGTTCTAACATTCGGCACATCTCGTCAGGAAGAGCATCATTAAGTTTTCCACACATTCACTCTAATAATGAGAATAAGAATTGACTTTATGAACCACTGGGCAGCAAAAACAGGACCTCGTGTTACGACATGGGAAATTAAGAAATATATTTCTATATTAACTTACAGTAGGGATATTTATAGTATTCAACCCATGGGCACCATATCGTATTGTACGTCAATAAATTTACTAGAAAAAAATATTTCCATCATATGCTGGTGCTCAATTTGGTTAACTAGCTCCTGCCATTTGGGGGGGGTTCAGTGTCCTACCAGTGTCTGGCCATTATAATCTTAGTTGCATGGAAATTAAGATCCAACTTATCACATTCCTACCATAAATGGTACATGGTGCCCTCCTTAATTCCCCATCTCCAGCAAAGCCGGTTACATTGGCTTGAAACTTATGCCAGTCAGGAGATACAGCTTGAAAAATGTTTCTTGAATATTTTGGACTGCCTTGCGCGATCTATCAAAGCCTGATACCAGGTAGGTGGCAGAATTCTATTGTTCTCTAGACATGTGCAAATTGCTCCTTTTTTTTCCCCCCGTAAAAAGAAAAAAAATGTCGGTTAAGACCGCTTCAGCTTGGTCACCTGGTATAATCTCCTCAGTGACTGCTGCTCCACCAATCAAATTTCGCCTCTGAAGGACCACAGTATTTACTGGGGAGCATTGGGCCAGGCTCTGTGGTAGTCACGAGACCTCAGAACAGATCACATCCGAATGAAAAGCAAATTTCCCTGCTTCAAATTGACTTTAAAGGGCTATACTATATCGCCATGCAATCCACCATAGAGTGGAGAGAGACAGGTTATTTATATACATATCTTTACCTACTTACTCATGGGAAACATTGAACATGTTTTACATAGTTTATTCATAGCATAAGTAAATGGCAATTCAAATTAAATGTTCATACGTATTTTTGTTAAGTCAGGCAGGCTCAGTTGGATGGCAGGTGGTATAATGAGCTTCCTAATTCATGATTAAAATATCTCTGTCCCATTCAGTCTCTGAGAAAAGGCTTTATTCCAATCCTTACTTCCATAAGAAAACAATGCATGCTGGTCTTAGTGGCTGGCTGCCATGCAGGTTAGGAAAGATGGATGCTGCAATACTGGTCAGTGGTGTATTTAGGTTTTGTGCTGCCTTAGGCCTGACTAAACTCATGCACCTCAACCCTCATTGTTGCATCCCTAACTAACATAAGCTTTCCACAGCTCTAGATTGCTCCCAAATGTCTTTGCAGACCACCAGGTGTAAAGTGACCACATTTAATGTTTGCTATTTAGGACACTTTTTTTGACACGTGTGTAATTTTTTAAGAGCAAACCACAACACAAGTCCTGAACATAGAGATAAGTACATATGGAGACAGAAAGCACATCTATATGTACAGTATACAGTGCATGAAGTAAGCAACACGCAAATACATGGAAGCTGGACGAGGTTAATCTGGCCTAAATACATTCCTGAATGTTCAATAAGAGGTGTAGGTAAGATGTCACTTTGTATTTTTAATGTTATTTATTGTAGAACCTAAAGCAATAATTTAAAGTTTTCACTCCAACTACAGCAGAGGTAACATGAGTTATTGGAGGAAATAATCCCCAATGGACTCTCAGAAACTGGTTTCTAAATACATGTGCATTCTAGAGGAATGATGTAAGTGTAGAGCAATGAAGATTCCATTGTGTTGTATATGCGGTGATAACCAGAATAATAATCTTCTGGTTTACACATCTCATTTCTGGGGTATTATGGTATCAATTATAACATGGGTGTCATCCACCTGCTCATTGCTTAGGTAAACTCAGCACTTGCTGTAGAATCTCTTACGACAAAGAAGGAACCAGTCAGTGGCTTTACGCTGACCTGCTAAATGAATGTGACTGGTGCTTTGAGCGTCTGTTACAAACAAATCCTTGCATGGTCCAACTTCCAGGTCCAGAACAGCATTTTATGTTTTGTTTTAAGATACACAGAATTATTTTTAAGGAACACTGCACAGGACAACAATTTTTTTATGTTTTGGACTTAAGGGACAACGTGGTCCTTATCACTAAGGTTAGAACATTGATGCTGGAAAAGTGTTTTTAATTATTTTATTGTCCAAGGGTTGCTACTGTTGAATTAACAGGTTGTTCCATGGAATCTTCAAGACCTAGACTAAAATTATACTGTGATCACAATCCCCCTTGTAGTGAAAGCATGCACCTGTACTCCAGTGATATAATGCTATGTGTTGTGATATTCTTTGTATCCATTTTATTGTAGGTTGGACTCTAGGGTAAGACGGCCAGGTTTCCATTCCGAGTCGGAGTGCTTATTATAATATATGAAAAAAAAAGAACTACAGGTTGGCACTGATTTTAATGCGGTTTATTTTTCATTACTATCCCAACGACTTAGTTATCCTTTTATACTGGAACAATTTTTATTTCTAATGGTGATCCTGTCAGGCTCACAATATTTAATTTTTCTTTACAGAAATGATATTTTGCGTACTATGTAAAGCTTGTGACTTGAGGGAAGGCCGTGAAGCAAATCCTACAGAGGGCCGAACATCCCTAGAATTACAGAAACAGAAATCAACAGGCTAGATAATAAATACAGAGGAAGGAAAACTAACTGCCTATAGTGTTCAGCAGGCCCAGCAAAATGGATCTCTAGAGAGGTGCGTGGTGAAATTGAAATTTGAAAAAAATAAAATGGACAATGAGCTTTTTATTGAAGAACCTCAACAAGTTGGATGGCCTCTGCTACTAGCAACAATGCGACTTGTATGGAGTCATTGTGAACATTTGTCAGTAGTATAGTTGGATTTGATACTGTTTACATGGTCTGATAAATAATAAAATCTAACCTTTAATATGAAAGTTAAAATAAATTTACTAAGTTCATGTGGTGCTGCCACCTTGGGGGGGCTTCCCTGATAGTTGTGAGGGGTTCAGTTATATATTGGTCATTTAGGATCAGCTCTATACTATTAACAGACCGTGTTTACCTTTTTATTTCAGTTTTGGCAGTGTCTGTCCATATATAGAGTATTAGGTAATATTGCCTTATTTCCCCAAAAATTTCTGTTGTGGGACAGATGCACTGTAGTCTTCTCAGAACGTTGCACTCAGTCCCTGCTCCTCCAGTCATATTACATCTGTATAAAACCTGTTCTTCTTTGCAGAATTAATGTTGTTTTAATAAGTTAGTATTGTAATCTGCTTGTAATCAGTCAGTACATTTGCACAGTTTGAAGTATTGGCTATAGGTTCCAAACTGAATTTATTGTCCTGAAGGTAAATATTTATTAAATCTTTGTACCACCTAACATGTTTGTAAGATGCAAGGTCCCATACGTTTTTATGAGTTGTTGACCTATGTTTACATTTGACCGTTCAGGTGGCTGTTGTTTGATCTATGCAGGTATAAGTGCCCATCAGACTGCACAGTGCTTGAAGGTTATTATTAAATGGCTACATATGCAAAAATAATAAAATGACAGTGTTTCCACTGTGGTACTGACTTTTTTTTGTATGTATGTTGACTCAAACCTTAATAAACAGCAGCCTTACAGATAAGATAATTTCTCAGTCTTGCTTTGCGCCTTATTTCTTACCATAGTTTTGCTCTATTGAATGTATAGCTTAATTACACAAAACAATGTTGGGTTTGCTGCTATATCCGAGATATTGTGGAGAAAAATCCTGTTTTATCAGTGGAAGAACCTTCTACAAGGGGATGGACAACAGAGAATTGCTAAGGAGTATGGGAGCAAAGATGGACCAAGTTACTACACTTGACAAAATATACACCTGATGCTCAGCCAGCTAAACGGCAGCTTGTGAGAGATGTTGAGTCCATTCCCTAGAGACTACCCATTAAAATTTAAAAAAAGAGGATCCACTGTGTGTGCAAACTTTGAACATGCATTAAAGTAAATGGATGGAATTAAAGACAGGCTAGACTGCTTAGCTCTTAGAATTAAATGTAATGTTTGTACTGTATTGGATTTATTGCACAGATAAATAATGTTATTCTAGCACAATTGTAAGCAAATACAGAGGTTAAAAGGAAATGTTTTAAATGTGTGTATGGCGTCTCCTATTTATGACATCACCTTGTGCCTTGATAATCAAAGGAACTAATTTCAATGGGAAATGTGTAATTTGCATAGCAAGTCATAAGTTGTCATAAACAGGAGACATCTCTTGCTCTTTATTATTCTGCTAACATAATGTCTAGATTTTTTTTTTTTTTGTGTACATTGTCAACTAAACTTTTTTTTTTTTTATACTTTGTGTTGAACATTTCTTTGAGATGTTGATTTAGTGAGGTCCAGGAGTATGCACTATGTAAAAAAAGAAATAGTTTACTATTAACCCCTTAAAGACACAAGATGTACACATAGATCCTGTATCTAAATGAGCGTTGTAAGCGATCTATCTATATATCGAGGTATTCTGCAACACTGATAGCTGACCTCCAGCGCCAATGTGTTCACTCTCTTGCGTGACCACATTTGACATATTGAAAGACAGCATGCCTTTCCAATATGGTGTGTTTTATAAGTGATTAATGATTGATTCTGTTGCTCTGGGGATGTTGCTTGACTGCCTCTAGAGCCAGGCAGCAATATTCAAATAAAAACTAGGGATCTGTAGACGAAAATGGCTAGAAAAAAACATAATGTGCTACTTCCAAATATTGCCCTATAACTTTCCAGAAACAACAGAAAACCTTGTAAATCTTGGCTATTTCTACACTCAAGGACAAATATTAGAACCTATTTAGCAGGTTTTGAATTTGCTTTTGTAGATATATTTTCATTTAAAAGTTGTTTTCTTTTTCAATATTAAGTTTTTTTTTTATAGTAAATTTATATGATGAAAATAATGGTATCTAAAGAAAGCACTACAGGATAAAACCAATACATAATATGTGGATACATTACATGAGAAGGAGGAAAATTACAGATAAATACAAACCCTGCAGAAGGGTTTGTTAGCCCTACCTGTGACCCTCTAGAGCCTAAATATATTTAGAGAGTGTGCATGTATCATCCATACTCACACCCTCCTATCATGTAAGCCAATCATATGCTACGGTGAGAGCCACTGAAATGTGCTGCAAATATCATAATCCTTCATCAGCCATCCTTGGTGATTCACGAGAGGCAGGACAGATCGCTGGAAGGGGTTTCTGCAGCACTACTTTTTATCATTGAAGATGCTGAAACCTCCCTCCCCCATGAGAGGCTGGCTGAGAGTGATGAGACATAAAAAGTTCAGATGAAGAAAATTGTGGCTGGCTGAGAGTGATGAGACATAAAAAGTTCAGATGAAGAAAATTGTGGCTGGCTGAGAGTGATGAGACATAAAATGTTTCCGTAATAAAATTAGGGGTTCTGTCTCTTTTTAGCTATAAAGGGTTGTATTGACCAGATTGTCCAACATGCTCAGTGTGATGGCTCAGTTGGTTGATGCACTAGCAACTGTAGCAGCTGTCCAATTCTCAAGGTTTCAGGTTTGATTCCCCATAGGTTCAGGTCCAACTCATCCTTCCAAGTAACAAGTGTGAGTCAAGAGCAAAGCAGCAGGCATCTTATTTTTGCATAATGGATGTTAATTAATACCATAATAAAGACAATAAACCTAATTTTATCAGCTTGAGGGCCATGTAGAGTCATAAGCAAGCATTGAACTTGCAGCCCTTAGGATTGAACATATGCTACAGCCACTGTATCAACCAACAGAGCCACCACACCTCACATGAAAAGATATAGTATAAAATGTTCTTTTATAACACAATTGACACACAGCGTCTCACTTGTTTTAAAAGCCCATTTATACTATAAGACAGTATGTGAGCTGTCATGGCTCAGCTGCTTAATACACTGGTTGTAGAGCCTGGGATGCAGGTACGATTCTTGCCTGGATCATCCTGGTCTTTTGTTGATCAAAGCTGGTAAAATAAGGTTAATTATTTTTAAAGCAATAACAATCATTATGCTAATATAATAATTACTCTGCTGCTGCTTCAGTTTTTACTCAAACCTTGGAAGGATGAGTTGGACCCGGAGCTACTGGGAATCAAACCTGCAACCCTGAGATTTTGACAACCATTAGCCTATTAACCAACCAAGCCATCACAGTGATCTTGCTGAAGAGTAGTTTAATACAGCTCATTATAACTAGTAGAAGCTATAGTTCTATTGTTCTTAAGAAAACTTTTTATGTCACATCACTCTCAGCCAGCCACTAACTGTTTCTGTGGAAAATTAAACTTTATCAGTTGTAGCCAACCGTTCAGGTAGGGCACCAACCTCAGCCACCGAATAAAGCGCATTATTGAAAACTGCACAAGAGAATGGCAACTAACTCTTACACATTACTTATCTGGGCCAATGAAGAATACATACGTCTGGAACAGCAGATTTCTTTTTACCACCTGTATCAGGTTTCAGAAGACTGTAACAGACAAGAGTGCCTCGGTTGTGATGAACCTCCAGGGTAGAATCAGCAGGTTTAACTTTAATGTTTAGGGCTACACAGGACTGATGAGATGCTTAGGTATCAAAGACTTGACACAAAATAAGACCTAAATCTTTTTTCTACTGTGTTCCTGCTGCAGAGGTTTCAAAATGGATGTAATGAGCCACAGAGGTGGGTTCACATGCTCAATCACCACATGTGTTATCATCCTGTTGGTAAAACTATTGTTTAAGGAACATATGCAATGTCTTTCCTTATGTCATAATCATGCTTATAAGTTGTATTGGTTAAACCCATGCGGGTTTTCATGGCTTGCAAATTATGTATGGACACATCACATCACAAACCACAATGGACCCTCACTCTCCTGTTTTCCCTGCTTCTACATGACCCTCTGCCTCCTTGCACCAACCCTTACAGGTTCCTTTGTCTGCTTGCCAGCAGCTTTATTGGATTCTCTTTCCTCATTTGTTCCACACGTTACAGGACCTGTGCTTCAGTAACATATTTAGCTCCCATTTCACTCTTATATTGGGTATGTTGTGGGTTGATCTCTGGTGGTTCAGTGAGGATGCAGAGATCAGTGCAAACCCCAGCCAGCACAGGCCCCTCTTCTTGTTCCCAATGTGCATCCATGATACTAAATTAATTAGAAAGTTGGGGAGTCACATGACACCCAGCACTTTAATTCACAGACAAGCAGCAGGGTTTTAACTTTTATGTAAATGTCCTTATTACATACAAAACCATTGCATGTTATTCAGTTTGCAGTACTTCTAGATTATAGCTCTCAGTGTAGGCAAACTGTCTGTAGAATCCCTATTCTGTTTGGGGACTTGGCTACCTAGAATTATATATGAATACAGGCACTTTATAACATGGGTTTTGACTAAGGTTATAGTAATAATGGTCCAGCATAGTCCACAATCACCACCTACGTCATCTCATGTCATTGACTAGGGTTGTCACCTTTTCTCCAGAAAAATACCGGCCATGCCACTGCCTACATAAACTTAACATTTGGCCTCAAACCAATTTTTTACTGGCCTGCCAGTAAAATACCGGCCAGGCGGCAACCCTATCACTGACACATGAGGAAGTAGGGATGTAAGTGGCTGGCATCAGTTCTCTGTAAAATACTGCACAAATCACCCAACGGTACTGAACTGAGGCAGAACGTGATCTGACACACTGATTACAGGGCTCAGCTTGACTGCCCCTTTAAGTACATTTTAAACATGTATTTAGTGGTGCAGAGTTCCCAGAAGTGAGAACATTACAGGTTCTTCAATCATTTCAATCAGTAGTGGCAGAATGTTTGATTTCAGATGACAGTTTCATAAACTATGCACTGAAGCCTTCCCTTAGAGACTCTACAAATAACATTTACAAACAAAACGCCTACTCCGACTTTAATGCTTACTGTTTCTATCCATATGGATTTATACTACGACGTGTATATACCTTTATACTTCTAGAAATTTTTGCATTCATCTTGTTACCTATGTAAAATGGTTTTATCTACCATTTTTTGTGACAGTCCAGGGGGAAGTCATGGATAAAACCATGGGTAAACTCATCACAAAATGAAATAGGGGGTCTACTATCTATATAGAAAACATATAGAATCCCAGCTGCTCAGGAAGACAGATTACGATGGAGTTAAAATCTGACTACAGGTTGTCTACTGTATCCAGCTCCTTAATTAATAGTTTTGTGTCCTTTTTTATCCTTCTATGTTTTTTATTGTTATAGAGTTATTAACCCCAAATTCTTACAACCAGAGGTAGCCATCAATACTGCTCATGATATTTAATGGGGTCTGTGACGGATAATTTAATGATGTTCTATGGACCTTCACAGACCTTGTACTGACACTTTGCCTATCACTGATTGCAATGCCTGGAAATCTCAAGCAGGGTTTTGTCCTATTACACTTTCAGTACTGTTCCAATAGCTGTTGAATTTCTTGTTGATACTGTAATGATATTCATGTCAAGTCCATGTAAGACAGAATGCATGGTTTAGAATAAAGATAGCCACAAGGTATATGGAATGCTTTGTTATATTACAGTGCGCTTGTTGTAATGAAAAACGTACAAAATGAGTAAAAACATTTAATCTCAAACTGAATTTGACATTTAGCAAACACATCTATTTCCGCATCCAGCTGACAAAAACACTAACCCAGTCCTAGAAAACAGCACGTTTAAGGTCTTTCACAGCAACCAGAGCTGCATTGCGTCCTGATGCTCCCATTACACCACCTCCTGAACAGAAGAGGAAAACAATCTCCTTTAAATTAGGACTCACAAGGCACTTTCATTGTAATTTTGTTTACATTGTCTTGTAGCTATTGTTTCAGCAGACGTGCAGGCAAATACATGGATTAAAATATATTTTAAATGTGTCTGCACCGTCTCCTGTTTATGACATCACTTGTAGCTTGATATGCTAATGAAATAAGCAAGAGTCGGCTGCAAAATGTCCACGTGGATAACAGATAATCCTCAAAATGTATTTGCACGGACGAACAAACCAAAACATCCCCTGTGGTACAGTAGACTTCCGTGCTTTGCACCTCTGCTTGGCGCTTACTCAGACCCAATCCCAGCCTATGAGTAAGCGGAAGTGTAAACGAGTACCACTGGGATGTTTTGGTTTATCTGTCTGTGCCAATACATTTTTCAGATTATCCATTAACCACCTGCACCTTTTATTGTGGACTTTTTGCTTATTTCATTGTATTGAGGCGGGGATGCTGAGGAGCCTGTTTGGAGATATTCCTTATTTTCCTTTCATTTGCTAAACAACTACTTTCAGTGGGAAATATGTAATTTCCAATATCAAGCAAAAAGGTACGGTCATACTCAGGTGACAGCACAAACACATTGTAAATATATTTCATTTTTAATTTATACATTTGCTTGCAGTCATACTACCACAACGTATAGGTCATTTTAGATTTATCTATAGCTTTCAGAAAATTAAACAGAGACCATAATATCGCTCTAATTTACTGTATACGGCCTACAATCAAAGTGATAGCAAGCAACTCCCCCTGTCTGTTTTCCATGTGAGTGTGCCCAGCCCAAATATAAGACCGTGATGTGGTCTCATCTGCTTGAACTGGAAAATGTCCTCTCACATACTGTCATCTAATACCAAACTTCATGTGTTCATCTCATTTGTAAATTACAGACTCCTGGGTTCTCTATACTTAACATCCCCAATTGGGTTTCTTCACATGTTTTATGTAGTTATAAGTAGGGTCAAACCATCACTCTGGCAGGGAATTAATGGATCATTAACCTAGAATGCATGTCTAATCGTTAAGTAATATGCTTTGCTTCTTAATTGTATAAGAGAATTCCACATGAGACTAGATTTTTTATCATGTTTTATTTCACTGTTATGCTAATATAAGACAACTACAATGTCAATGAAAGATATTGTACAAATAATTTTCAAAACAATAAACAGATATTTTAAAAAAATGTATATACTGTAGCACTGATAGTTTGCCTATGGAACCAAAATGCTTGGGCTTCACATTTTTATTTTCTTAGAAATAAATAAAGAACTAAATTAGTAGGCTGCCCTCCAGATATTGATGTACTGCATATCCCATATGGCCAAACCAGTCTGTGTTAGAGTGACAGAATTATGGGAAATGTAGTCCATCAGCAGCTGGAGTGCCACAGTTTGAACACACAGGCATGTATATGAGGTTTAAAACATGTTTTAAAAATCAATCTTTTGGTTGCCAGTATGTATGTACTTTACAGTTTTATTTTTTAATATTTGTTTATTGCTTTCAAAAAAAGTTGTACAATATAACTGCTTCAATTTTGTTTTATTTTGGGTGTTTGATTAGTTTTTGATCACAACTCACAATGGCCTGTGTTTCACATTCACATTTATCATGCTTGAAATAGGAATGTAATGATCAGCACAGGTACAGAATATGTGATTGTAACATTACATCCTTTACATACCTGGATGTGCTCCACTGCCACATAAATAGAGACCACTGATTGGTGACCTGTAGTTGGAAAATGTAGGACTCGGTCTTGCAAAATACAGCTGATCCAATGACATACTTCCATGAAAGATGTTCTGTAAATAAAAATACAATAACCATTAGAAAATAAATGTTAGCACCAATGATACATGAATACATACACATATATTTGTACATATATGCATGTATATAATTATATATATATATATATATATATATATATATATATATATATATGTGTGTGTGTGTGTGTGTGTGTGTGTGTATATATATAGATATATGTGTATATACATAGATACCAGGGCTCTGAAGAACTGTGGAATGACCCTGCTATTCACAACACTATCCAAATTTCCAAGGCATACTTGTTTTTTCCTACGCAGAAAAGAGTTGTGTAAAACTGTGGAATGATCCTCTGTTTACACAATCACAGAAGAGCTATATCGTGATCCAAAATAGCTTCCTCAAGATCAAGTGCTTAATAATTAGATGGTGGTATTAATAAATAAAGTGTTGGTATCTCTATGTTTTATCGGTTTGTCTACCTATATACACATAGTATGACCATTTCAATCAGGGCTTGTCAACCTGTATCACTACAGCTGGTATGGAACTATAGTTCTCATTGTGCTCTGCCAGCCACATTATTGGAGTTGTAATTTTACAACTGGAACAATCAACCTGGTATAACATATGCATAAATTAAATACTACTACTTCTTTCTATCTCTGACAGATTTCATTTGAATTTCCCATCACTATAATCAAATTAAAATCTAACATATGAACATATAATTTGATCTCCTTAGTTTGTATATAGATAAATCCTCCCCTCAGCCCCAAAACAAAGAGCATACTCTGAATACGTGCATCTCAAAGCTCTTAGAACCCTAGTGTCTAATCATAGCTGAGAGCAACAGACAAGAATTATAAAAATGTAAAAGCAGATTATTCATCTGCGACATTTGCCGTCCCATGCAGAATTCCACTGGTGCACATATCGATGATGGCAAGTCATCACTTTCTCCTCTAAATGCTGTAATGGACTTTTGTTCCTGTCTGTGTTCTTTGTAGTCATGCATTCCAGACAGCCACTATATTCACAAGCATAACCCTGAACTAATGAAGCAAACCAAAATATCTGAATGGAATAGAATCAAATACTTTAATTTCCTGAAATCAAATCTGTGGGAGAACTTAGTGCTCGTTCTGTACCAAGTCCAAGGCTAATTTTATTCCGATCTTTACATTAAAACCACTTTTGCTAAGTGACATACAAAGCAAAATAAAAGAGTTAAGTGTAAAGCACAGAGAAGCTAATGTTTGTGTATAATGCTCTCATGTTCATATAAAGCAGAGTAAACATTTACACATACACCTGTGGAACATTTCCCATATAGCACACAGCCATACTAAACAGGTTACTCATTTTACTAAAGCTACAGGTTTTCCAATATCTAGCTAAAGACACTCAAATTGGATGACACAAATTGGAGATCCAGTCACATTATATGGCCATATTGTGTTCAGCCCACCTCAGCACCAAAGAAGTCCAACTCTGGTGATTTCTATCACAGAATCTTTGGGTTATGCTCCTATACTGTGTTATTTATTAAAGGCCAGCAGCCTTGGTTTTTCAGAGATACCCCTGTCATTAAATGCGTTCACTGGACATCTTAATATAGAGACTAAAGGAAACCATTGTCTAGTAGGGTAGAACGTAACTGGATAAGATGAACTGCTGGGGAGGTGGACTGACCTATAGGACATAATAAAAGGAGGATAAGAAATAAGAAGCATTTTAGTTTGCTGAATGGTAGTGACATTTTAAAGTCAGTGTAATGGATGGACAGATCTACAGATAGGAAGAACAATAACTATATATGTTTGGTCATCACTTCTCTAGGGGGAAAAGGCCAGGAGGTCTGTACCCTGATAGTAACATCATCTTTCCTCTGCTCCCTTTTCATGAAGAACAATAATAGCATGAAACACTGTCAAATGCCACGACTTCAGTGTACTGAGTGGGATAACATGCAGGAGAAAAAAATAGAGCTCTTTGCCGTCTGTAACATGCTTCCCACATCCGACACTGTCCACTGGTTCTATTTCCCAGTACAATAATAATGAATTCTGCCATTTCCAGCAAAATCGGTGACATTTCATTTTCAAATATTTCCATTCGTACCTTCATGAAAGATGGTACAAAAGTAACAATAATAACAAAACATTTTGATTGTAAGAAAATACAAAATGATGGTTCAATGATTGGAAATGCTACTTATTGGCATCATATCCAATACCTATTTGTATTTGTAACATTAAAATTATAATCCAACTTGTTCTTATATAGTTTTGCTAATGCTACAGTCTAGCAATTTTAATTAGATTTTTGCTAATGATTACTAATTTAATTATAACTGTTGTTTCAGAGAATATCTTGTAGTGTTTACTTATTTGAGAAACATAACATTTATTTTTTTACAGTTTTTTTGGCAACTCTACTGCTGCTTAAACATGAACAGAAGCTGTTACCCCTCCGGAGAGTCCAAATATCCTTTCCAGATCGGGTGGTGTGAGGATGTCTCTGCCTATCACCGAAGACTTGAAACCAGGAGCATATTTTTCAATCCAGTCAAACACTAAAAGGTACAAAGAAAAAAAAACACATTAACACAAATTGGTACATTTAGCAGATTACATTTGTGAGAGAAGCTGTATATTACTAGCTGTCTTAGGTGTGTTGTCTCAGTAAATGATATTCTGTAACATTACAGAAGTAAAAATATCATGGCAGTACAGTGCACTGTGATACTCAAAGCAATAGGTTATCTCTAACCCCTTAGTGACAAGACATTTTTACCTTGACTTTCCCCACAAATCATATGTTGTTTTTATCGTCATATCTTATAATTTACTACAAAAAAATCATAACATATGATGTAAAATTAAAAAAAAATACACTTTTTCTAACTTTGACCTAAAATACAATTTACACAAATACAATCATTAAAAAAGACCCCATCTAAATAGTTTCTAAATGTTGTCCCGAGTTCAGAAATATGCATGTTTCCATATTTTTCGGTATTTTTTCCTATATTGACCCCAACCCGAACGCTAAATTTAACCCTAACACTAAATTTAACCCCAACTCTAACCTTTATACTATCCCTTAATATATTTTAATTTAATATTAACCCTTATGCTAAAAATTATTTAATTTTAACCCTATAGGCTAATCTAACTATAATACCAGTTTTAAGCTAATTCATTTATTTTTAACATTGCAATGTTACTTGCTGCCTCTAGGGGCAGTCAAGCAACATATTCAGAGTGACCAAAGTTAATTTAAGGGGGTTAACGGGTCTGGTTTGTTTGAATTGCCATTTACAATAATTTAGGTTGTTTGTTTGTATTTATATTTGAAAATGTGTATTTCAAATCTGCTAGTTTTGTTTTGTGTACATTGACCCATTTCTTGAATAGGTAAATTTTAGACATGTGCAAAACTAAAAATTTCGTTTCGTTTTCGTTCATTCGGACGAAAATTATATTTATTTCGTCTAAAACGAATTTCGTTCATAACTACATTCGTTTCGGACGAAATTCGTTTAACATTTTCGTTTCGTTACATTCGTTTCGTTTTAACTACTCCCCATTAATACGAATAGGTCAATTGACCTATTCGTATGAATGGGGACTCTAGTTCGGTTTATACAAAGCCAATAGCATTACTCCATAAGCAGAAAGTCTATAAACCGAAGATCGTTCGGTTTATAGACTTTCGGCTTATGGAGTAATGCTATTGGCTTTGTATAAACCGAACTAGAGTCCCCATTCATAAGAAATTCTTATGAATGGGCACTCTAGTTCGGTTTACAAAGCCAATAGTATTCCATGTACTGCATAAGCCGACGACGTTCGGCTTATAGAATACATGTAATGCTATTGCTGACTGTTCTATAAGCCGAAAGTCTATAAACCGAACGACCGTCGGTTTATAGACTTTCGACTTATAGAATAGCAATAGGATTACATGTATTCCATAAGCCGACAGCCTATAAACCGAACTTCGGTTTATAGACTTTCGGCATTTGTATTGTAATGATGAATCGTAGTACTACTATTGGCTTTCACTACACGGAGACAGAGTCTCCATTCATAAATTTATGAATGGAGACTCTGTCTCCGTGTAGTGAAAGCCAATAGTACTACAATTACATGCATTCTAAATGACGAAAGTCTATAAACCGAACGTTGTTCGGTTTATAGATTTTCGGTTTATGTTTAAGTCAAACTCAATTCATTTATTACTAATAAATGAATTGAGTTTGACTTAAACATAAACCGAAAATCTATAAACCGAACAACGTTCGGTTTATAGACTTTCGTCATTTAGAATGCATGTAATTATTACTAATAAATGAATTGAGTTTGACTTAAACATAAACCGAAAATCTATAAACCGAACAACGTTCGGTTTATAGACTTTTGTCATTTAGAATGCATGTAATTGTAGTACTATTGGCTTTCACTACACGGAGACAGAGTCTCCATTCATAAATTTATGAATGGAGACTCTGTCTCCGTGTAGTGAAAGCCAATAGTAGTACTACGATTCATCATTACAATACAAATGCCGAAAGTCTATAAACCGAAGTTCGGTTTATAGGCTGTCGGCTTATGGATTACATGTAATCCTATTGCTATTCTATAAACCGAAAGTCTATAAACCGAACGTCGTTCGGTTTATAGACTTTCGGCTTATAGAACAGCAATAGCATTACATGTATTCTATAAACCGAACGTCGTTCGTTTTAAAGACTTTCGGCTTATAGAATACTATTGGCTTTCTATAAACCGAACTAGAGTCGAGTCCCCATTCATAAGAAATTCTTATGAATGGGAACTCGACTCTAGTTAGGTTTATAGAATGCCAATAGTATTCTATAAGCCGAAAGTCTTTAAAACGAACGACGTTCGGTTTATAGAATACATGCAATGCTATTGCTGTTCTATAAGCCGAAAGTCTATAGACTTTCGGCTTATAGAACAGCAATAGCATTACATGTATTCTATAAACCGAACGTCGTTCGTTTTAAAGACTTTCGGCTTATAGAATACATGCAATGCTATTGGCTTTCTATAAACCGAAAGAGTCCCCATTCATACGAATAGGTCAATTGACCTATTCGTATGAATGGGAACTCAATTTCGGTTTATAGAAAGCCAATAGCATTACATGCATTCCATAAACCGAAAGTCATTCATGTCGGTTTATGGAATGTACATTTGTACAATGCTATTGGTATTGTATAAACCGACTCTATTTCGGTTTAGAATGCCAATAGCACGAATGGACGAATGGACGAATGAACGAATGATTTTCGTTTATTAACCATTCGTTCATTCGGATTTTGTTAGTTAATATTTTCGTTATTCGTTTTTCGGACGAATGGACGAAAATGCTATTTTCGTCCGAAAATGCATTCGTCCGAAAACGAATGCACATGTCTAGTAAATTTGCTCGCATATTTAGTTTGTACTGATATTACATGTTTTGTTTAGTTTTGTGATCACATGTGCCATTATATTATATCAAAATAGTTCAGCCTAAAAATTTTAAGTCATGAGATCTGTCAACAAAACATGTAATAGATTACACAGTAGAAGGTTTCTTTACACTTAGTTATAAAACAAACTATAAATGGCATCTATTTTTTTAATTCATATAATGATTGGCACCAACCTTGTTAATAGTGGACATTTACTGAACTTTGTAATGATGTTTTATGAACCTTCACAGACCTGGCACTTCACCTGTATAATGGTTCTTGGAACAACTTCTTCATATTGATCAAAACACTGAGGATGGGGTAGTAATGTTCCCCTAATAAAGAGTTGGGTCATTGGTAGCCACTGAGCAGCACCATATAATTGTTGGAAAAATACGCGTACTGAAAAGCGTTAGTGATTTTGTTGAGACAGTTTATAAAATATCTGTAACGTATGCACTAACTACTCTTTAATAATTTATCGTACTTTCTATATATAGTTGTAACAATACAACTTGTCATCAATTCTACTTTAAATCATTTTTCCTCATCATACAAATGCCAAAGAGGACTGCTGAATGTTGATTTTACATGCCAGGCCACATACTCTTTATATAATTATTACCTTTATTAAAGCACATAAAAATAAACATGTATTAAAATAAAATGCACATATTACCTCTGAGATACAGAAGGTTTAAAGCCTAGGAGGTTTGTCCCACATCGGTGATGTCATGTTTTGCCTGCCTTAAATGATAAATGTACCTTAAACATTCTTAAAATAGACATAGTGAAATGTGTTTACAGTTATAGTTAAATATTAGTTATTTGTTTCCTACATTTTTGCCTGAAAAAGATCCGTCATCCATCTTCAGGGATTTGACAGGTCCTAAGAATCCACCGCTGGACGTTCAGAAGTTCCAACAGTGGATTCTGTTATGCAGTGGTGTAGTTAGTGTTTGGGCTGTACTAAGCCTGACTAAACTCATGCATCCCCAACTCCCTCATTGTCACATTCCTTCCCATCACAAAACCTTTCCACTAAACCAGATTGCCCTAGCATCCCTGTGCAAAAGAGCAAGATTGCCTCCACATTCATTTCCACTGCACCATATTGTCTCTCGGTGATCTAGTCAGGGCAGTCTGGATGTCTGTGCAGGCAGCATTAGGCAGTGAAGGAGGATGTCTGAGGATCAAAAGGCACATAGCTGCTGAAAGTTGTTTCTATAATGAAAAAACGTATTCTCATTTGGTCCCATTGAGGACTTTGCATTAACAACCAGCACTAAGAGATGTTTTGTGACCCAGGTGACCTTTTGATTAGAGATGAACCTAAATAGTAAGGATTAGCTGGTGTGCATAACAAATGCCATAGGGCACATTAGATTTATATCATGAACAGGAACATTCTGCCTGAAATTACAATATACTCTACTATAACATTGACGAAGTCTGCAATTTGCAGTCATTTTGGTGTCCTTTCAGGAAGCTGTAACCATTAGAACCATTAGAAGTGCCTTAAAGAAGCTGAAAATAACCATTTGCACCTCTTCCCGTGACTGCAATAGTACCCCTATAGCTTAAACCCCTAGTGCATGTGTATACCTGTGTCAGCGTAACAATCCTTCTCTTCATTATTCCATTGTCTGCCATCACGGAGGTTGTATGGAGTGTACTGTGTGAACAATGAAATAACATGGCAACCAGGAGGAGCAAGTGTTGGGTCAAGTGTTGAAGGAATGCAGAGTTCAATCATAGGCCTGTGAAGATTAGCACAGCACAGCATTACAAGCATATCCTGCATAGCTGTACAACAGCAGTGATCACAGTATTCCATCTGTGTTTATATCTGTTGACCACCATCACCATTCAATAAAGTCAGCAAATTTTGATTATTTGTGACTGGCTACACTAAGTTTTCTCCTTTAGTTCCATGGTGATTTTGTAATATTTTTGTATATATGTAAAGAATTAGGAATATTTACAAAGTTCATATTTTCTTATGAAAGTTAGAAATAAGTGAACCACTTTGCCATCCTATTGCCCAGGAATGGCAGATACACTTGTTTCCCCAAATGTATGTTCTAGGAGACTAAAATCTGTGTATAAATATTCACCAAGTGCGTATATTTAGTTTGCTTTAATTTCATAGAGCGATGTGCGGACACTACGACCTATATTTTGTTCAATGATATCCCAAACTATTTCAGCATATGCGTGAAAGGGTAGTCTTCTGTTTATGATTTTAACCCTACCTGGATGAAGGTTCCCCTGTACATGCGTCTCTGTAGGCCTCATTTAGCAGTTGCATATCCTCACTGTTTAGGTGTATAGAACATTGGTGATGTGGTAGAGGCTTCCCATCAGTTCTGTTTGGCAGAGACAAGAAGTTTGGCAGCTGGTCCACAGCCACTGCAGGATAACCACAGGACAGACAGCAATTAGTATTCTTTCAGAAAAAGTACTAGTTGCATATGAAATGGACATAAGTAGGAAAAAACACCCCCAAAAATTATAAACTTGAAAACACTCAGCTTATATAGAGCAGATATACTGACTAAAGAGATCTAAATGTCCTTTATTATTGGTTCAACGTGTTTCCTAATAATTTCAATACAAAAAATTTCAGAAAAACGTATTCAAGGTCACTTTCGCAGGAATGTTTCTGGGGCAATCAGTAGGGTATTACCAAGCCGGTAAAAAAAACTTTTTTATAAAGTTAAATGAATGTTATCTCTCATTCACTTGGGTATGCATAGTTGCATTATTTGCCCATGCATAGGTAATGTATTCATTATAGCTTTCTTGCTCATTCAGTGAAATAACTTGTGTTAAAAACACAACCCATAAATGACGTGTTATGTCTATGTGTGAGTGTGTGTGTGTGTGTGTGTGTACAGAAACAAATATTTTATTCACACACCAACAGACAGCCTAGGATTCATTGTCATTACAATAGAGCAATACCTAAGAGCCCAGATGGATAGACTTCCAACCATAGCGTAAATGAGATCATTAGTTAAAGCGCATATATTGTCTTTCATTAACTGATTACTGTAATTAAGTCTCTGTGAACCTACCATTTATTTTGGTAACTGGGGACTTGGCATCAAACTGTGAAATCATTGTGATAAAATCCGCTGGCAACTGTTCCTAAAAATATAGAATGAGAGAGCATACAAACTGCCAAGTGTAACATGGGGGTAAATAATCACCAGTACAGTTACACATTCCATTAGAGTGATAGTTATGATCAGATTCTAATAGAAGTCACCAATACAGTCACATGAGTCAGGGCTGGCCACATTCTCTTATAGGAACTAATCGGATCCTTGTGCCGCCAGCAAAATCATTTGTCTGAAATCCAATGTACAAGAAGAATGCTCCTATATCTCATAATGTTCTCATTATTCAGCAGACAGGGGTTTAACATCATTACCTAGATGACCAAAAGAACAGAAACAAATAGCAGCAGGATATGTGGCTCCCTAGAGGGTGATCTGGTATGTCCACCATTTTGGTTATGTATTACAGTTTAAAGAAACTAAATTGCATTTCACAGAACATACTTCAGTCACAGTAGAATGATTATAAGATCTCAAGGGGAGAGGCCACAATATGTCTTGTCACATTCCACGCTGACGATATGTGAAGGGACTCGGAAAAACGTGGCTAATGCCATGGCCCGCTCATAAATGATTACAGATACTTTAGAAATGGATAGAGGAAATAAAATAGGTTTCATTCTTAAAGTCAACACTTAAAAGTGTACATTTAGTTAGCTTATTGTTGATAGAATTATTGCTATCTTGCTGACAAACCAACATATCAAATAGAAGGTGTAGAAGGTGTGACTATGGCAATTCCAGGAAGGTTTAAGTTACTTTATGGACAATTGATAGCAATTTATATAATTATTTTGTATTTACTAAAAGTAATATATAAACATATTAACTTCATCTTACACATGCTTTATTATGGTTAATTTAATTGGAGCGGAGATGTGTGATACACTCAAACGCACACAAACATTCTCAGCTCCTCAAAAAGAAGGACACCAAGGAAAGGGGGAGGGTGGTGGGGTTTGAATGCAAAATAGGGCCTGTCCCTCGTAAGTAGGGACATTTGGGAGGTATGCACCGATTTATTAAGGCAGAGAAAAACCCAAAGGCAACAGCAATGTTCACTTTATAGTTGTTGTTTTTTTTTGTCTGAATATTCTTCTAATTGTGCCAGCAGAGATGGTGGACTACATCATTTATAATTAGTGACATTAAGAAGAAGAGTAAACCCCGTGCAAGGATGACACCAAGGCCAACACCAGTATATGTAAAAATAAACTATATTTAAATCAATTAATACTTAAAAAATAAAATTAATCTATAATGAAAAGAAAATATAAATAGTGTAGTACGTCCCAACAAAATAAGTAAGTGAGGAAATGGTAATGCACTCACAGAAGTAGCGCCAGAGGTTTGCGACTGGGGTCTCAGAAGTTACGAAGCCAGTGAAGTGCCAGAAGTGAACAGTAATCAACACGCTTTTTCTTTTAGACTTAGTCAGGATTCTAGTCACTAAAGATGAAAACGTGTTGATTCCTGTACACTTCTGGCACTTTACGGCCTCTGTATTTTCAGAGAAGCCCATTGAGTGTATCGACTACATCTATTAAACCTATTTACATGTTCTGTTTCTGCTTATTGCTGTGCTTCAGGCCACCTCTGGAGCTACTTCTGTGAGTGCATTACCATTTCCTTCTTTGTTTTGTTCTGACATATTACACTATTTATCTTTGTTTTTCATTATAAATTACTTTTACATTTGTAAGTATTATTTGATTTAAGTATAGTTTATTTTTACCCATATAGGTGTCATCCTTGTGTGGGGTACCTTCTTCTTCTTTGTGTCATGTGTGCTATTTTTATCTTTTGCTGCTGTTTAACTCCATCTTTTGGCCATCCCTTATTTCCTTTCTTTAGCACTTATATTCAGTGGCATGCCTGAACCAAGGATAACACTCTCCTGCTTCCAGGTAGAGTCATATCCCCCAACCCTGTGGTGACATCTCACCAGGGACCCCACATCCTCATACCTGGCGCAGCTTAACTGTTGACTCAATTGCCCCATGTCTGTTGAGGTGGGTGATGCGTGGTTCATACAAAGATATCCCAGACTGACTTGCACATAGGGCAGGCAGCCCCACTGACCCCGGGTAAATTTACGCCTCTGTATATGTTTAGATATAATGTTTATGTATGCTGATGTCCAGTCCTTGATTGTATTACTTTTTATTTTTGCATGTATTGTTTTACATGCTGTATTTTGTTGTTCTGGTAGAGTAGAACTAACATATTATTCAAATGTGCTTAGTCATTTAATAATCCTTGAATATAATAATGGTATACATGATAGAGGGAGAAACCTTAGAATAATTTTATCTCTGTAATAAAAGATTTGAGATTTTTTTAAATTTAAAGAACTTGTATTCAATAATTACAGCTATATTTTGCTTAGGATACTTAATCCAGCCCCTAAAACAAACACCAAAAAAAAAACCATTGGTGGAGAGATAACATACGAAAATAATATACTAAGTGAAAATGGATCTGCCTTGTTTATGGAAAACACGAGTCTGTATTTCTAATTCTATTAGCATGTCAGAAATAAACTGATTGAGCAAAGGTGAGTCAATCATTAAATGTCTATGTTTGTACCATCGAGGGAGATATTCTTGTAATAAGCAATAACTTGGAAGTAGAATTTGCTACACAAAGAACACATTTATCATTTTTGGATTTGCACTAGTTCTTTTTACACAAGAAAGGAGGAGGACTTATCTGTTATGTACACCATAGATCATCCTATATGGACTTTACCTTCGGAGATAGCGTTAAATATGTATGGTGTGGCGTAGCATTGGAAAGGACCAACTTGCTGTGCACTTCAGTTCCATCCTTTAGGACTACTCCTTTAGCCTTTCCACTGCCATCAACCAGAATCTGCTTCACCTCCTTAAAAATGTATGTAAGAATAAATCAATACTTAATGTTTCTCAATAAGAGTTTATTTTCCTGTCCATGTTACCAAACTGCAGATGACTGTTTTACCAGCAGTTTTGCAACTCAATATGCTCCGTAAAAAATATACCCAACATCCCATTATAACTACTGTGCAACTTATTCCATTTACTAACAATAAAACATGCCTTTCTATCAATTGTCACATTTTTGTTTCTACCATTTCTTGCAAAATGTTATTTTTATGTGAAACCCAGATCCAACTGGTGATATTTATAAATGCAAATCGAGAGAAATTGTAGGCAAGTCCTAACATTGGAGCAATTGGTAGAAATATTCCAATTGTTTGAATGAGGATTGTTCCAAAAATAGCATTTAACACCAGATTTTCTCCAGTTTTTGCTCTTTCTATGGCTTGCTCGTGCATTACCTCCCAATTTGGCTTCAGTAACATTGCAGTTGCGGATAAATAACATTCAGCTTTTATGTTGACTGCATTATAAACAAATAGTGTTCGTTGCACTGGTACCTCTAAAGGGTTATCAGCAAGTAAAGCATGAATGCTTTTTTGTCCAATTTTGCAGGATTACAGTTTTTCTAACAAAACATTATAATATAATTGTAATAGTAATATACCTGATCTGTGTAAATTTCAGCTCCAGAAGCCACTGCCGACTTTGCAATGGCATTTGAAACCATCCCCATTCCTCCCTCTACGTAGCCCCAGGACCCTTTATTTCCTTCCAGTTCTCCCATGACATGATGTAGCAGAACATACCTGAAACATATAAAACATTAAAGTATTGATTATGTGTCCCCAGGAAGCAGGGTGTCCCTCCCTGTCCAGTTGGATTATGGACCCCTTTATTCTCCATTCCAACAATCCCTTTAGAAAGAACAATCATTGAGCTTTTCGATGCTTACTACAGTTATTATCAGAGTCATTTCTGAGCGTTATAGAACAATTGTTTTACAAATGATGTCACGAGATGATGTCATGCAGAGGAGGCCGTTACAAAAACCTTAAAACAACTTTTTATGCATTTGCTTGCATTCCTCACATTTATTTAGAAAGTGTTTTACCAGGAAGAATACATTGAGATTTCTCTTGTTTTCAAGTATGTCCTGAAACATAACATAACAATGTTTTAATCACATTCAGGCTTTGCATATCCTCGTTCGGCTGCAACAGGACTTTAATTTGCTCATACTTTATTAATATAGAATATTAGAACTTGGATCAAACATGAGCAGTAGGTAAACGGTCCAATCACCTCATCAAGTGAATCAGTATTAATATATCAGAACACCTTTCCTACATACCCACTTCCTGGTGTAGCTGGGCTGGTCATCGCCCCAATAACTGCATCTGTAGCCAGTGTGCACTTCAAAGGTTCCGACTCAAACCAGTGATCTAGAATCTGGGATGGTGACCACATATAGAGAAGAAAGAAACCAATGATGCAGAGACTCCAATTAATCAGCATCGTTAATTTACATTACTCTGTAACTGTACTTTTGTCTTTTTCATAATATTGTATAATAACACTTGTACTTAATATGTGCAGCATGTTTAATCTACTTTTAGGTCATGGGAGCTATTCAGTGACCTGAGTTAATGTATCTCATGTCCTTTAATACTCATGTAAAAACCCAGTGATAAGTGATCAGTGACATCATTGAATAGAGCCCATTGTTTGTGCTACAATCATGGCCATTATATATAGTATATTAATACATAGAAATGTGTATTTCTACAGTTACTGTACATCTACAATAGAAACAAATTAAACGGCTTTATCAGCTAGAATGAATTTGGAAATTAACCATTTGTATTTTAAGCCACAAGATGATTTCATAAACTGGAGTCTTTACATTTAAAAACTAAAGTTTTCTTACTTTATGCTTTTGCCTGCAAGTCTGCTGTAATGAGATATAGATTCCCTGCAGCCACAGTACAAACACTTGTACAGATGACTGTATCTTTAAAGCTGGACTAAACAAAACATATATTTTTTTTGTTAATGCAGCACTGATCATATGTTATTACCTGTGCAAAAGGCTCATTTAGTTTCCTTTTATAAGATATCATAATGGTAAAAGGGGACTGCCATTTGAAGGTGTATCTGGCCAGTAGAGGGAGCCAGTTGCTCTTTCTATTATTGGTGTGTGAGCTGTTAATTGCGCTGTGCACAGCCAATAACAGACAAGGAGATATAGATCCCAAATCCTGTCTGTCATCACAGATGCTGTATACCAATCACTTGCTGTGGAAGTAATGGTGCCACCTTTTCTACAATGGAAGGTTTAGTTCCTCAAAGTATAAAGTAGAGAAATGTATTTATGCACATTGCACATGTGTCACAGAGGGAAGGGGTAGCCATGTTATCCACACTAATAATGTATCATGATAAAATGTATTTATGTACATTGCACATGTGTCACAGAGGGAAGGGGTAGCCATGTTATCCAGACTAATAATGTATCATGATAAAATGTATTTATGTACATATGACATGTGTCACAGAGGGAAGGGGTAGCCATGTTATCCAGACTAATAATGTATCATGATAAAATGTATTTAATTAGAATTTATAAGAGTCACCTTGATAGTAACAGGTCACTTTATTAATTCATTGTGTAACACTGGAACTGCTAATCTGAAACATACTGAAGATGACAGAATGTTTACTAACAATTCAAATTTCAACATAAATTCTGAGCATGTGTGTGTGTGTGTGTGTGTGTGTGTGTGTGTGTGTGTGTGCGAATGCATATATAGGTGTATCCAAAAATGGTGCACTCAAAAATGACATTTACAAACAAACATATTTTGGAAATAAACAGCAGCTTATTTTGCCATTAATGGAAACAATAATGTTTGTTTGGAAATATAATTTATGTGCACAGCTTTTTTGGATACATCTATGGCTTCTGGTAAATGTATCCACAAATATTTTTGTGGAAGTGGGAAAGTCTGAGTGTGGGACAGCTTGTGTCAATATATATATATACATATATATACACACACAGGCACACACACACATACATACATATATATATATATACACACAGTAAATAAGTCAACTAAATATTAGTAGTCATCTACCATTACTCTTAATAGATTTTCTTATCTTTAATACTTTTTGTGATCTCTAGATCTAGCTAATAAAGCAAACATTGATTTATATATATATATATATATATATATATATATAGATAGATAGATAGATAGATAGATAGATACACACACACACATATATATATATATATATATATATATATATATATATATATATATATATATATATATAAAAGGCCCATGGTGAGTGCAATTCCCAGCTGTGCGTTCATATCAGTAGCAAAGCTAATTACCTTTGATATTGGAGCTGTAAGGACTTCATAATATTTAGGAAGTTCAGTCCCCAGTGTAAATCCTAGTAAGTGTGAGAAGTAAATAAAGAATAGATGTCACGTAGATGATACTGATTAAGGCAAGTGCATTAATATAGTAACTCTCCATTGCTTTCCTATAACAATGATACATAACCGTCATTAGCCTGCAAATCAATAAGCAGTATAAAGTTACTGGATCAATTATATCTAGCCTGCCATCAATGATCATTTGAGATCAATTTGAGGGAAAGAGCATTTGCGGCCCTGCCATGGATACTCACCAGCTTTAACTAATGGTCGGAGAGTTTTAAGTGACTTAATTCTTTGGAGAAGGGACCCTTGGGTAATGGCTTCTGTGTCAACAGGGGGAGCATCCAGGAGAGGGTCTATGGCTGCCACAAGACGGTTCATAAAGTCCTCATATTCTGGGTATGCCTAGGAACAAAAAGAAGACAAAATGAAAGGGACTGTAAATAAATACCTAAGATGTGCATAAAGCAGTGATAGCTAACCTTGACACTGCAGAAGTTTGAACATTATAGGATATCTAGTTTCCAGTCAGTCTGATGCGCATCATGAGAAATGTAGTTCCCAAATATCTGCAGTGCCATTGCTGGCATAAAGCTTTTTTTTAGTCTAACTGCAAATTAATATTTTAACATAAGTGAATCTGCAGTTACAGAATCGGCAGTTATTTACCCTGTATGTTCTTAAATAATACATTTCTTAAAAATATGTATAATCTTTATTATAAAACATTAGACATATACAGTTATTAAATTATATTACAAGTCTATTGTTACATATATCATAATTGCAGACAAAGGACATAATAAAATAACAATATACATAAAACATTTACAGGACAGTAAAAGAACAGTATTTGCCATAATCTATTACTATATATTAATAATGTCTTTATTTCCAGGAATGGAGAAAGAAAAAGAGAGGTGAAGGAGTATATTCCTGCATCATTCAAGATGTATTAACTCTGTTACCAGAAAAAATGTAGAAACAAAGCATAATCCTATTTATGCATACATCTCTTCCATCTAATATAATAATAATGTTTCTTTATTTAGCTTTGGCCATACTAAATGAACCAGATCTACCAGGGAGTATCCAGAAATTGAGCCAGTTATCCACATCAGTAATGACCTCAAACACTATATCCCAGAATAGGTGTAACCTCTTGCAATTCCACCATATGTGGGTATAAGTGCCAATATCTTCTAGACATCGCCAACATGTAAGTGAAAAAGATGGGTACATTCTAGCGATTAATGAGGGAACATAGTACCATCCCTGCATCACTTTTCATACTGTAATTCCAAAAGAATGAAGCAGTGAACTGATAACTTAAAAATAAGCTTTGGCATAATATTCACCCAGTTTTGGTATAATATCACACTATATATTTTTCCCATTTTTTTCTGTATGTCAGAAGAACTCCATCATGATTTCTTAAAAGCCTAATTTCCATTACTTTGCATAGTTTAGTATTTTTTAGTAGACAAAAAGATCTAAATTCAATTTACACCGGGTGCAATCATCTATTAAATACACTAAAATAAATATCTTTTGACCCTTTAATACTTAATAACGTAAAGGCTGTATACTAAACAAAAGTCCAGGCAAGGATTTAATATTCTGACCCTCTATAATATCACCGGCATATTTAATGCCTATTTGTCTCCATTGTCTCAGATCTAAATCTTCCATGTTGTATTCTAGTATATTATTTAATATATTTTTGGGAATCTCTTTGTCACACATGCTAGTTTTATGTTTCTTCCAGAAGTTTATTAGATCCGTCATTATAAAATATTATCGTCCTTCTCATGAAATTCCCCTTCTGGGTGGACCCATAGACCCTATTTCTAATATATATATATATTTTTTTTTTTTTTTTTTACCAAAAAGACTGACCCTCTATAAAGTCACCAGCATATTTAATACATGTATGTCTCAGATCAAAATCTTCCAACTTGTATTCTAGTATCTTATTCAATATATTTTTGGGATTCCCTTTATCAATACACAGTCTAGTTTTATGTTTCTTCCAGAGGTTTATTAAATCCGTCATTATAATACTATCATCCATTACATGAAAATGCTAATTCCCATCCGGTTGGGCCCATGGAATCAATTCTAGTTCTAATTTTTTTTTTTTTTTTTTTTACCAACAACTCCTATTTGGAACCACCCATCTGCTTTGGATTCTTACATCTGCCATTTACTCAGATGTAATTTCATGATATTTCTCAATATTAGGTATATTTAGGCCCCCTTCCTTTAAGTTCCTAAAGTTCCTAGAGAGAGGTTGCTTAGCTATACTTGGTATATTTTCTCTCCAAAGAAACTGATTAACACTTTTTTGTATATACTTAAAAGGGACAACTAAAGTTTACTTTTCACAAGTGAAAGGTTAGATGTCTCTAGTGTGAGAATAAACTGTCAGGTACTTTATCCTCTGACTGGCAGCTGCCATGCTTCCATAGAAAGCAGGAAGCCGTCTGGTCGGCGACTGTCTCTCTCTCCTAGGGCATGGGATCAGCGGGTGGACCTTATTTGCTGCGCTAGCAGCAAGAGAACCCCGCATTTGGCAGACGTCAATCAGACGGAGCAGGGTGATACACGTCGGGTTTACTCCTGACCCTCAGCACATATTTTTTTTAACCCTTGCCTCCTTAAAGGAAGCAAGGGTTTAAAAAACTGTTGTCTTTTAAGCCAATATTTTGTTTTGTTTTAAAATAGACCCAATATTGGCTTGCAAAATCTCTTCAGGGAATTTACCTGTTTTTGTAATTTAATCCAGAGTATCTTTTAAATTAAATTCTATATCTACTACAATTTTATAGAAAAGGTTGGTGAAACAGTCTGTACATATTTTTTTTATTTTTTTTTACATTTTAAACTCTTAAAAGCTGAATGTCTCTCTTGGCTGGAGAAAAGGACAATTCAAGATTTCTAACTGGTCTTTTTGTTAACAAATTATCTTTACAAACAAAATCTATTATAAGAGAGTATATTAATTTATAAAATTTACTGAAGGCTTTCCAGCTTAAAGAAAAAATATCAAATGTTAGTCTCAGTTTTTATAGTGAAAAAACTATATGAGTGTACCCTTGTAAATTCAAATCCTAATCATCCTTGTGTTGGATAATGAGCCTTGTCCTCTGTAGATTGAGTAACAATTGACCACAAAGACCGGATAGTGGGAGTCGCAAAAGTATTCTTTAATCAAAATCAAAGGAGAGCTAGCAACATACAAAGCTGTGTCAAGGCAGCTCTGAGTTACAATTTAAGTACATGAAGGATTTATACAATTTAGGCAGATACAATCCTTTGTGGTTGTGTGCACTGCAAACAATGGTTTCACTAGCCCCCTGCATCCTGTGTAACTAGTTTACCCAAAACATGTACCTGCCAGAACTCATGTAGTCACCTCTACCCATAACCGTTATTCTGGTTAAGACAGTTCATCGAGTTACTTGAACTGAGGCTAAAGGGCAAATGGTGAATATTGTACTTACACACATACCTTAGTTCAACTGGTTATGGTAAATATAGAATGTCTTGAACTGGTTCTGCCCTAGTCATTAATAGAACTAAAACTATGTTATTTAGATATTGGTTATGTTTTCTCACACTTGTAAATAAATTCTCTATACACAGCTATCTATGATTGGCAGTTGTGTGCAACATCTCCACTTATTGTAAATTACTGGTTGTTTATATATTTTTACTTATTTTACATACCAAAATGAACAAAATACAAAGTAATTGAGACCTTTTTTTGGGGTGGAAGAGAATTAGTCAGTATTACATTGTGTTGTATGTGATTCTAAAAAATACAACTTTGTAGAATTATGCAGAGATTGGAGGGTCTGGTTTCTGCCTCATGTTATTAGAACTTACCTTTGCATCTTTCTTAGAAAACTGAGCTATCTGCTTCTGGTTCTCTGCCATGTCCATCCCCAAAACAAGAGACCTTGGCTGTTGTCCACTGATCTCCTCAAGCATTGGAGTGAATGAGTGTGGGTTTCGAAAATACACTTTTAACCCATGTTTCTGCAGATAAAATGAACACTTGTTTAGAATCATGTAGTGATGTAAATAAACACTGTATTCAGTCTATAGATTTATAATTCACAGGAATGTATAATTCACATCTGATTCACAAAGCCTTAGACACTGTGGGGGCGTATTAACTAAGAGGTTAGTTGGGGTGAGAGGAACATTTCCTATCACCCACTTAACTATGCACTGTTAAAGGACAAACCTGGTGAGCTCCTCTGGCAAGCAAAGGTGCATACTGCATTACAAAAGCAGTGATAGTTAAATCTTTAAAAAAAATATATACAAAAAACAACCTATGCATTATCCATGGCAAGCTGAGCACTACTAGCAAAATAAGCTTGTTAAATTTGGCCCTGTGCAATGTATACTTGATTCAGTATGAAAAGTCCATCTCACCTCATCTGCAACTTATATTTTAGTGAATAAACCACAATATTTGTGTATTGTTAAGATGTTCGCATAAAGGGGGAACTTGAGGTTTTAATAGGCCACAGTAAAGAATCCTACAGAGCCCTTCTCAAATACAAATCGAGACATAAAATGTAATCCTATTTTATTACTGCTGTCATGATATACCATGTAATACATTCTTTTATTGTGCCTTGTAATAATTTCTCAGGCAGATTCCTTTACCTCATGCAGACCTGTTAAAATCAGTGTACTGTTTTCTATCATTCAAAAAAAAGTTGAGAGAATTTGATATAAGACCTCTACATGCAAAAGAGCAGAAATCTATTATAAGCTCCTATGCATCGTAAGCATATAGCATGTTTGTTGTCAAGTAGAGTTGAGCGGACACCTGGATCTTCGGGTTCGGCAGGTACGGCCGAACTTCGAAAAAATGTCCGGGTCTGTGCTCGAACTTGACCCCGAACCCCATTGAAGTCAATGGGGACACGAACTTTTGGCCACTAAAATGCCTCTAAAAAAGTCCTGGAAAGGGCTAGAGGGCTGCAAAATGAAGTAAAATGTGGGTAAGTGTGTCGCTATTCATTCGAATAGGTCAATTGACCTATTCGTATGAATGGGGACTCTATTTCAGTTTATAGAAAGCCAATAGCATTACATGTATTCCATAAACCAAAAGGCATTCGGTTTATAGACTTTCGGTTTATGTAATACATGTAATGCTATTGCTATTCTATAAACCGGAATAGAGGACTCTATTTCGGTTTATTTATTCGGGTTCGCTCAACACTAGTGTCAAGGTGTCACCACACAATAATCCTGTTTTAATTCCCTGATACTACATAACACTGTATAGGTGTTTTATAACTATTACATACCCATATGCATCATTTTATCTGCTGAATATGACTTCACATTGACTTCCATTGAGTTTACCAGTTGTGTAATTAATCAGGATACTATTACAAAAGATCATGTGTATGAGACGAGTCAATTCTGATAATAAAGGGAGCTTGAGATTTAAAACAAATCCTCTCCTTAACAGTGAATCAGTCCTAATTTGATTCTAGGTAGGATTTCACTAAGGGTTTCTCATGTTATACTATGAACTTAACTCTAGGTTCTACTAATAATGAATTGAAGGGAATTGAGATGGGAAGTTCAAACTTCAGGTCAATGTAACCTAGAGGGAAAACTATTGCAACTTAGCTACTTTGGCCTTAAGATGGAAAATTCTCATCTCAGTTCCCTGCAATTCTCCCTTTATTGAGTAAATTCTCTGTTTGTCGTCAATCGTCAGGGACTTTGTCCAAGATTCATTTGTTGTTAGAGCATTTGATTTTTTATTTGTGTGCCTAGACTTTAGTTCTATTTTGTTTATTAAATCTGAAATATCAGACTTGGAGCAAAATAGTAGTAGTGACAAATATCTCTACTCTTATCAGTTCTGTCCCCAAAGTATTTTTCTTTTTTCCATTTTAAAAAATAAAGCAATATACCTGTATTGCCTTATTCCTTACAATACCATGGCACCACACCCATAGTCACAAAGACTGGATTTTTGGAAGTGAAGATATGCTGTTTTCCAACACAAACCTGGGCCTGGGGTCACACTGTTGACATTATCCTCTAACTCCTGCCAGTACTGTCTTCTCTTCAGTGCTGCACCTTTTACTTTTTGCTTTCCAAAGAGCAGGTTGCCATGTCTCACAATGACCCTGACAAGTTTCAAGTGATGAGAAGCATCGTGTGAGAAGAAGTGTGAGTGCTTCTTGCTGCTGTTCCTCAGACTTCTCTTCACTGCTGCTGGTGTCATATTCCTCCACCTCTGAGGAAGTGTGAAGAGCTTTGGCCATTGTATGGACAGCTTCTTGAACATCCTCAGTGTGTGTTCCTTCCCTACACCTCCCAGTGTCCCACTGACCTTTATGTCCTTCCTGACTGTGTGGCTGGACCCTTCCTCAGTAGAGCCACCCTGCATGTATGGCCTCCATCCATGCTGGCTACCTCTGCTCCTCTGTCTGCTACTTCCACTTCCAGAAAAAAAGTGTATTAGTGCAGGATCTCAAATAAAACTGCACTGTGTGTATATTTATGCACTGTAACATGTGTAGTGTATAACCTATTTTCTAAACCCTCACTTACCAGGCTCTCACCTCTCTACACTCCAATACGCCAACTTATGTTTGGTGTGTCACAAAAGATCCAACCATAGTCAAGGTGTAATGGATTTGTTGGAATGTTACAGTGCATTTTTTGGGGCAGTGTAGGAGCTTCCTTATTGGCTAGACACTGCTTTTGGCATGGTAACAGGATGTAGAATCATTTCTTGGCAGCATTAGTTGTTGTGTGAATCTATTGGTTGGCTGATAGTCAAATGTGAGCTATATATCCACCCATGAAGCAATTTGCAAGAAATGGCAGTCTTGCCTAACACCATATAGTGCCTTCACACAAGTTAGATTCAGTTAGGCATGGTGTTGTGACACAGCATTACACATCACTTGGACAGATATGGAATTAGGCTTCATTGATCAATGTAAAGTTGTTTATTTTCTTATTATTACTTTCCTATATTGCAAGTTCACTCTAAGAGGGTTCTAGGATGCGTAGCTAAGCTACAGAAGGACACAGATGACAAATTACATAGAAAAGCAATGATCATCTTGATCAAACGAAAATCTATTTTATAAATAGAAAGCACAAACATCCATTTAAACAAACAGATATTGAACTCACCTTTAGTTCAAGGTCCTTGTAGATCTGAGGCCTCAGCAGACTGAGCAAGTAAGAAGCTCTAGAGAATTTAAAACCTATAGAAACATGTATTGATTACAGGTTTGTCTGATTTTCAAATGTATTTTTGTATGAAACTATATTACATTCATTGTCTGCAAAATCTGTCCAGTAAAATGCATTAGATACAAAGTGTATTTTTCTTAAGATAAATATTTTCTCTCGGGCCTGTACACAATTTGTAAATAAAATATATATTTTCACAAACATAAATTGAATAATTGAAGGTCAAATTGTCAATCAACAGTGCAAGCAACTCTGGGGAACATATTGGTTGTACTTGGATGTTTTAAAATAAAGCTAACTATTGTACTTTTTTATTGAGGTTGTGAAATTTTGTTTGAGCAAACTTAAATGCAATTATGTTCGCTTTTGTAACTCTTTTATTGTAGTCACAGTGACAACCAAGTGGCAATCAGTTAATATCTAGGGTATTTTTCTAGTTTGGCTACTTTTTGGCAACTCTTGCCAACTTTAGTGGATTCGTCTCTTGCTTTGAGAATGACAAAAGGTTTAATTGTAAGGTTTATTGTGTCCCGAAGCAATAGTATTATTCCACAGTGTATATCAAAAATAGAAATGTCACAAGCGAGAGATCTGAATCATCTAATGGGTAGAAGATTGCTGCTAAGACAACCACATCAAGAGCAGAATACCTGAGCAGAAAAAAAACAAAATATGAGAATTTGCAGCATATACTCAACCAACCCCAGAAGAAATACCTATGATGATGTTTGGATAGCATAAAGTGCTATTTATTCTAGGGATCCACTTAGAAACATATGGAGATCATTATCAAAGGCAAATACATTACCCAAGAAAGTCCCAGCCAAGCACTTAAGTTTTAAACATGTTAATTATGTGTGCATGCCATCATTATTCAAAACAAAATTTGATGGTTTCACCCTTTCTAATTAGGAAGATGAATTTGGATGAGATAATGTGTGAATAGGAACATTTAGAGAGAGGGAGAGAGAGTGATTTTAAGGATAAGAGAAATGTTTCATTTGACAGTTGATAAGAGCCCCATTTTGACAACTTAATGTGTACACATTGAGGGAAACAGATGGAGAATGTTACATTTCTCCTTGAGCCAAACCAATGTTCTTTAACAATAATGGACTGTCAGAATTCTATTGTTCTCTAGATGTCTACAAATTGCTTCTTTTCATCCATACAAATGGAATAGGTGTGTTAAGACAGGTTAAACATGGTCACCTGGTATAATTTCCTCAGTGACTGCTGCTCCACCAATCAAATGCCGCCTCTCGAGGACCACAGTGTTCACCCCTGATCTCTGAAGATAAGCTGCCTGCAATTTAAATACAGAGCACCAGGGAAACAACAAATAATATTAAATTACATGTACATTTTTATATTAGTGAATTAGGTATTAATATAATATGTAGTTAGGACCAAAGGTTGCTACATGGCACATGAACTCGCGGGGGAGGGAGGGGGGCTAACCCCTAAATAAGAAGTATAAAGAAATGAATTGGTGGCTGCAGTATTGCTACAGCTAAAGAAATGAGTCAAGTTAAAAATCACAACTTTTAATTAATAATATATATAAAAAAAACACCAAATGTGAACGGATGCCACAAGACCCCTCAAAGAGAGACCACTTAGGTTAACAAACCACATACATAAGATATCAATATAAAAAATAAAGGTAAACCCAGCGCTGCAATCTCAGCTTTAGCAGCACTTAGGCCTTGTGTCCCTAAACCACACAAAATACAATATATACAAATAAAAACAATAAGTGCGCTTGAAGCAAACTGTGGATAAAATATTCAACACCTTATTAGGTGACTTAATGTGATAGTATGCTGGTGAATCAGGAGGAAACTTTGTCCCCCTTAAGAAGATGCACTCACAGACTTGCAGGAAAAAGATTGCACTTCAAATGTATGGTGTTGTTTGTACTGTGTCTTTACATCTCCCTCTTCCTAGCCACACCCTAATTGGATACTTGTCATTGTGTCTTTGAGCCAAAAAGTATAGAGGATTGGCAACAACAGGATACAATTGACACCATACATTTGAAGTGCATCCCCTTAAGAGGGACAAAGTTTCCTTCTGATTCACCAGGATACTATCACATTAAGTCACTGAATAAGGTGTTGAATATGCCTCCCCACACTGAGATTCAGATCCTTGCAGATCCTTGGCAAACCTGGATCTATGCCTCGTAATCAAACCTCTCTTTTGTTTTGTGATTTCAAGGTCCCTTAAAAATGAGACTATAGGAAACCTTTTGCTATGTTGCACAATCTCGCTGGGACACTCAGTCAGACTCAGTGGTGTCCGAGTGACACTGGGCAAGCTCTGTGGGACACTCAGCCCTTTGTGAAAAGAGGAGGAGCTGAGCAGATCCTCCTCTGGCTTCAGCACCATGAGGTCATGTGCAGGTTGTTACAGTATATCACAGAGCCCCACAGCAGTAAAGCTAAAAACTATTTTTTGTGGGATAGTTTCTAAAACAAATCCCTGGGACACTATTTATCCAGATTCTGTCAAACAATTCCATAGCATTGTTGCTGCACCATGAAGAAATTATATATATATATATATATATATATATATATATATATATATAAATATATATATATATTTTTATTTTTTATTTTTTATTTATTTATCTGTCATCTACTTTTCTGCAGTGCATTCAGTAATTTCTGCATTGTACTAACCAAGGTTAATAAATTGCCATTAGATCAGTGTTACACTGTAGACATTGGATTAATAAGTATGCCTTATATTAACACGTTTGATGTGGTCAGCACATTGTTCTGTAATCCCTTTTGCATGTAAATACAGAATCCTGTACAATCTACCAAAACAAGCAGAGAAGACAGATAAAAAATCCAAACATACCGCCACCAAGCCATTGTGCCCTGTAAAACATGAAAAGAGAAATCCATGATTGAAGGATACGGTTCATGTGATGTTCATGAAGCTAATTAATAGCATTAAGTGGGTAATTTGTAGGTATCATATGTGACTAGGTAGCCGCTAACAACATTTCTGAATGTTTCAGTTCATACCTTTGCAGTAAAATGTTCCAAATCATTTAAGATTTGAAAGTTGTAAAGTATTAAACAGTAAGAAAGCCCTATTCATGTTCCTAGCACCATCGGTCACACAAAATACAAGGTTTACAAGGTTCACAGAGTATATAGTCACATTCTATAGAATAAGACTATGATCTTACAATTCACTGAAATGGAGCAGCAATAGCTAAATCAACACACACAGGAAGAAGGTGGATTGCAAATGATTAACTCTCTGGCACCCAGGCCAGACTACGTGTAAAATAGATTTAACTGCAGAAAATCTTTCCACTTTTCTAAAAGGTATGTGTACTTTTACATTAAAGAGAAAGTGTAAGGGACTGCTTGCTAATCTGGCACACACAGTCCAATCCTGGCTAAACTGTAAGAAGGAAAATGACCTGTTACTGTCCCAGTATTAGTTACCCCACAGGCCGATTTACCTCCTCCAATGATGATGGCATCATATTTCAGTTTCAGCTGTCTTGGAATTTGGGAATAAGATCTTCTGCTGATCTGCACACATTTGATAAAACACTGCATCTTATTTACAGGCATCTTCTAATGTCCAAGAATCACTGCTTTAACCTGCAAATAGGTCAATTTTATCAGCACGACTGTGGACTTTGTGTTTCCTCTGGCATTACCTTGAAAATTCAGATGCATATCTTTTTTATGGATTTAAGCTTTAACTAGAGGGAGGGCTCAGAAACAGTACACTGACATATGCAGCTAAGCTTATTGGTGGGAGATGTATTACTGCATGTATATTCTGACTACCTCTTTACAGTACTCAAGTGCTGACTAAGATTTATTATGGGCACTTGCAAAAATTACAGTTCCCCCTCTTACACCTTGTTACAATGTAAAATGTCATTCCATGGTATGGGGTTGTTTAAAAACCCCTGGAGTAGGCTCAATCTTTTGATTCTTGACATAGAACGAAGATTACAATTGGCAACCAAGGGGGAAAAAAGTTAAAAAAAACACCCCATTTGTAACCACCAGTACCCCATTTCCTTCTACAACAGCTTGATTGATTAGAATTTAGCATGGTTAATATCTTGTATAGATAGGCAGGATTCTTTATTTATATTTTATAAATTATTGAGAATACAATTAAAAAAATAGGGATTTGGAAGCAATAACCTTTTGTCTTTTAAAATAATTGCACAGAATTCAAATAGACAATATAAAAACAGCCTAATAATCCATTAGAATAAAAAACAGTAAATAAAGTTATATGTATATGCAAATAAAAGTATAATAATATCACATACTTTTCTGGTCATTTACAGGTTAACTCTCAATATTGTGCTCTCCCAGTTCTGTGTCAACTAACTAATAATTGGTGTTTATAGAGATAGCAATATTTATGGTAATTTATGGGCAGTAAAAATACCATATAATACATTAAAACAGGTAACTGTAGTTTACTTAGGGGCAAACCTTGGTTAGTCAACAAAAAATGTATTAACCTTAAAGACATAGTCTAGTCCTCAAACTCACTTTGGAGCAAGTTGAAGATCAATGCTTGCATAATGCAAAGGCTTTTTTTCCAGTGTGATTTGATGTAGGCATTCGACAGAAATCACATTTTTAATATTTGACGCAAGCCCTCCCCAGTGATCACTCTGCATGTTTACTACAGGTGCAGCAGCACTGATTGTGTAGACACTGAGCATATAAAGTTTTGTTTCATTTAGTCACTTCCTGTGCTGGTGGAATAGAAGGCAATGTTAAATGTAATAGGATGTTCTCTGTACTGATCCCTCCTATCCAACACTACTTACCTGACAGAAACTAACCAACTAAAGACAGTACGGAAATATGAACTGAGAGACAAAGGTAACCCATTCATAGCCAAGGATGTGGGCTTATTTTTAAAGGGCAAATTAATATGTAATAGATAGGTGGATACATACTGCAAATAATGTGTAGTGATTAGAGTTGAGCAGACTCCTGGATGTTCGGGTTCAGCAGAACTTCGAAAAAATGTCCGGGTCCGTGCTCGAACTTGACCCCGAACCCGAACCCCATTGAAGTCAATAGGGACACAAACTTTTGGCCTCTAAAATAGTCCTGGAAAGGGCTAGAGGGCTGCAAAATGAAGTAAAATGTGTGTAAGAGTAGGACAAGTGCCCTGCAAGCAAATGTGGATGGGGAAATAACTTAAAATAACATAAAATAAATACAAATTACAAATACAGCTGAGCCATAAAATAGCACTAGATGGAATCTTTGAATTTAGCGTTGGAAGAACATAAATCTAAATCTAAAGCATGGCTGCCAGGAGGATCAACAGAATTATCCATTTGAGAGAGGGTTGGAGTGCAGGGTATTCTCTTTCAGTTTATACTAAGTGACCCATAGGTTGAGGAGGCAGTGACCGTGGCGGTGTAGGTGGAAGCGTCGCTGGAGGAGGTAGCCAGAATTTTTCAAAGTGCGCTGTAAGCACAGTATTTGACGGTTCTATTTGACTCTCGGATATGAAGTGCAGAACGCAAATGTAATATTTAAAGTCATGTGCCTGGCACACATGCAGTTGTAAGTGCACTGCACTCTCTGTGGCACTGGGCTCAGGGCAGGGTACAAATATGTAGTATAGCACCCCCTAAAATAATCACTGTAATTTGAATAATCGCTGTAGTTTGAATAATCGCCTTAGTTTGCAGATTCAAGACCAGATTTTTTTTTTAATCTGTCCCTCAGAGCTGCAGCATCCTCTCCCTACACTAAGAATAGCTCATGTGATGTGCAGTGACTCCAGCTTATATATAGTAGACATGTGCATTCGTTTTCGGACGAATGCATTTTCGTCCGAAAATAGCATTTTCGTCCATTCATCGAAAAAAACGAATAACGAAAATGCTAAACTAACAAAAGCCGAATGAACGAATGGTTAATAAACGAAAATCATTCGTCCATTCGTGCTATTGGCATTCTATAAACCGAAATAGTCGGTTTATAGAATACCAATAGCATTACATACATTCCATAAACCGACATAATGAACGACTTTCGGTGTATGGAATGCATGTAATGCTAATGCTATTCTATAAACCGAAATAGAGTCCTCATTCATACGAATAGGTAAATTGACCTATTCGTATGAATGGGGACTCTATTTCGGTTTATAGAAAGCCAACAGCATTACATGTATTCCATAAACCGAAAGACATTTGGTTTATAGACTTTCGGTTTATAGAAAGCCAATAGCATTACATGTATTCCAGAAAGACATTTCGGTTTATAGAATGCATGTAATGCTATGGGCCTACTATAATCCGAAAGTATATAAACCGAAAGAGATTCGGTTTATAGACTTTCGGTTTATAGAAAGCCCATAGCATTACATACAATGTATATGTATGTAATGCTATGGGCTTTCTGATTGGCTGCCCTGCAGCCTTTCAAAATGCGCCATTAAATCGCTGAACCCTGAACTCCAACCCGAACATAAAGTGAAACCCGGTTCGGGTTCGCTCAACACTAGTAGTGATCTATAATGCAGTCAAATAATGAAAGCCAATAATGAAAGAAAGTGGTGATAGATACATTACACAGACAGAGTTTAAGCTAGCAGTGTTACATCTGTCTCCAGATGAATAGGGTACATTCATACACAATTAGCAATTGTCCACAGGAAAGCAGACCAGTGGTTCTGTAACAGTTCTGTTTGTGTCAAAGTGATGTCACATTTTAGGTGTGCTGGCATCTATGAGTGAGAGAGGTAGATGGACTGTCTATTTCTCAGTCAGATTGAGAAAGCAGAAACCAATCTAAGAAACAATAAAAGGCACAAGGCTGCAGATAATAACAAGGACATTTACAGTGCTTAAAAATACAGGCACGGATATAACTAGGACTGCATACAGAGGACAGGGCTAAGAAACACAAGAAACTACCAGCTCTTCCTTCTCCTCTTATACACTTTGAGGAGAGCAGCGGAGACGTTGTGTAAAACAGATCCTCCTCCACTCCTATTAGTGCTACCTCCGCTTCACCATGGATTACTTCAGTTTGAGGGGACGGGCTGCTGTCACGGGGTCACGTGAATGCGCACTACACGTGACCAATGCCCCTGCGGTGACATCTATGTTCTCCCACTTTGAAGCCGAGGAGATTCACATCACTTTATAGAAAACTAGGTGCCCGAGTGAGCGCTACACAGCTGCAGCTTTACTTTTCTCAGCACCCGCTCGGCATTCAAGTGAGTGTCGCAAAACATGCATCGCTGTTCATTTTAATGTTGGATGCGCCATGCTCCTTGGCGCACCCCTTCCACAGCCGTTCCATGCCGCCTGGATACAGTGCACCAATGGAACTCACTTCTACATGACTTGCATTGTTACGTGGTCCATGTGGAATGTAGCCTAAAGATGGCACCAGCAATCAAATCAAAGTAAATTATTAAAAATTATAAAACAATAGTTCAGTAAACATAAAACCCATTAAAGGCAGCGCCTGTGATAAAGAAAACATTAAAATGTTATTTTCCATTTGTTTTTTTTTCAGATGATCATTTAATTCCATTCAAATTATCTTTTATTATTAATTCATGTGACAATCTACACAAATTCAGTTTGTTACATAGCTCTTTTTTATGCACCCATTTATTTATTGTAAAGTACTTTTTGCTAATAAGATTGAATCCACATAAAACAACATGTATGAAAAAACATAATTCAATGCAGTTACATGTCGTAGTGAATGATCGACTGTTTTCTGCCTCAGATACTCTACTGCTGCACTGGCCTGTAATTAAGCATATCCGCACAGGTAACAAAGGCAAGGTCCCTTGGTGATTGTCCAGCGGAAGCTCTTGGCAAGTCCTGGTCTTTCCTTAATTTCATAGAAGTGGAATCCGAGAGGGTTCCCACAGCTTACGGGCAAGATCGTGACACTGTTGGATCACGTACTCTGGAGGAATGATACCCAGGTGCAATGTGAGCAGTTCATAACATTTTACCAACTCCATGTTGTGGGTTTTGCTGTAATATCGAAGTAATTTCCTGGAAATCAAAAGCAGAATGTACAAGTAAGTTGCTGTTTGTAGAGGTAGGTCAGGTGGAAGACAAATCCCATGCATGTTAATATAGCTCCATCAAGGAATGGACATGTTGCTTAGAATCTTGGGTCAAATGAAGGAAGATCTTACCCATCTGAGTCAAGATCTCCACCTGATAGAGCTTTAAAAAGAAAGCTAACTCAATAAGGTACCTTATGTGTATTCAACAAGCTAAAGCATTGATGTCTAACTGGTAGCCTGCTGGTTAGGTGTGGCCTCAGTGGTTTATGTATGGCCCCTATCCTGGCTGTAAAATCCATGTGTCTATAGTTTGACAGTATGAAATGAATAGTGTCTGGTCCTCCAACCTAAGGTGGTGCATGGTACACACTAAAAAAAATTGGACAACAGCAATCTTGTAGCATTCATGTCCTGCTGGCCACATGTGGCACTCAGGCATTTCTCTGCAAGCTCTATCATGCCTACAAATGACCTCATCAAATCAATATTGGCCCCTGAACTAATGTAAGCAGTCATGCACAATTAAAAAGCTGGATAAAAACTGATCTACGAAGGATGGGACCTAAATCTAGGTTACAACGTGTAATACACTGTGTAAGACAATAACTAGAATACAAAAAGTGAAGATATGAATATAAAGAGTAAATAACACAGAATAACACATTTATAAACAGTAATCATTCCCAGTGTAACATTGTGGTAAAAGTCAGCAAAGATAACTGAAGATAATATTCTTTTAGAAAGACTATACAGCAATGCCTCTCTTATTCCCTGCAGAAAAATGGAAGTTTTGAATAAAAGGATATCCTAGATGTGAACGTAAAAGCTCCAAAAAAAGAAATAAATATATATAGATATATTACTTCACAGAAGGGGTGATGGATACAAAGTATTTGCAATAGTGGTACAAACCAAATGTGGGACCTTGGCACAGATAAAGGGCTATGTAAAGGATCTCGTTAAATACAATTTTGTTTATTAACAAGCTAAATAATTCATGATCTACACATAAGTATTATTGGAAGAGGATGGCATAGCGCAACATAGAAGTATTTGAAAAAATGCTGACCAAATTTGCTGGTCAGGTACAGTAACACTCAATTATTTTTCTGTGTATTTAAAAATAAAATGTTTACCAAAACATATATACAACAATTTCTGCAGTGTTACATTAAATATACTTTCTCTGAAGCCTCTGTATTCAGTTTTATCGGTAAGAGCGTGTTCACAGAAGCAGAGTTTGCAAACGCTTTAAATGTCGGGGAGTATGCGTTCAGCTACCTGTGTGTGCGATCATATTAAAAAGTAAGGACTTCTTAGGAAATCAGGCAGGGTTGTTGCCCTGGGCTTACGTGACCAGTGTTAATCTTAGCAGTCCAGTATTTTGAGTCACTAGGGAAACATATCGTTTATATTTATATAGACACAGGACATTTGCATTGCTTTTATGGTAGGATACTGTGATGTTTTTGTGGTGTGCAGTAATTTTAGAGAAGTCTAATATTTTAAGTCAGAGCAATCTGTTACTCTGATGCCAGACAACCACCTCTTGTTAAGAAATGTTAATACCGTAAAATGTATTTTGTTCTTTTGGGGACAAACATACATATACAGACCACAATATGTATTTATATTTGTATAAGAGTATATTAACATGGAAGTTACAAGATCATCAAATATTACACTTCAATACAAGCAACACACATACCAACATTGCAATGTCAGTACTGCACTATTACAAAACTAACAGCACACAGCTTAACCCCTGTTACTAAAGAACAATCTGCCTAAATTACAACATAGTTTCCAATACTGTACTACGGCAAGCATGGACACTGGAAGGGAAAAAGTTGACCACAGTAAACTCTTTGTCAGAAGTTTGTTTTTTTGGTATTGTTAGAGGACTATTGTTACTAGTTCTTTCACAGTCCACATCTTCTGGGTCTGGCTTGACTTCTGGACTGTCCTCAGGGATTCTTATATTACTCAGTCCAAACCTTTCTGGATTCAAGCAATAACTATGAATCTCTGCATCTTGGATCCTTGTCTGTTGTGATTCTCCTGCCAGCATTCTTCTGTCAGAACTTGCCTTGGTTCTTGAACCATGTTATTGTACTTAACCTTTGTGATTCTGATGCATTGTTGTTCTGCAACATCCTCTGTAACATCAATCTGGTTTTACAATGTTTCTCAAGAACCTTTGTGGTTTTGGGCCTGTACTTCACAACTGTGGTTCTGTCAGGCTTTTGGTTGGCGTCTCAATTCTCTGTGCGATGCCATTCGCATTGACCCTGCATACTTTTGTGTGTTACATTTTATACAGTTTTGACCACAGCTAATTCAATATGTTGCCATTAGATACTTGTCTCAATCCATAATGTAATTTGATTGGTGAAGCTGCTGCTTACCTGGTTTTGTTCTTTTTATCCAACTTTAATCCATGCTAATGCTGGCTCTATAAACTGCCACAAACCATGGTATCTGTGGTAAAACTGGAATACTGTTGCATTCGTGTCACAGTGTCGCACAGAGCTTGGCCCAGTGGCGCACAGAGCTTGGCCTAGTGTCACATTGTTGCACAGAGCTTGGCCCAGTGTCGCACAGAGTGAATATGCCCCAAGAAAATTTGCCCCAGTGTGAAAATCCTCCCACAGGTTACCCACTGTCATAGGGTCCAACAGAGCTTGCCCCAGTATCACAGGGTCCCTCAGAGCTTGGCAAAGACCCACAATGCTCCAACAGAGCTTACCCCATTGTTGCAAAACCTCCAAACAGCTTGTCTCAGCATTCCAATGCATCCCAGAGTATGCCTAGTTTCAGTGTCCACGAAAGCTTGCCCCAGTGTCACAGGGTCATACAGAGCATAACAGTGTCACAATGCACCGTGTAGCTTCCCAATTGTCCCTATGCCCCACAGAGCTTCCCAAATGTACCTATGCTGCCACAGAGCATCCTCAGTGTTCCAAAGCCCCAAAAGAGCTTGCCCCAGTGCCAAATGATTGCAAAGAGCTCACCTCAGTGCCAAATAATTGCAAAGAGCTCGTCTCAGTGCCAAAAGATTGCAAAGAGCTTGCCCCAATGCCAAATGATTGCAACCATTTGGCACTGGGGCGAGCACTTTGCAATCATTTGGCACTGGGGCGAGCTCTTTGCAACCATTTGACACTGGGGCCAGTGCTTAGCAAAGAGCTCGCCCCAGTGCCAAATGATTGCAAAGCGCTCGCCCCAGTGCCAAATGGTTGCAAAGAGCTTGCCCCAGTGCCAAATGATTGCAAAGCGCTCATCCCAGTGCCAAATGGTTGCACAGAGCTCGCCCCAGTGCCAAATGATTGCAAAGACCTCGCCCCAGTGCCAAATGATTGCACAGAGCTCCCCCCGAGTGCCAAATGTTTGCAAAGAGCTTGCTCCAGTGCAAACATTTTTTGCAAAGAGCTTTCCCAGTGTTAAATGATTGCCCATGTAGTTTGCCCAGTCACAGTGGGGAAGTACAGAGCTTGCCAAGGTGTCTCAAAATCCCACACAGAGCTTCCTCAGTGCCACTGTGACCAACAGAGCTTTTCCAGTGCCCCAGCGACCAACAGAGCTTGTCCAATGTCACAGCATCCCACAGAGCTTGTCCAATGTCACAGCATCCCACAGAGCTTGTCCAATGTCACAGCATCCCACAGAGCTTGTCCAATGTCACAGCATCCCACAGAGCTTGTCCAATGTCACAGCATCCCACAGAGCTTGTCCAATGTCACAGCATCCCACAGAGCTTGTCCAATGTCACAGCATCCCACAGAACTTCTCCAATGTCACAGCATCCCACAGAACTTCTCCAATGTCACAGCATACCACAGAACTTCTCCAATGTCACAGCATACCACAGAGCTTCTCCAATGTGACAGCATCCCACAGAGCTTCTCCAATGTGACAGCATCCCACAGAGCTTCTCCAATGTGACAGCATGCCACAGAGCTTCTCCAATGTCACAGCATCCCACAGAACTTCTCCAATGTCACAGCATCCCACAGAACTTCTCCAATGTCACAGCATCCCACAGAACTTCTCCAATGTCACAGCATACCACAGAACTTCTCCAATGTCACAGCATACCACAGAACTTCTCCAATGTCACAGCATACCACAGAGCTTCTCCAATGTGACAGCATCCCACAGAGCTTCTCCAATGTGACAGCATCCCACAGAGCTTCTCCAATGTGACAGCATGCCACAGAGCTTCTCCAATGTCACAGCATCCCACAGAACTTCTCCAATGTCACAGCATCCCACAGAGCTTCTCCAATGACACAGCATCCCACAGAGCTTCTCCAATGTCACAGCATCCCACAGAATTTCTCCAATGTCACAGCATCCCACAGAACTTCTCCAATGTCACAGCATCCCACAGAACTTCTCCAATGTCACAGCATCCCACAGAACTTCTCCAATGTCACAGCATACCACAGAGCTTCTCCAATGTCACAGCATACCACAGTGCTTCTCCAATGTCACAGCATACCACAGTGCTTCTCCAATGTCACAGCCTCCCACAGAGCTTCTCCAATGTGACAGCATCCCACAGAGCTTCTCCAAAGTGACAGCATCCCACAAAGCTTCTCCAATGTGACAGCATCCCACAAAGCTTCTCCAATGTGACAGCATCCCACAAAGCTTCTCCAATGTGACTGCATCCCACAAAGCTTCTCCAATGTGACTGCATCCCACAAAGCTACTCCAATGTGACTGCATCCCACAAAGCTTCTCCAATGTGACTGCATCCCACAAAGCTTTTCCAATGTGACTGCATCCCACAAAGCTACTCCAATGTGACTGCATCCCACAAAGCTACTCCAATGTGACTGCATCCCACAAAGCTTCTCCAATGTGACTGCATCCCACAAAGCTACTCCAATGTGACTGCATCCCACAAAGCTTCTCCAATGTGACAGCATCCCACAAAGCTTCTCCAATGTGACAGCATCCCACAAAGCTTCTCCAATGTGACAGCATCCCACAAAGCTTCTCCAATGTGACAGCATCCCACAAAGCTTCTCCAATGTGACAGCATCCCACAGAGCTTCTCCAATGTCACAGCATCCCACAGAGCTTCTCCAATGTCACAGCATCCCACAGAACTTCTCCAATGTCACAGCATCCCACAGAGCTTCTCCAATGCCACAGCATCCCACAGAACTTTTCCAATGTCACAGCATCCCACAGAGCTTGTCCAAGTGCCCCAAAAGCGCATGTCCCACTGTGTCCTTTCCCCTGTGCATGTTGCTCACACTGGGTCCAGCCTAGGAGGATCTGCTTGCCACTGACGACTTCTTTCAGAAAGTACTGAGAACAAGGGGTAAAGGAGTAAAGGATGCTCCTCCCCAGGCCTAGCGCAGTAGCAAATAATTAAAGAAAGAGTGCCCATCCAGTGCTGCGTGCTGTCTCGGCTTGTTACTGGTTACAGGGCTGAAATTCCCCCTCCCCTTTAAAGTGTTGCCGGAGATCATAGAACTCACACACCTTTTTTGTTGGCTGCAGCACCCATGATATACAACCAGCTATAGTGCTGACTGAACAACATGGGAATTGTAGTTAATTGTAAGCTTGGTGGTTAATATTTCCCCATGATGTGCAGGATCATGCTGGCAGAGCATATTAGGTAGGGACTGTAGTTTACAAATCAAACATTTAGCAACTACTACAACATGCCAAGCTATCTGACATACAAATCCATAACCTGTCCTCCTTCCTCTTTACCAAGACCCTGGTCTACATTACTAAAATGCAAGTTAGCAATGTCAGAGGGCAGTGCCAGCCCTCTTCTACTGTGCTTTTGGGCATTATCACTTTCTAACAACTTTTGTGACCAGTTTGAAAAACAAAATACATGGCAGATTTTACTTTATAATAAAATGATTTCCATTAAAGGACAATTGTAGGCAAAACAATGAAGATATATATACCTGAGAGACTGATTTATTGAGCCCCTTCTGTTCACATTAAGGAAGAGCTGACCCAAGCTTGTTGATACAGCTATATGGAGCTCAAGAGGGCTCAACAAAGTAAGTCACTTTGTATTCTGTCCATTTCTATTTAAAACTTGATGCAGTCTTTCAATTAAACAGTAGTTCATTTTTTGCCTACAGTTCTCTTTCAAGAATGCAGACACTGTGAGAGAAGATGGAAAATACATACCTGGAGGGAAATAGCATGGATAAAACAAACTCCAATAATCATGAATACATTATTGTTACACGCACAGGTAATCACCTATAATATTCGCCTGCTAGCATTCCTATGGGAGCAGAATCGTCTCCTAGGACAGGAACCTCAATTACTTCCAGCTTGTCACCCTGTATAAATAGAAGATTAATGATACAAAAAAAGGACATTATTTGTTAAATCTAACAAAATCTATTTTGCAGGGTACATTTGCAGTAATGTATGCGGTTTCAATAAGATGCTAAGAAATCAACAGCACTGTGATCCAGGACTTAATCACAAGACATTTAACAGCAATTTGCAGCACTGAAGGGCTTTCCAAAAAGGTTCTTTAACATCACCATCTCCCACTTCTCAAAAAATATGCACTAAAGTTTTTAACAGGCTTCATCACATTTCCAGTGCAGAGATAGTACCATAAAATAACCATAGACCAATGACCACCAGCCATGCCACCATAGACATAAACATTGTCAGCAAGACAATTTTTTTCTGACCTGCCAGTAAAATACCAGCCGGGTGGCAACCCTAAGACCAAATATTGAGAATGACCCCCATGTGTACTATTAAAAATGCACTGGGTTAAAAACATACATATAAGGCTTAAAACACCGATATGGTTAAACAGTAGATCTACTATTGGCCCATTCGTACCACTCATTCATCATAAAAAAAAAGAAAAACCATTCTACTATTCTGGATCTTATTTCTTGTTCAGAACAGCAATATGCCAATGCCAGGTAGCCATGAACTTCCCAGCAACACTTGAATGCACACATCTTTAACAAAATAGTAAGTGTGATCTTACTTACAGCTTCATTCTCAAACCAGAGGAAGTAACAGCAAAAATAGTCTCCATCCCGAAATGTTAGGGTAGTGTACCCTTTCTGAAGGTAACGTCGTGATATCCCAATAAGGGACCAAACCTTAAAAGATATATGATACATATAAATCATTAAATACAACAGTATCTTATAAATCCAACCATGATCCTATGCACCCATCATCTGTGATTAGAGTTCCTGCCCAGCTGGTATAATGGCTTAAAAAGTAACAAAGCTTGTTTTCAAGGCATTTCAGAAGGAATATACCTTTGTGCATTCAAAATTATAAATGTTTTGCTCGAGAAGCAAATAAAGGAATCTTTGACATTTCTTGTCAATTTACTTAAAAAAAAAAAAAAAACGTAATATATATTATTTTTGTGATCACCTCACTGAAAAAACCTTTTATTTAACTTTTTTAAATTCATGTAAAAAGGAGAGGTTAAAAGACTGATATTCTTAACTTATAACCCCTGCATGGTGGTTATATTAGGAATATTTTTTGAACAGCAGATTTTTCTATACACATAACCATAGAACAAAAAGAGAAATACATTTAACCGGTCTGTCTTGTAGTTTGTTATAAAATCAACCTCAAGGTTATTTCTGAGCTCTTGAACAAGTGAACCCTGTCAGTTACTCATTGTTAAATTCATGTCTTGAGGACTGCAGACTCATCTGTTAATGGTGTTTGCTAAGCACTTTGGACACACTGCATTTTTCAACATAAATACCTTGTTTTTTATAAAATTTGCCAGCCGGCCATTTCCAAGTTCAGAGAAAGATTTATCTACGTCCATAGATGGAGCCACCATTTGTCCAACAGTCCGATCTACATAGATAAAATGTACCATACCTGGGAAGTCTTCCAAGTAAGTGAACCATTACATTAAGGAAAACATTTTTATGGAACATAATAAAAGATACCTCATATCCAATATTCAACATACTTTGTGGCAGATGAACTCAAAGAAATGTCCTTTTCTCTTACGCTAGAGAGATAACTTCGTTGGTTAGTGTACCAATTACAGACCCCCCTCAGTGCCAACTTTAATTCCAAACATGGTCAAATCAGCAAACCCACATTAAATAAATCATAAAATATAAAAAAGACATCAATGTTATACATATTATGGTACCATATATAGGATAATAGAAAAACACATGAGAAATCAATCTTTCATTGGCTGGGTAATAGACTTTTACAACATAAATCTGTCATATTGGGTAGCCACAATTCAGCTTTATATCCTGTTCAGGTGCAACTTCAGGCCAGATCGGGGCATAGCGAGTCCCATATTTTACTTAAAAAGCTGTTTTTCCATATTTTTCCCCCAGAAATCTTAAATGACCCCTCCATATAATCGTCTAGGCTTCTAGAACATCCCAGTTGACGGAAACATGATGGGATCCTAAGTTTTGAAGTAGCATGCGTTCAAAGATAGCTGCCATATTTTACTTAAATAAACTGCTATTTTTCCAGAAAATTTATATTTTTTCAGAAATCTTAAATGACCCCTCTAAATAATCGTCTAGTCTTCTAGAACATGTCCCAGTTGACGGAAATATTATAGAATCCTTAGTACAAGTATTCAAGGAAAGGTACAGCGAGAGATTTGCTCAATTTCAAGGGCATCGTAGGGAAGTTACTATTAATGGTACTGGTAATTTGCTTCCAATGTGTTCTCCATAAAAATCCTTAAAGTGTCAGGACTAATGGACCAGCATTCAAGCAATAAAAGACAATACATGTGTGATTAGCAGGGGTGGAAAGGTTCCAGGGTTCCAAATCCCTGCTGGCATAGCTGCTCTCCAACAAAGTTCTATTTGTCCAAAGACACTGAAATGCTACTTTTTCCAGTGTTCAGTAATGTCATATTAACAAAATGTGTCTGTATAAATATGATCCTTTCATGACTTCACTACTGAAGTTCTACAGTACTTTGTACAAATTGTAAAAACAAAATATACACAAAAGAAAAAAAATAGTGTAACATGTTTAAATTGTAATGCACATAAAGTGTAAGATTGGGTCACTCCAGCAAAGATTGTTACCATAGATATTATTTTTAACATGTAGTTTTTTTTAAACTTTAAATGTTGTATAATAAATTTGGCTTTTGTGGAAACTTGACGCATTGTGTATTGGAGTATTATACAGGGGATTATCTGTGATGGAAAGGAGGGGGGAGTAAAATATGGGTCCAAATGAGGCTAAAAGATAAAAGGGAAGCATAAGAAAAATCATCTACACTTTAATAGGTAATGTGGATAAAAGTAAAGGATTAAGTATTCGCCTATCCAGCATTTCGGATAACAGATCATTTCTGCAGCACAAGCCCTATAAACCAGCTACATTATCTTGTTTCAATGTGAGCAACTTGCTTGTATTTAGATAATGTATGTGGCAACTGCTCTCCTGCCCCCTTGCCAGCCCTTCCCTGACCCCTACCACTCTGGATTATCTGATTGCCGGCATGTCCCTCACAATAGATTGTATCAACTTGTCTCTGTCTTATTTAATCTTGTTATATGCATCTAGCACTCCTGAGTCTGTTAGAGCTTTATAAATAATAGTGATAATGTGATTTATACCATGATTGTCATGTGATTTAATATGTTTAAGTATTATTTCCATCTTACAAAACAGATGGTTTCTTTCTTATTGATTTATGTTTCTATAGGTGACTTCATGGTAATAGCATATATATTATTCCACACATTAAAATGGGATAATACAAAGATACCAACCTTGATTGAGCTGTAAATATCACCACCTGCTGTCCGATAGCTGCAGCTCAGCCCACAGCTTCACAAATAAAAGTTTCTTGTGATTATTGGTTCAAGTTAAAGCTAGATTCTTGTGCTGTGTGTGTATATCAAGATGTCTCAGAATACCATTCTGCTAAAACATAGCCCAGATAGGTCATGACTGAACAATGAGTCATAGCCACCATCTTTGTCAGTCTAGCCCTCCAATTACTGGATTGTGGCATTCCACGTATGTGAATGGTACATAATAGATCACAATAAAAATGTGTGATGCACATGTATAGCAAATAAAAGGGAGGTAGGACTAACCATACATATGAGTAACCACTCACTAATGATCCAGACACTAAATATATATAGTTCTATTTTAATGTTTGTGTCTTTTATTTATTTAAAGGTACATGCTGCATTAAACATGCTCCATTTTTTGGCACTTGTAATTATGCCTAGTTTTCACAGAACTAAGCACGTAATAAAATAAGAATTGAACATTCTGAGCATACAGCTGTACAGCATTGAAAACAATAGGGACACCAGTGAGCATGTGCTACTCTGACAACTCATTCCTGGGTAATATGTGTCCTGTGTGTGTCTATGGCAAGCATAGTGCATCTCCATAGAGAAACACAGGGACTTCCAAAGCCTCAGAGTAATGCGGACGTTGCACATTTGTGTGATGGATGACTGGCCCCCAACAGGCGCTGATGACTCTCCTTTCATTAAGACAGGATGGATCCTGCAAATAGTGTGTTCAAGGTACATGTTGCAAAACCAACTGGAATTAAATTGAACAAACAGGCGCATATCTTCTAACTTTAACATGCATTTATCTGTTCAATCCCTTTTTCAGACTGGAGTATTTAAATGGAGAGGATTTTAAGTGCCATAACCTTGCTCTCTCCACAAATATCTTGTATGCCCAAAATGCATGCCATGAATCAAATGGCATAATCTGAAAAGCAGAACTGCAAATAAAAAGGATATTTGACCATGGTGATATTTCTGTTACTTTTTACCAACAAGAAATCCTTCCAGTCCATCAACTTCTCCCTGTAAAAACAAATACATCCTCTTATCTCCAGCGCCTTTTGTTAAACATCATAGCAATCCATTCAAAACACGTTATCTGTACCAAGGAAACGGCACATTTTATCTGCAGTGTTACAGACTCGAACCGTTACATATACTGCGCCACTTCCTGTTTGGGAAACCTGGTAACTCATAAGCACATTCTTCAATGTAGGTTGTAATTCTCCATTATACTGACAGACAGATATAATGAGGGTTTCACAATGTGTTGTTGTACCACTAGCCTGACAGATAAACAGGTGTTCGCAAATGTAACAGTATCAACATAATTACGACTGCCGAATACAATTCCTGGTAGGATGCCTCAGAATAGATGCTATTACTTCGTGGCTAGAGTGAGGCCTACACATAATCATCATAACTGGGAGCGGGCAGCATAATGAGAGCTACTGAGAGATAGCCTACGATTTAAATTTTGTAGGCCCAGGTTAACCTATTATAAATTGTTACATTTAGTAAAAAAATGTAAGTCCGAAAACTAATTTTAGTTTGAATATTGTATGAATATTTTCACAAATTGTGGTATTATCCCACTTTTGACAGTCAATAGACAGATTTTGTTATAGAATAGGAATCTATGAAGTTGTGAGCATAAAGAACAAAAATATAACTTTATCGAGGTAAGCTGCAACAAATAGGTGCTTGAACATCTGCGTAACCAAGGTTTGTTTGATAATTATTAGAGTAATATACTGACATGTTCAACTGACTAGGCCATATAAATGAAACATATTAAATACTTTGTAGCAACTAGATGTCAGTTAGAAAATGGTATTGCTTGGCATTAGTGCCCAATACTTATTATTAATGTATATACACAAAAATGCAGTTACCACAGTCACTAACTAATACAAAAAATCTTATTAATGAACTTGCTGCTCAAATTGAACTAGATTTCTGTCTAACTACCCAAAACATCATTGGATTCCCCAGTAATAGAAGTATATTAGAAACATGGTATTTGTAATTATCCTGCAAAGATACCACATCCTGACTTATCTGCCATAACCAGCAGTGCATTGTATGGCACAGGACAGACAGTGTAATCTGAGACACAAACTCTGTGAACAGATCCCAAAAAGTATCCATATTCTCCAGTGCGGGCCTGTGCCAGTGATCGGCTTTTCACTGCTTGTAAAAGAAATAAGTACTTACTGAACACGCTTCCTGGCACGGGTCTGTATATTCGGAGTCAGAGAATGCGTTCCACTTATTGGAGAGGCCAAAAATAACTGGCGATACACGGAGCACAGCTGGCGCTTCACATTTCCACAAACCTGAATCAGCCTGTGGACAGAACATGTAAATCATAGCCAACATCGGAAGGGTAACGCTTTAAGTATTCATTCATTGTAGTGCAAATGTGGTAAACCCCCCAAAAATGACACTTGGAGGTCATTGTTGTACCTATTACCGGGTTCTACCTCAAGGCACTACAGAAAAAAGGTTTAAAAACAATAGTCCTTAAAATATAAAGCGGTTTGCATACAATGTTTTCCTCTGCCTCAAAAAAAACAGGGCTGTCCCAAAATATCCGGGACTGTTGGCAGTGATACATCTCAAAAAACTGCAGTCCTAGGACATGCTCATCATCACTGGTCTGTTGGCTGCTTACCCCCTGGAACCTGGGGGCTGTGTGTGGTAAATCCATATATGATTGGCCCAGTCTACTGCCCCAGAGAGCTGCAGTTATATGAGAAACATGCCTCCAAATGTATGTAGGACTAAACGTCAGTGTCTTTAAAACAACACTTGTCTTTGCTCTGATTAAAACTTTAAGCAACCTGAAACAGAAGCAGTGAACAGTGCCGGACTGACAGTAGGCTGTCCGGTATTGAATTTAGTTTGGCTGCTATTTTCTTTTTTTTTTTTTTAAACCATTATTTAATCTCCACTATTTTTTGGTAATACCAGGTGTATATCATGTACCAAAGGACTGTAAATATGTTACCATATATTGTATAGTCATATGGATAGAGAATAGCAGTTTAACAGGTTTGTTTAAACCCAAATTTATATTATGTAACAGGAGAGGTTGCCTACCTTCCGTATTAATTCAAATTCAGATTTTAATACTTAAAGAAATCCTAATTTTTTAGTGAAATCAAAAATAAAGAGATAAGAGAAATAGGTGTAAAACAAACAACACTGGTCAATGAGAAATGAAAATAGACCAAAAAAAAAAAAAAATATATATATATATATATATATATATATATATATATATATATATATATATATATATATATATAAAAACAAAGTATTCTTATTTGTAATCGGTGAGACACCTTTAATTGTAGGCTTTTGACACTTATTTTTGCTAGATATAGCAACAAACAAAAATACTCCAAAGCAGCCCTATCAACAACAGTTAAGATAATTTGTCAATTTCCTTCAAAGCCATTTCAATGCACTTATGTCATGAAGAAGGTGAGGGAACCTCACAGTAACACGCTGTACAATCTTTGCAACCATGAAAAATAAAGCAAAGTAGACCCCTTTGTCATTGCTCCAGGATAAATGAATAGTTGCAGGATATGGGGCCATGCTATGCCCGCACAAACTATAAATCAGTAAAAGTTACTACTCAATGATCTACCATCAAGCAGGTTAAATGGGTGACACTCCATTTTAAAAGGTTGTTTGTTTTTTTTAAGTCGTGTTGCTAACTATTTTTTCACATATGTTTTGTGTTCATTGCTTAACCCTTATTTACCCTGATTCTTATCATAATAATACAGCGGGTAGCATAGTGGGGGATGACTTACGTTGTAAATGCACAGCCCTGTCACAAAGCAAAACTACACAGTATTATTTTGCATCAGAGAAATACAACACAGACAATTCTAAACATGAAACTTAAACCAACAAAGCTTATTTCACTGCTGCTCTTCCAATCTTTTACATGCTAATTTGTGTTTTCTGTTGCTTTAGTTTAATCTGGAAGAAATGCTTTCCAGTATTCTAAATTCTGACCTCTCTTGACAATCACGCGGAAAGATAGCTGTTTTTTCTTCTGCTCATAGATAAAAAGCTTTTTCATAAAAAAAATAATAATTCCCAAGCAGATGGTAAAAGCCTAATTTTAGTCTCACAAGCTCATTTCTAAAAGACGTTATACCACAAAGGTGAACTGCAGACTAGATCAAAATAATACCATGACTATTTGTTAACTCTTTCTATACCTATCACGCCATTACACCTATCAAAGTGCAGTCCACTGCTGGATTGGTCTAATTGTGGACTAATTGGGCTAATTCTGTGTTGGAAAGTTTAATGATGTACTATGCACCATCTCAAACCTTGCCACAGACACTGGTTTCCTTGTATGGACACATACAAGGAATTGTGATTTACATCTGCTTGATTGGGAGAGAATTGAGACTGGAATTTGAAATGTTAGGCAAGTTGGAAAAATTCTATAACTGGGAGCGCTCTAAGTCTGAGATTCCTGTATCAAATCCCTGAAATTCTCTTGTTACGGAGTAAACACTCATTTTAAAACCAAATTAAGTATCCCTTAGATAGGACAGAAAAAGCGATCACATGTTAAGCTTTAGAGAAAAAATTAAAGCCCGATTGGTAGGTTACTAGGACACCATTAAACCTGATAATTCCAATTGTACTTGTACTGTTTTTTACAGCTAGCACGTAAGCCTGCTCTACTGGACAATCTCACTATAAGAGAAGAACTGATGACACTTACTCTGCAGCAGTTCCACTCTCATTTCTGGAGTAAGCTTTAGTCTTGAACTCAAGCCAGGAGTTTTGCAACTAAATAAATAAAATTAAAAAAAAGAATCTCAAAAACATTTGAACAGCAAACAAAAAATAATTGTTATTTAGATGATTTAATTGTGTCCGGAATATTTATTGTATAAAATTAGATTAAAACAATGTTACAATACTGGTTTTATTTTCTTCTGACCAAACTGTAATTACCATAATGACATTACGACTGCTTTCAAAGAGAAGGTGGCCATCTTGGATTTCATCACACCTTCACCAGACACGGTTATTTTAATTAAAATTAAAATAAATAAATATTTAAAAAAAAAGCTGAGGTGACTGTGCCCAGCATTCCTCTGTGCAAAAAGAGGAAATGATGCAATATGCTCAGACAGAAATAAGAGGAAATAGTGGTTTGTTAGAAATATTGTACTCTGGTTGCTCAGCAGATTTAACGACGATTAACATCAATTAAAATGGTTTTAAAGTGCTACGTGATGCTCCTAAAAAAATGTGTGATGACTGGTCCACTTTGAAGCAAAGCAGAGAAATATAAATTTAGAACAGGTACGCCAACTCAAACTCTGAAGTGGGCCACATACATCACACAATGTACAGATGTGCAATGGATAGATGGATTTCCAACTTAACATTTCTAAATATCATACTGTAGATCAACAGCAAAATGTCGGCCACTTGCAGAACTAAATGACTCAGACTTTACCATTAGTCCACTAATCCATCACCTCTTTGTTTTCCATGTCTAATAATTGCCAATTACATGTGATATACATAGTGTCAGGGTTCTACCCTGACTTCCTGACCCAGGGATAGAACATTTAAATTATGTGCTCATATTACTCCTTTAACCTTTAGTGGCCACCTGACCTTGTTTTGCTCTGTTGCTTCTTTCAGTGGAGTTAGCTAGGCTTTGTTGACTACCCTGGCCTAGATGGTATCATTACATTAAATGGAGCCATATACTGAGTTAGACAATCACTGATTTATTTATGTGTTAAGTGTATTTTAGATATATGATTATTGTGTTCCATTGTGGGTGGTCTGTTGTGGTTTGGCTATGCGAATGTCCATTTACATATATCTTTCTAATACATGTGTAACTTCTTTTTATAATGAATTTTGATTGGTCTATTTTCTTCTCCAGACAGCTATTTAAAGAAGTACTATTTTATTCACTGTATGAGGACCTGACACTGCACCTGCATTTCACGACCACCAAGGTTCTTCACAAATCTGTCTGTCCTCTGTTTAAGGTCCGACACGAAGGGATTATGAGATCGCAAAACCTGATGAATGTCCTGTGCCTCTGACAGCTTCTTCTCAATCATGCTAAAACCATCCAAGAGCTGGTAGAGGGTTAGGGCTAACTGATTTCCAGAGAACTGCAGGAAGAGAAACAGAAAAAGGCCCACTTAAATAATACCTCAATCCAAGATGTTTTGGAATGTGGATCGGATCTCTTTGGATCCCATGAAAAAGATTATTCATACACTTAAGACAGCTGATCCGTCTACTTTACATGCCAGCAAATTCTAGAATATAATCTTGGGTCATGCCCATCTTATAAAACGTCATATAAAAGTTATATCGTAAATTGACAATCTGTGCAATGTGCGGCACTAAAGATATTACTGTTGCTAAGACGAAAAAAGTATACATTAGGACACAAGCTATGAATATACTGTATTCACACAGTATTCAGGGCTTGCACGGTAGTCATGGATTTTTTGCTAATGGCATACAGGTGTTCATCTGCAGTGAAGGATTCTGGATGAGTAATTAACAATCGGAGTCCTGTCACTCAACTTTCTTATTGTAATTAAACTGTAATGATGTGTAATATGCTAACACAATGAATTATTGTTCAAGTCAAAAACCATAAAGGGAAAAAAAAACAATAACAATTGACTCTACATCTCAATAAAGCAAAAAAAAAAAAAAAGAGATAGGATATCCATATGTGGTGAGTGTATTCACTACTGGTGTGCAAACAGGCTGAGCAGATTAAACAGAGCATTCAGCACTCCAGTGTAGTGTGGTCTTCTGAGATGGTCCCCCGAGAATGGAAATTAAGCACTTTCGTTCCCAGGGAAATGCATCAGACGATGGACTGCGTTACCACTAGAGCTCTGAGTGCACCGTTTAATCTGCTTAGCCTGTTAACGCACTAGTGAGAACAGACTGAGCAATCTGAGAATATTTTTTCTCCCCACCCCTGAAAGGTAAACCCTAATTATAGGGCACACCCCTAATTTAAGAACTTAAATTGTGGGGGGGGGGGGGGGGGGATGTAGCCTATAATTGGGTCAATATGGTAATAACATCAAAGTGTTTATCCAGGAGAGGTACATTCATGTCCTGGGGATGTTACTTTTCCCCAACATATATATTTTCATCAACTAGTCACCTTTGTCAAAAGGACCAAACATATTCCAGGCCACAGGGGTAAACAGTACATGGAATGAGGCATCATAGGACAATAACCCTCTCTCATGTTTGTATCCAGAAATACCCTTCTTGTGTTTGTGGATTCAGGTAAAGAACCAGCGAGGGTTTTCAAACTGTCTTCAGCAATCTAAGAAAATATATAGAAACATTTAAAGATCACATATCCTTGTTGGAAAGATCAACATCTTGGTCTCAACATCACATACTCTTAAGGTAATGTGCTACCTGGATTTCAGCATCAGCAAAACTTAACGCAGGTGAATCATCATCGACCCAACTTCCAGCACCTATAAGTAACAAACGATACATTACATAAGGAATTGAATTGTTCCACATAGCAAATAATTTGAGGCGGATGTGGATAGGATGATGCAGGCTCATAATAGTCCTCTACACTGCTACATTGGTAGGGACAAGAAAAACTGCTCTCCTCAGCTGAAAAAAAATAGAAAGTACGCTGAACTCAAGTGCTTGTGCCATTTGGCCTCTTTTTCCTTTTTATATATTATATATTATCACACATAAGATATGTGCACATACATAAAAGTACATATATGTTCAATACATCACACTAAGAACTCAATATTGTTCTCATTAGATTTGTCGCAGGAAAAGATAATAATGAGTATAGCCTTTCACCCATGTCTAACCGTTGGTGGGTTTTTTGGTGGGTATCTGTGCAATTTAAACTACAAGGATGAGACACAAAAATAATGTTTCCCAGGAGAATAAAATACACACAAAAAATGTACTTCCCTGGGTGAGAACAAAGGGGAACACACAGCAGGGAACATAAGAAATCTACTGCCGCTGACAGTCTGTGCTGTAATTGGACAAATTACACCCCGCCTATTGGTGATTTTGTTTGGTCTGAATAGTAATACTGCATGCTTCATAGCACCTGGATAGCAGGCGAATCTATTGCAGCTCTAGACATAAACCAACAATGTCTTATGTTAGTCTGAGGCAGCAAATACAAAGCTCCTCAGCTGCTGGTAAACTGTAACTCCATATATTGCCAGACAGCATTTGATCTATGGATCATTGTAGTCCTACTTCTACAGCAGCAAGAGCAGTGCCTGTAGATTATCCTCATGTTAGAACCAGCTGCTTTTTAACTCACCCAAGCTGCTGTTATTAGGGGATGGATCTGGCGTATAATATTCTTCAGATGCTGGATTCTCTTCTGCTTCCTGAAATATATGAGAGATATATGCATTTTTCTTATAATGCATGTGTAAAGAACAGAGTCAGTTGGGGGTAAAAATACACTCCAGGAACATTCAACCTATCTTCTATCAAACATAACTCCCATCATGCTCGGCTGACCGTTATTGATGTTTAAATCCAATCCTATAAATTGCTCCTATTTGTTTGCCATGTAACATCTCTCATTTCCAACTAATATGCCTGTTTATGGCTATAGTGACATCATGTGGTCACAGACATAAGTGCAAACAATGAACTTAGTACACACAGCCAAATTAAAAAAGAATAAAAAAAAATACTCACAATAAGGGAACTATTCCTATTATACACATTAAGTATTGTGTATTTTGTTTCTCTGCCTATCAGTATGTTTAAAATACTTGTTTATATATGTCTAAGCTACTATATATATTACTTTAATAATAAAAAAACACAACTATTTGCACACATTACAAAGAATATTTTAGATGTGATTTTACTTTACATTTTAATACTATACAATGATTTAAGTGGATCTTTGTACATAAACATATACAGAGACTGTCTACAGAGCCTTAATTTTGCATGACTGATACTAAAATATTTTTATGACATCTTTGGGTTACAATAGAATAGTGGTGACCAACATGCTGCCCACAAGTCCATCGAGGTGTGGTCCACATGAGCTCTGCAGCGGTAGCCGCACCTCCAACTGCTGGCCGCATGGGAAGGAGCGTCGGGGAACAAAGTTCCCCGCACATAGCTCCTCAGAGAGTCTAGCACTTATAACCCAACCTCTACCCCGCATAATCCCACCACTACCCGCGCGTGAATTCATACATATTTACTAATATAGGTAATGTATGTACAATACAGAATTGTGCAAATAATGCTACAAAACATTACACAAAGAGAGAATTTGGTGCAATATTCCAGTTTACAGTCAATATTTATACTCAGCCTTCATCCAAACCCCAGGTTAACATACCAGAAAATGTTGGTCCTGTAGGGTACAGAAGCCAGGATACAAATCCTGAACAATGAGAATTAAGGAGAGGAGATCTGCCGGTCTCAAGGAACTGGAATTTCGGCTTAGGACATAAAATAAAAGAGAATCGGTTATATTAGTGCAATGTTATAAATATACATTAGTCTCCGGACCAGATTTCCCATTTTAAAGAATGGGCACGCTCCTAGAGGAAAACACTTGATACTGGGGAAAAAATGACTAGATCTTGGAGATGGCATCACTCACGCTGGTCATTCTCCTTCTACTGGTAGGAAGCCCCATAAATATTTGCATATTTGTGCCTAAGCCTTTTGACCAAAAAACAGCTAAGAACAAAGAAAAATGCACAAGCAATATAATTTCTGCTTGAACCATGACTACTTATTCACAAATTATAAGTAAAATGGTGTATGCATTGAGTACATGCCAAAACATCATATCATTTGCTTTAATATTTCCATTTTTAAGGCAGTATCAACTACACTGGGCCATTAGTTTTCGGACAAATGCCGATTTGGACGAAAATCAGTATTTTCGCCCATTCAACTTTTTGTCCGAAAACGAATGCAAAGCTGGGTGAAAAAGCGAAGGGATGAATACAGAATGAATAAAAATCATCTGTTCATTTGTTGGTCCAATCAGGAAGTTCCAATTTTCTTGCAGACAGACATTTCTGCAACCAAATTCCTGCAGATTTAGGCTGCCGAATTTGCCCTGAATGAAGCTCTTCCACATAGAAATCTCTGAGGAAGACTTCAGCTTTTTTAGGGATGACCTTGGCTATCATGTAAATAGCTGAAGTTTTCCCATAGAAGTCAGTAGGAGGACTACAGCTATTTCCGTAATAGCTGAGGTCCTTCTGAAATAAGCCTTGGTCCTTCCCATAAGTTTCTATGGGCAGGACAGAGACAAACATTTCAGCTGCTGTAACAATGGAATTCTCGAAATAAAATAACAATAGCCGATTTTCATCCAAATTACATGCATCAACCAACTAAATTTGTTTCGGACTTAACAAAACTAAAAAAAAAAAAAAGTATTTTTTTTTATCATAGTTAAACAGAGCCTTCTATGTGGGGACATAAGTATGTAGGTTTACTGAGCATCTTTAACTGTAAGGCTCTGCAACATGGAAGCAAAATGAAGATTTAAAAAAATACAACTTACCTGGAGAAAAGTGCCAGCAGCTTTGTGTTTACTAAGATGAAGGCATGCAGCACCTCCTCCCCACCACGCTCACTGCTGCCATTAATATACTGAATTACTTGCTTCTCCAAAAACTCAATGCATTGTTCACATAACTTAGGGTGAATCAAACGCTCCACAGCCTAGGAAAGAGTGCAGACATAATATTAGTTGGGGGGGGGGGGGGGGGGGAGTTGCTAGTATCTAATATTTTTAGATATTTGGTATTCATAAGCTACCGCACATAGACAGGAGTAGATGTTATACTCTAAGAAGGCCTATACTAGCGTCACTGACACCTGGGTGCAGGATTTTTTGGGGGTGTCTTACCATTTAGCTTACCTTTCAAAGTCAGACTTTTTCTAGAGCAACCACTTTGTTACCAAGCAGAGCAAGGCCAAAGTCAGTCAGCGGTGCACCACTGCAGTGTCACTCAAACTCGAGGTTCAAAGGCTTGATGTAATGTGAGAATGTATTACTGTACTGAAATGGTAGTGAGTGTCTGGAGTCATCACAGGCAGAAGAGGTGGTGGTAAATACAGTGAGTAAGCATGTAAGAGATAATCAAGAAAGCTAAACTGGTCATATATGGACTGAAGGACCATATATGGTTTGATGTTTTACAGCTTGTCAAAACAGGGGTATTCTAGATGGGGCCAAATGGTTAACATCTACCATTGATTTCCACATTAGTTGTGTTTTACAAGGAGCCACAATAATATTACTTTCTAGCAGGGGAGGCAGCGATATAATGTTATGTGTACAGCAATGGCATAGACGTGTTTTAAACGAGGACGTCAAACTGTTTCTTAAATTAAACAACTAAGGACATTTTGTCACAAGGCTGACAAGACTTCAGAGAGCAGAGAACAGTCAGCATGTAAACAGTGGATTAATCCTGCCATAAAATAACATTTCTATACCCAATGCCAGACATTAGCATCTTACCATTCTTCTTAATGCTGCAGATGATTTGCATTAAAAAAAAGTGTTATTGGATTCTGTATACACTGCAGCAGTCTTTGCACAGAGACATTCACTAGACCTATAGTGTTGAGCGAACCCGAACCGCACTGTTTGGGTTCGTACCGAACATTACGGTTTTTGGACCCCGGACCTGAACATTCGGTTTATGGAATACATGTAATGCTATTGCTATTCTATAAACCGAAATCGAGTCCCCATTCATAAGAATAGGTCAATTGACTATTTCGGTTTATATAAAGCCAATAGCATTCCATGAATGGGGACACTCACCCACATTTTACTTCATTTTGCAGCCCTCCAGCCCTTTCCAGGACTTTTTTAGAGGCATTTTAGTGCCCAAAAGTTCATTTCCCCATTGACTTCAATGGGGTTCGGGGTCAAGTTCAGGGTCAAGTTCGAGCACGGACCCGGACATTTTTTCGAACCTTTCCGAACCTGCCGAACCCGAACATCCATGTGTCTGCTCAACTCTACTCTTCTATACACACAGACGTGTTAACTACATGGCTTATTTACACAGAGACACGTTAACTACATGACATATTTACACAGAGACGCGTTAACTACACGGCTTCATTGAAATGCTTAAAATGTCCGATTTATAGAGAAATAAGTTGCAAAAATATATATATATTTTGTTTAATAAGCCGTTCTGACCTTTTAGCTTACTTTTCTATACTGTAGTATCTTGCTTACAGGCTCTTTACCTGGTGGATGTGTACACTGTATTGTTAGTGCAACAACACTGACCTTGATGCAAACTAGTACTAAATAAACACACCAACTAACAGAATTAAAATTGCTGGTAGCAGTTTTTTCATTGCCGACTGCTTTACTCTGCCAGTTACTGACTGTAGTATTGTATGGTACAGACATTTGAGTATCATATGATGAACAGGGCATTGCTGCCCATTAAAAAAAATAAAAATAAAATACAAAATAATAATTTCTTTAGTTACACAAACGCTGTGGTTTCCTTCAACTAGGGTGAGCCAGCAAATGATACATATGAACACACAGAGAAGGATTTCATTATTTTAATTATAAGATCTCAGTCACGTGTATTTCATGAGGTTTTTTTTCCCCAATAAATAGCCAATTACTCTAAGAGGGATATACTACACAGTACACACTGTGAACTACTTTGTAATGGATGTAAATAAATTATATTTAATGTAAAAAATATAAAAATTAAAGTTTACTGGTCACACAGTTGAATAAAAAAAATGTCTATATAAAAAGTAAAACTGCATCCAAAAACACTGACCATATGTCATTCAAAAATGAAGAAAAATATAAACTATAACCAAATATTTAGATGCAGAACATATCTGGCCTATATTTATCAATGTAAAAGAGTACAGAATTTGGTGCAAACTGCCATAGCACTCCATTGGTTTCCATAGTTATTACAACTATTTTAGCACTTTTTCCTGAAATAGCACCAGTTTTGTGTTGATAAATATGGCCCCAAATTCTATACATTTTTCCTCATACTTTTCCTAAGGGCCACCCAGATCAATGGGTGGAATATATATATATATATTAGTACCACCTATGTTTAGAAGTAAAAGAGAGCAGCCTGGCATCACCTCGACTGCATAGCTTTGGTCCTCTTCTCGCAAGCGGCTGTATGTTGAAAGCAGGCTCTCGAATGTTTTCCACACAAGCTTGCGCTGTTCTGAATCAGAGGGCCGCAATCTGCAAAAAGGAAAATAGCCATTTCATCTTTTTTTTTTTAAACGAGGAATTCCTTAATTCTTTATGAGTCATTAAACTTCTGGCTCTGTTCCTTAAAAGACTCAGTGGGATCATACAATGTACTGCTCTTTAATAACGAACAGACCCTTACTAAAGCTAAATATAGTGTTTTGTATTGGAATGGGGTCTTTAAAGTACATACTTTCATTGCTTCTTTAGGGTTAACTAAGAAATTTGAAAACCACCTTTTTGGGAGAGGTGGGAAAGGGAGTAAGGGGGGCACCAGTAATTTGTGACCACGTTATCCCATGCAACGCTTTAAAACGAAGGTATACTGATTCGACATGTACTGGGGCACTTCTAATGTGTCAGAGTAGCAAGAGGAATACTACCTGAGATGTGAGGCCAAGTAACATTTGTGCTAAAATATACCCTATCACCCTATATTATCATGATAGTTCAGACTGCACAGCCACAATATTGATTTGGTTAGTAGACTGATTCACTTTTGAAAGAAAAAGTTTTCTGCTTTTAGTTAATTTTCTACAGAACAAGATACATAATAACACAAACCCATACAGGCCTATTAAAAAAAAAGAAAGAGCAGGGAAAAAAAAAAAAAACACTCTATAGAGAATGGAAAAATATAAAACAATACAGGATTTTTTTTTTTTTTTCAGAAATAAGTTACATTTTTACTTCACAGGCTCTCCCTTAACACTTTTTAGGAAACATATAGTCTGTGACCTGGAAGTCAACAATGCAGAAAGCATTAAGCTCTCACTAAACCTCACTCAGAAAGCTAAGCACAAGACATGACTAAGCAGAAATCCTAAAACTACAGCAGTTCTGCAAATTAAATGAATAAGTCTTTCCAGCTCAATATAAATAACAGGATATACACATTTCAATTATTTATCGGTTTGGTTTTAATTTGTCTGCGGAATAAAAAGAGCATGGAAATATTTTATTTGCAATCTCCAGGAATATTCAATCTCAGCAAGATTTACACCCCGATAACAAGCCTTGTAGCAATATTTAAATTTAAATATTTAAACCCACGGCGCAGAAATGCATTTCATGGGGGAAGTTATCAAACAAGAAAATGTATTTAAAGTTAAGTCTTATTATGTGCGCTGCAGTGATAATATCTGAATACAAACTAGACACTAAACAACAACAAAATAGAAAAAGAAGTAAAGCACAAAGAATAGTTTGGTACTTTGTGGGGATTAATCATTTTACCCACACACACATATATATATATATATATACACACACACACATACACACATAAGTACATATATATACACACACACATAAATACATATATATATATATATATATAAACATAAAGTCTATTCCCTAATGTAAGATTCAGATCATGCCGTCTGATCACGACATTCTGTGGGTGAAGCAGGGGGTACTATTGCTTCTCCCCAGTACCTTCAGTAGTTGTATAAGTATCAGGTGCCCATATAGGACTGTATCACCTAAACATTGCTTTTCTGTAAATGTAGAGAATAAAAAAAAAAAAAATGAAAATTATCTATATATTTTTGTTACCAGAATTGCAAGCAAATGCCTAAATTAGGAGACAATTGTGTTTTAAATGGGTCTCTGGCGTCTCCTGTTAATCACCTGCCTTCAGCTTAATATGCAAATTACTAATTTCTCATTAAAAAGCAGTTCATTTGCATATCAAGCCACATGTGATGTCATAAACAGGATACTCCACAAATACATTTAAATATAGTTTTCTCTTAATTTAGTCATTTGCTTGCTAATACAGTGTATGGATAATTTTGTATTCTCTACATTCACAGTAAGAATAATGTTTAATGTTTACTAGTCAAGGAGTTTAAGCATGCGTGGGATAAGCACAAGGCTATCCTAGCTATAAGATAGGGAACTGGGGACTAATAAAAGTATTTAGAAAATGGGGCAGACTAGACGGGCCGAATGGTTCTTATCTGCCGACACATTCTATGTTTCTATGTAATACAGTCCTTTAAACCACACAGATTCCAGTCGTCCTAATACAGCTTTCCAGATATTGGGATAATGTGTATCTTTTAAATACTATTGTATCCCCATTCTAGGCTCAATGTAAATATAACTCGACACTTCTACCAAACAAGCAATAGATTTTTACAAATTTAGCAGAACTTTACATGTCCTGTCTGTTGTGCTAAAGAAACCATATTTCCCAGCATGCACCTAACCCCATCCACCTCTCTGATGGGCCACTCTGTTATTCATTTTATAACTGGGGCAGAACAAAATTATTTGTAAAAATTCCCCATTGACATTATATTTCTCAAATTCCGCCCTGCCCCCTCACACCACCACCCCAAACACATCCAACAGTGCCAGGAAACATTATTTCAACCAGTGAAGCAGTGCAAAGTATTGATAAGCATACTCTCTCTTTATTAACTGGCTGTCAAATGTGACTAGGCCAAAGTGGACCTCAGTGAGCCGCTTCAGCACATAAAGCTTCCTGCGTAGATCATCCTCATTTTCTGATCCATCCCCGTTAACTGCAATGTACAGACATTCTCCAAACTGCAGAGATAAGAGAGAGGCATGAACACAGAATGAGCAGAAAAGGAGAATGTCACTTTGGGTTTTTATTAACCAAACATGAACTTTTGTTTTTTTTTGCAATTGGTGAAGAAGGTTGCGTTTATTAACCATTTTGTATGTGCAAATATCTGTAGATGTAGATAATTATTGCAGAAACAGACAGTAAAAAAATGTATTTGTCCCTATTTTGTAAAACGGGTCATCTTTAATAAAGTAGAATTACATTGTTTGCCATTTTGTGACATTAGTATATTACTTTACCTACAAGACATATCATCCCAATAAGCAGATGTTAATATTTATTAGTAATATTATAACCAGTCTCAGATCACAAATTTTAAAGTGTTGCTCTGTGTGCTCACCAAATACACAGGGAAAGGACACATATAGCATCCTAGGAGCATGGTACTCATGTCAGGGAATAAATGGGATCAGTATCTGCTGCAGAGAGTATGCATAACCACAATTACTGTTCTACATTTTTTTTACAAACGGTGATTAAGCTTTTTTTTTTTTTTTTTTTTTATTTTTTATAAAACTCCCGACAATTTGCAGTGCAGAGGTTTTTATACAAATCCCCCATGGAGTAAAACTGAAAAGAAAAGTACACAAAAATAAATGATAACCCCTAATAAACTTGAACTCACATTAACCAGAGACTTAAAAACTCTGTTTTTTAAAGGCATTTTGTTACTCCAATCCCCACCATTTGTGTACTTTTATTTACAGTATTACACTATATGTTTCTTTATTTTTCTTTTCACGTTTAGAAATTGGAGCATGCGTTTTGCAACATTCTGATAAGTATTTTGTTTTTTTTGGCGAAACATTATTATATTATTATACAATCTAATGGGGGTCATTTTTTATCTTCCTCTGAAGGATGAGGCAACCTTGACGAGAACTGTAGAGATGGTGCAGTAGCTCACTGAGCTCTCTCACCATATCGGTAACTATGACAATGAAAACTTTGAATTCTAGCCATGTATTTTAAGTCAAGTTCCTTGGCTTCTAAAAATAAGATGCATGTTCATGCAGCGCCAACTCTGAAAAATCATTTATTTAATGACAAGAATGATGCGGAAATTGTGCCAACATCATTTTAAAAAACTGATGAACTGGTCGGAGATCAATATTAAGAAAATCTAAATTAAAATCTTGGCTAATGCAAAAAAAACACAAAAAAAAAACAAAGTAATTATGCAATGAATACAAACTTGGGTCGATGCTTCTAATCAACTTAACTCATTATTTGACTAGCAAATACAAAATAACACCATCAATTAGTAGAACATCTGAAAATGACAAACCATGTGAAGGATGCAGAGATGGCCATTTTCGGCAGTGAAACATGTGTAGGTATCATTGATTTTTTCTAGGAGTGTCACGCAAGAAATGATTAAAGGAGCGAAAAGTGTATTGATGCTGTCCCCAAAGGATGGAGGCTGTAAATAAACAAACAAAAAAAATATATTTTCCAATTTAAAAATGACAAGATTTACAAAGCACAATAAAAATCAAAGCACTGTGAACGGATGGCAAATACTAACCCTCTTGGAGAGTTTACTTTTATTAAAAATTATTTTTAAAATGTTGCTTAAGGGGATTGCCATTCTAAATGATCTTTCTTTACAAATGCATTACAATGACACAACGGGAAACGTAGTGTGTATAGTGAAATACCAGGATGAAATGTATTGATCAAAGACAATTATTTTTGTTCTATTTTCAACACCCACAAACAAGGTGCTTTGGTATAACCAGTATTAAAGACAAAATCGATTGTATAAAATGTTCTTCTGTCATTATGGCCAATTTACTGCCCAATTTGGGGTCAATTTTGTTGTTACCTGAATGGCCCAGTTTCAAGGGCCTTTGAGATCACAAACGTGAGCCGAATCAGGCTGATATTCAGGGGTCTGATTTTCAGAGAAAAATCAGAGCTACCAGAATAAACCCAATACTGCTATACTGAGTGGCAGGAGTAGGGCTATGGTGAAGAGATTGCAAACCAGGAGTGGTTATATTGTGGACAAAAGAGATAATAAGGGATTTTTTTTATTGGGCAAATTGTCAGTGGCACATTAATGGACACATCGTCAGTGGCATATTAATGAACACATTGTCAGTGGCATATTCATGGATAAACTAACACTGGGTGTGGCATATTAAGTCGTGTGCAATGCTGGTAATGGGGCAGCAGCTAATCCTGGATGTGCAATACGGATGATGGGGCATGTCACGGGGTGTATTTAAATCATTGGCCTGATATACAAAGTCCTAGATAAAATGACTTTGGGAGGGTAGCAGGCGAGAGGGAGATAGGGGGGATGCGGACAGAATTTTTTTTTTTTTTTTTTGGTGATGGGTGACACTTCAGTTGTTTTGAACTATATTTACCATGACACTAAGCAAGACAGGATTAGCAACATGGCAAATGTAGCCATCATGTGCCTCAGGTGTCAGAATGACTGCAGCTGGTCACAAGCAGGGCCTCGCCCATCATTAAACCCTGAATTTATCAATGCTGCTTCCACTGTTTCTAACTGATTTTCATAAACATTAGGAAAAATGATTTGTTACCTGGGACTCATCGGAGAAAGCGTATCTTTGTTTCAAGCTGTTTTCAAATTCTTCATCAGACCAACAGAAAAGGACTTCAGCCCCCTCGGAAACAATAAGTATGCATTTCATCTGTGAAGGAATACACAATGCGTTAGCATGCACTATTCACAAGCACACACCTCTCTATTCTCATCGTTTATTACAGCAACCTCACTGACCCCAAAAATCAGCATTACTCACCACACACACACTACAAACAAACAAACAAACATTTCCTTCCCTGAGATAACGTCTTTACCAATCAACTCTCTGTCCTTCTTACATCTTCCAATTCTTCATCCCCACAAATGTATCAACAGAAATATCCCATGCTTTGAGTTCTCAATGTGTCCTCTCATCACCCAGTTACCTTTCCCTCTTGGTATCCCTTTCCTATGCCAACACTATTTTATACCTTAACCCACTTTTACCTCTTTGGCCCATACACTTTACAATCAAACTTCTCCAACTCTTGGTTACCAATTAACTCACCAACGCTTCCCCTCTCTCTAAGCTTAAGTGAATGTACTTGAAAGTCCTCCTTGAACACCATGAACATCCTACATGTTTCTCCATCATTACAGCTTCCAGCAATGAAAAACTCTGAAATGTATTTATAAAGCTCTTGTTCCTACATCAAAGCTTTTGCAGTCTAAGCCACAGGCATCTTTGGTTCCCCACCTATGCCAGACCTAACAGTTCACATTCCATTTCTCAATCTGAAGTGCCCGCATTATAACACCTTTATCTGACCAAAATCCACCCAACTTTATATTGCCCTATTCCTCATTCATCTGATACTCTGGATGTCCTAATATGTTCCCATCCTCCCCCCTGATTATATCTCACATACACTCTTATTTTCTCCTTCCACTGTATTTGGATTATCCACCTTTTTAAACCCTTTTTTAGCCTGATCTAACTTTCAGAAGAATCTTTCTTCTGTCCTATATGTACAGTGTTCTTGAACATGCTGCCCACAACCAGACATTAATCTTCAACTTCTCCTACTCATCCTCCTTCCTGACCAGTCTGGCTTCCACCCAGCTCACTTCAGACAAATGGCATTCAAAGCATTTCACAGCTCATATTCTCCACTGTGTTTTCAAACGCCAAGTCCACCAACAAACAACAAGACGTCTATACTTTCCCAAGTGTCATTTTTAAACTATAATATATTTCTGCAGATATTGTAAGTTAAAACAAAGTGGTCAGTACTTTGCAAATAATATCTGTCTTTATAGGATATAAATTGGAAGTAAAATCATAATTCATACAATGTGTACCTGGCAGATGAAATCACTGAGAAAATTAATTCAATATTATCTTAACTCACAGTTTACTTTCTTTCTTGGAGTTTACTTTCTTTCTAATATTTAATTCCTCTTGCCTTTATTTTTAAAGATAATTTCGGCATCTGATGGCACACATTTTTCCTTCATGTTAACCTACAAAAAAATAACCAAAGATGATATACGTTATCTAATATTTAGAACAGAGAGGGCCCTGTCAACACACACATTTCAAAAGAAACAGAATGTTTTGGCAGATGAGAACCATTTGGTCCATCTAGTCTGCCCAATTTTCTAAATACTTTTATTAGTCTCTGGTTCCCTATTTTATATCTAGGATAGCCTTGTGCCTATCCCATGCATGCTTAAACTCCTTCACTGTGTTTACCTCTACCACTTCCACTGGAAGGCTATTCCATAACCCACTACCCTCTCAGTAAAGTAATACTTCCTGATATTACTTTTAAATCGTTGCCCCTCTAATTTAAGACTATGTCCTCTAGTTGTGGTAGTTTTTCTTCTTTTAAATATACTCTCTTCCTTTACTGTGTTGATTCCCCTAATGTTTTTAAATGTTTCTATCATATCCCCCCTGTTACGTCTTTCCTCCAAGCTGTGGATCCACACAACACAGGTTATGTATAAAAACTCTCATAGTGCAAAGTGTCCGGGGGTTTAAAAAAAGGCACAATCACCATTTGTTATGTATAACAGAGAATGTACCTGATTTTTTTTTTTTTTTTTTACATATTTTCTATTAAAACAGGTCACACTATGTTCTCCCTGTTATTGTTTTATTTTGCATGTTAACCCTTTGTGGAGATATTTGGTATTGGAAGACTTCAAGGAATTTTTGGAATAAAATAAGTATTTTTATAAGTGTACACTTTAAGGGTGATCATATTACTTTATTTTCACATATCACACTATCATTCATAAGTTAAAGTGTGAACAAGTTAAAAATAAATTGCAGTGATTCAATGATTGTTTTTGTTTTCTTATTTCAATTTCACATAGCCTAATATAAATATTTAAGGATTAAGAGTTTAAATAAAACCATCAAAAGCAATCTGCTTTTGTATAAAGTTAAGTTAGGTTAAATGAAATTATTATTATTATTTATCTTACGGTATATCAAAAATAATATTGAGCAAAATTTAATTGAAATATTGTCGATGTGGCCCTCCAGAAGTGCTCGGGTTGCTCATGCGGCCCCTGGTAAAAATGAATTGCCCACCCCTGGTATAGACCATTGTTCATTTGTTATTCCCTGCATTCACTGCAAAAGCAATGTTGAGGTTGACATAGTTCCTTTAGCCCCATCTTATACAATATACAAAAAAAAAGACAATATACTAAAATTCTAAATTACCTTTAGGCAGTGGAAGGGTTAACCCTACTTCACAGGAAATGGTAGTCCTGTTCTGCTACTATTTTTGTACTTTGTAAACTCTTAACTTACACAATATACATTTGCATACAAAACAACAAAGGTTATACACTCTATGCTGGCAGAATAAGTTGCTAAAGAAATATGCACGTCTCTTGTAGATAGTGAACAAACATCTTAGAGAAACACCAGTCCAATAACAAAAAAGACAGTCGAATAAGAATACACATGCTCCTTTAGCCCTTGAGAGACAGTATAGATAGTGACAAACAAATAATAAATATTGTTATTAACCGTGCTAATATTTATATTACACAATAAAAGATGGGGAGAAAAAAAAGTTAGGGCACGTTTACATTTTTTTTATTTTGAAGTTTCAATGGTTGGTTTCGCCTGTCTTTTTAAAGCTTCTAGAAACTTGCTGGCTATAAAGAATTGCATGTGTCCTCTAGCTGCAATGCACTGAGTAGAACACTGGCAATTAAAATGTTAAATGCTTAGCAGCCTCGTATATTATCAGTAATACACTGCAGCGTACAAACGCAACAGGTCCTGCTATTAATGCTGCATCAAAGATTACGTGCAAATATGTTAGATTTCAGAAGAGAGTAGCATTACTCTTACCTAAAGCACCATTACTGAGGCTGGGTCCATCCAGCAATGAAAGTCTGTTTCTTTTCGTTACACTTCCTGCATTGGAGCATGTGATGCTCGCACCATGTGACTTGCACTGTGTCAGTATGTGATACAGTATTAGAACAACACACCCTTAAATGCTGGACACATTACTTTTAGTTTTCAATACTGCAACTTACCTCCAGAAGGCTTTTTGAAGTATCTTCTTTTTTCATTAACAATTTAGTACGTTTGTTTTTTATTCAGACTGTTTAAACGTAGAAATTGTCTACATTTCATGTATTATTCATGTAAAATCACCAGTTTATAAATCCCTACATTTTTATTAGTAGGCAATAAAGCATTTATAGATATATGTATTCATGCAGTGCCAAATAAGGCCCCTTACAGAAAATATGGTCTGGACCCTCCTATGAACACACACCCCTCCCCCCTAGTGGTCTAAAGAACAGCTAACTTGTAGGAGGCTTAATTTATGAAAAAAAGAAAAGGCCTTGATATAAGGCAAATACATAGGAAAAAAAGATTTATTAGTAATTTTTGGATAAAATGTAATTTGTTTTTCATATTTAAGAAAAATTTCATAAATAATTAATTTTGTATTTCCTTTCTCTGTCCCTCTTCATTCCAGTTCTTCTTTCATCAGAACCCCTACAGCACACTATTGCATCCACAGCACTTATCCCCGCACCACACTGCAGCACCCACAGGACTTGTTCGCACACCACACTGCAGCAATCACTGGATTTGTCACTGCACCACCCCAGGACATAAGGACTTACCACTGCAACCAAAGGACTTGCCAATGCACCACCAGGAATTGCCACCTCACCAGCAGACTTGACATTGCACCCTCAGGACATGTCCCTATATCCAGAGGCATCACTAGGGTTGGTGTCACCCGGTGCGGTAACTCATGGTGTCACCCCCCTGGATTTCCTCCAATACCATGCCAAACAGATTCCTTAGTAATGCTAGTCAGATGTCCCATTAAATATGCCACATACAGGAGCCCCACAAATTATGTCACACACAGGAACCATTAACTATGCCACACATAGGAGCCCCATAACTATGACACACACAAGAGCCCCATAAATTATGCCACACCAGAGCCCCATAAATCATGCCACACCAGAGCCCCATAAATTATGCCAAACCAGAGCCACATTATTTATGCCTCACCTCGGAGCTAAATTAATTATGCTACACACACAGGCACAACTTAATTATGCCACACACAAGCGCCCCATAGTTATGCCACACACAAGTGCCCCATGATTATGCCACACAAAAGAGCCCCTTAATTATGCCACACATGGGGCCTAATAAATATGCCACACATGGGACCGCCATTAATTATGCCTCACACAGGAGCCTCACGAGGTGACAATTGTACAATGCTAAAACAATACAAATCTAAACACCCAGACATATCTCTCTCTCTCTCTCTCTCTCTCTCTCTCTCTCTCTCTCTCTCTCTCTCTCTCTCTCTCACTAGTTGCATTTATACTTATTTGAATAGTTTAATAATATATTCAACTAACTTAACACTGCACCATACAGTACCCACAGAACTTGCCATGCACCTATATTGAACCCACAGCATTTGGCTTGCACTCATATTGCACTTACACGATTTGGCATGCCACAGTGTCAGTGCCCCACAGAACATACCACAGTGTCACTTTCCTCATAATACATGTTATTTTTGCCACATACAATTTCCCCAATAATATGCCTGTATTATGTTGCCATTAATATGCCACAGACAATTTGCCCAATAATATGCCAGTATAATTCTGACATTTAATATATGCAAGTATTTTGCCATTTAATATGCCAGTATTTTGCCATTTAATATATGCCAGTATTTTGCCATTTCATATATTCCAGTATTATTTAGTCATTAAAAAGCCTCAGCCAATTTGCCCAATAATATGCCAGTATTATTGTGCCATTTATTATATGCCAGTATTTTGCCATTCAATATGCCAGTATGTTGCCATTTAATATATGCCAGTATTTTGCCATTTAATATGGCAGTATTTTGCCATTTAATATATTCCAGTATTATTTTGCCACTCAATATGCCAGTATTATTTTGCTATTCAATATGCCAGTATTTTGCCACGCAATATGCCAGTATTATTTTGCCATTCAATATGCCAGTATTTAGCCACTCAATATGCCAGTATTATTGTGCCATTTATTATATGCCAGTATTTTGCCATTCAATATGCCAGTATGTTGCCATTTAATATATGCCAGTATTTTGCCATTTAATATGGCAGTATTTTGCCATTTAATATATTCCAGTATTATTTTGCCACTCAATATGCCAGTATTATTTTGCTATTCAATATGCCAGTATTTTGCCACGCAATATGCCAGTATTATTTTGCCATTCAATATGCCAGTATTTAGCCACTCAATATGCCAGTATTATTTTGCCATTTAATATGCCAGTATTATTTTGCCATTTAATATGCCAGTATTTAGCCACTCAATATGCCAGTATTTTGCCACTCAATATGCCAGAATGTAGCCATTCAGTATGCCAGTATTTTGCCACTCAATATGCCAGTATTTTGTCACTCATTATGCCAGTATTTGCCATTCAATATGCCAGTATGTTGTCACTCAATATCCCAGTATTTAGCCACTCAGTATGCCAGTATATTGTCACTCGATATGCCAGTATTTTGCTCGTTTTATCCTGGCATACTGAGGGGCAAAATCCTGACATATCAATTGGCAAAATCCTGGCATATTGCATATTGAATGGCTAAATCCTGTTAGATTGAGGGGCAAAATGCTGGCATATTAATTGGCAAAATCCTTACATATTGCATATTGAATGGCTAAATCCTGGCATATTAATTGGCAAACGAATGGCATATTAAGGGGCAAAATCCTGGCATATTGAGGGGCAAAAGAATGGCATATTAAATGGCAAATTGAGGGGTAAATACTGGCATATTAAATGACATATTGGGGGGGAATACTGGCATATTAAATGGGAAAAGAATGGCATATTTAGGGGCAAAATACTGGCATATTAAATGGCAAAAAAATGGCATATTGAGGGCAAATACTGACTTATTGAGTGGCAAAATATTACTGGCATATTGAGTTGCAAAATATTACTGGCATATTGACCAACTGCTCCCAACCACCCTCCATATTGCACTAGATCGGGATAACATGTTTGTGAGGGTAGGTGGGGCGAGTTGGAGATATTGTTGGGGGGGGGTAGGGGGCCCAGAAAATTTGTTCAGTATGGGGCCCTGGAATTCCTGGTGGCAGCCCTGCCTTTGTTTATCAGAATGCCTTTGTTTAATAGAATGTATGACCCTATGTGTTTCTAGCAATCATTAACACTGATACCAGATACTTAAGCTGGCCCTGCAGTTTTACTCATGTGCTGTAAATTAGTTATTTGCCAGTAGATGGAGCTATAAACCTATGGATTCCTACAAGACTGTTGCTAGACGTCACAGACACAAACCAATGACATCTGCCTGATATAATCAGAATATACAGTTATGTTACACAAATCTCCACATATTAAAAAAACATTACACACCTTGTTAGGTAAGTTTTTTTTTTTTTAAATTGTAAGCAAACAAATGAAGTGATTGACTTACATTCTTGGCAGTGGAAACATGAAATTAGATCACCAATTTTGAAATTGATGATCCATATTAATATGTTATTAAATCTTTACAACATTCCTTAGTAAAAAAAAGAAAAAAAACAACAACATCCCAGTGTAGTTCTATTTAACAGAATACCTTGTCCAACTGAAAGCTAGGTACATTTTTGTAACTCAGGCTACTTTATCCCTGTTAATTGATTCCTCACACACAGGCATTCAGTTCTAAGTATTTGCAATGTGATTTTGACCATTACCTCTACTCTGCTGCCAGAATTCACTCAAAAGCTGTGATGCTGATAAATCCTTCAATGTAAGGGTCTACTCAATAAAAAGTGAACTGCAACGAATTGAGATGGGAATTTCAAACTTTAGGCCACTGTAGACAAGTTGGAAAAATGCTCCAATGCAGCTGAAAGTGATAAATTTTCCAAATAAAGGTACTTTGGCCTTAAGTTTCAAAGACATGTCTAAATTCTGTGCAATTCTTACTTTATTGAGTAGAGCATTAAATATCCTGGTCCTATATGTTCAAGATGATGACATTTCTTCATAATGCCAGTGAATTTTTAAAGCATTTCATGCATTGTGCTATCATTTACTTCATAATGGTCCCTGGCTTTTACCCTGAGCAGAAGAACTTAAAATTTGTCTGTCAAACCATTGATATGAATTCTAGAGTCGTTATCTACCTATAAAGCCATTGGTATAGGTCCAATGAGGCCTAATATACTTTGTCCTTAGAGCATTATGTGAGGATCTATTATTACTAATATCTAATCCACATAAGCCATCCCCAACATAAAGCTGTTGTTCACACAATTTCAAGATCAAGGTAAATTATAGTGAAACAGAAACATAACCCAGCTTCCATTTTCTAATAAAGAAAAATCACGTGTAGCCTTACCTTTTAATAGACCAAATTCATTCATATTTATATTCTGGGTCTACTGATTCTCTACTTGTTACAATATGCTGTCTAAATGTAGCACCGCTCATTCAACAGGCCCCTCCCCAAGTCCACTTTATAGAGGTCATTTATATAAATTCATCTTTTTCGAATATTCATATACATGATCCAAATACATGGGCGTCCACAGGATTCTTTCCGGGGACTGGGCGGCGGGCAAAATATCAAAGCAGGAATGGACTCAAGCCTAGTGGAAATCTGCAATTTATTTAAGAAAATTAGTGAGACAAGTCCATGGAATCAATAAAAGTGAAAGTGATATCGTGACTCATCTTCTGACAGCTCAACGCATTTCACGCTATTAGCGCAAAATATGAAAAGAGCCTCCCCGTGACCCCAATACCTCCTTCCTCCTCCCCATTGTTTTCCTTTGTTGGTTTAGGAGAGGGGTTTCCTGGTGGGAGGCAAATGTTACAAAAGTTACTCATTTATAGGATAATTATATGACCAGGGTAGTAGTAGCTAACAGACCAGCATATATCTGGCCATCATGGGGAGTTTACAATAGCTGGGGTGGTAGGGATTAGCCACTACTCTCCAAGTCTACAATTCCTATGGTATTCATCCAGTAATGGGCTGGCTGTATGTCATGGGAGCTGCGGTCAACAACAAAAAACGTAGTGTGCAGTATAACAATCCCAGTATGTAACTACAATTCCAATAAAGTCATGCTGGCAAAATGACTGATTGAATATTATTGTATTATTGCCAACAAAAGTTAGTGTTTGTACTGTAGACTTACTGTAACCTCATTGCCCCCTCCACCTCGCACAGCCATATCCACAGTTAGAAACTAGCAATGTTACTTACTTAACATCATGGGAGCAGTCAACAAAAGTTAACGTGTTATGTAGTGCAGCTCTGTGATGCACAGCAAACATTGGGAAGCATTACAAAAAGGGAATTTAGAGGCAATAAAAAAATACATAAAGGCCTGGTTCCAATAAAGGACACAGTTATGCAACAGTGGTGACTAAATTTTGTACTAGAGGTGCTGTCATCCAATTTTGTGCATTCCACAGCAGCTGCAGTACTAATCCAATATCATATACCTAACCTTTGGCACTGTAGTAGTTGAGTACTCTCCTTCCCATGATGCTTGACACACTGGCTGAGAGTCATGCGAAATGTAGTCTCAACTTCTGGAGTATTAACTTCATTTTTATTTCAGAATTTAGTCCTCTGGCTGGTTTGACATGTTTCCTCTCCTGCACAGAGAGGAAATGTGAATAAAGTGGAGGGGGGGGGGGGGGGGGGCTATTCTAAGGTAAATAAGTCAGAGTGAATGAGTGAGAGGCCAATAGGATGAAACGAGGGAAACTGACAAATAAGGTGAAAGACAAACACTTTGTGGCCAGTGGGGTGAATGAAATCAATGGTAGTTGGAAGAAGCCAAGGGAACTTAAGCAATACCCCGAGGAAAGGGATTTAGTGGTGAGTGAGGGAAAGTATAAAATGAATAATAAGTTAAACCAGTATAATGTCATCCAACCTGGCAAGTAAGAATATAAAAAGGTATTCAGAAACTATAGGGCTCAAGTAGCAGATTCAGTGGACACTACAGTGTGTCCACTCAGGACAGCTACCCCTATTGCTGAGTGGTAAAAATGGCCATAGTAGTGCAAACCAAACCATTCTAGAGAGTACAGAAAAAAAAAAAGTTATTCTTGCTGCAAATCCCTGACAGGTGTTTCATGATCTATATAATTCGTTAAACAGTCTATGGCTTTTCCCTCCCTTACTGCAGGTCCAATTTCCAGGGTGGGGGGGCAAGTGCCCCCCTTGCCCCTCGTTTGGGACGCCCATGATATATATATATATATATATATATATATATATATATATATATATATATATATATATATATATATATTTATATGTGTGTGTGTGTGTGTGTGTGTGTGTCCCTGTCCCCATTTCTGTTCTACATCCCTAAAAATTTCAATAATAACAATAAAAATATATCCAGGATTCTCCAGTGTGTGGTGTGCCTTTCATCTCCATCCAGCTATTCCTTTAGCATTTGAGGGCAGTTTTTCCTCTCCTGGCAATTTTTTTTTTTTACACTGCTTTCAGAATACTGTCAAGTGAAATGCGCTTTCTAACACGTGATATTCCTGATACTACGCAGAACGCGGTTGTAATATGTTCCATCTGCTATGATTTCATATGATTCTATTGGGACAGTTTCTCAGAGGGCATTGAATGATGAGTTATATGAGACAGGAAAGGAAAAAAATCCAGAAAGTGTGGGCCGACTTATGAAATGTATCTCGTTGGGAGCGATACTCCAAGGTAATGTAAAACTTCACTCTTTTTCCAGAAGGGAATGTACAACTGCTATCGTTTAACACCTTTGATTGTAGAAAATCTGAAGGACACTTCAAAGCATGAGGCTCACATATAACCCATCACAATATACCATAATTTATAATATGTTCTGGCAGATGAAGAGAAGGAAGATTATTGGCATGTCCTGCAATCAGATTAGTCCTGCTGTTTGCTTCTTATACCAGCCCCATTTAAATCCCTGCATATTTATAATAATGCTTTCACTGACCAGCAATAAGACATGCTTATGAACAATATTGTGGTGATATTGTGGATCTAACATTCACTGTGACTGATTAACACATTGAGAATTCCATACAATATCCAACGAGGAGGGCAAGAAAGGGAGGGGTGAGAAAGGGTAAAAAATAACAATTTGGTAATGAATGTTATTGTTAAATTTCCTTAAAACAGGAAGGTAAAGATATGTAAAATACAATACTCTTTTATAAAGACCTATTTATGGACAGCTATAAAATAAAAAAAGCTGTACCATAAAGTTCTAGGTTACGTTTTAGTGCCATTCCAGTGGTGTCCTGTATGTCTACTCTTCAGAGGTAACACACCATGCTCCTTGCTTTCTGATTTTAGGAAGTGTATAGCTGTGCACCATGATATCATTAATTACCAGTTGTGTTATTTTCTATTTTGACCTTCTCTCCTTTTCCAGATTTGTTTCTCTAAGCACACGTATCCTCAACATCAGGGTAAGGCCGCCAAGTGGGCCAACTGGACAATTGCCCCGCAGTCTGCTCTCTAACTCAGTGTGATGAGGCTTCATCACTTTTCACTTCTAAATGCCATAGTGTACAGCACTTTCTATTTGTCTATCCAGTTGTCCCTGTTTGTCTATCTCTGTATCTGGTCAGTATTTGTCAGTATGTCTGTCTTGCCTGTCTATTTTTTTCTATCTTATCTGAAGATAATGAGTGGGCTGATGAAGTTGCCGGCTGGTAAAGTTGTATCATCTACAATAAATTCTTTCCCCACTCCGGGGCCAAATGTTGCCAGCTCTCTCCTCTAATCATTTGATTCTTATGTAGTGTTTTGGGAACCACTAGGTTATTAGTATAAGCTTTTTGTCTTGACGCAGTATTGTGTCCTCTGTTTTTTTAATTCCATGTTTAATCTTGATTGTACTTGACACCCCTTGAAGTGGACTTTAATGATAGTTCCCATGAAGAGCATTACATTTTTTTTAACACCATAATTTTCTTATTTCTTTTAGATCCATTTCTAAGGCAATTTGAAATCTTATACAACAATCAGGTCTCATTTTAAGAATTCTAGAACTTACTGTGAAGTCTTGTTCTAGGATGTAATATCAGGCACTGGCAGATTTAACCAGTTTGTAAAACCATAGTCTACAAAGTACAATGGAGTAGTGGCTTAGTATGTGTGCTCTTTTCAAAAAGACACGTATAGTTAGGATAAACAGAAAATCGAGCTTATCTGTGGAAAATTGAGGTACAGTGATTAATTGCTGAAAATGTTTGAGGTACAACTGAATTCATAATTGGAAATTTGTTCCAAGATTAGTGGCAGATAGTCATCTCGATTTATTTAGTCTGCAGGTGAGTGAGACGTTTGGGCTGCCCAAGGTTACAGAGAATCGTATTAATTAATCCTTAAAAAAATTGTATTTTTTAATTTTGTATTTGATGACATTGTGTAACAGAAAACTATGTAAATTTGGAATAATCACACAGGAAACCACATAACTTAATATTTTTGTTTAAAGCAAGAAACAACTATTAGATCAGCATCTTGTAGTTCTTACTGAACATGCAAAAATGGTCATAAAAAGTCAACTAATTGCATAGTTTGTCAAAGAAAACATCACAAGCTTTCTAAAGTCACTGATTTTATGAGCTTGCTCTTTGTGTGAAATGTGTAAGCCTCTCATTATATATTTATACGCAAGTACAAAGGTTAAGACAAGAAAAAGGATTAGAAATGAGTGCAGCGCATAATACATATCATACTTTTTATATGTAAGAAGCCAGCAACAAAAGGAAACACATAGGAATGGGCATGAACCAAGAAATGACACAAGTTCATCCAGTGATTGAAGCCATGTTGCAATATACTCCCATGCCCTGTTCTGTGCTCCTTTGTTCTTTTGTTTTCTTATTCTGATCCATTTCTGGTGTCCCTGTTTGTTAAACTGTTGTTTGATTCCTGGTTTTCTGTGTCTCCTCTTACTCTACAGGTATGCTCTGTGCTTTGTGCATCTGTCTAGTTTCTCTTATTAGATCCAGTGTCTGGATTTAGTTATTAAACTAGTTTATTATTAGTTCTAGTGTCAGAGACTTGCCTAAAGTGAGGTACCTTGATGCTGGTTGCAAGCTTATAATATAAATGGCCATTTGGTGTCACTAAACCCTCTCCATTGCAATCTTAGCGTATTAGGTTAGTTCTTGTATTTATGTTTGTATGTTCACTTGCTCTCTTTCCCTGAAGCACCTGAGGATTCCAGCTCCTCTTTGCTCTCCCCATGTCCCAGTCCTGATTCCCCTTTTGAAGTGTCTGAGGATCCCAGCTCTACTACGTCCTTTGTGTTCCTTAGCTCCTAACCCTGGCCTCTGTATGTTGTCCTGTGTTATATATGTGCCTGTGTATGTCTCTTTAGTTTTTTAGCATTGGTTTATGCCTTTACCCTGTTCATGTATGCCTTAGTTGCTATTGCTCCATTGTCTGTCCTTAAACCCTGTATTTAGTTTCTCCTTTTTCTCCTCTCTCTGTATTTTTTCTGCTCTGCTTGGTTTATTCTGTCTCAGCCTCCAGATGTCCTGCTATCCTATCAAGGTTGTGACCCATGTACATTCCAGGATGTGTGCAGGGCATCTTCAGCTTTAGTCCTCGTCTACATTGGATACAGAAGTTGCTACCACAGGGGCCTGGAATGTGGCTGCACAAAGCTGGAGCCTCAAGCCCTACGTCTCCATTCCTGCCAATGAGCTCAGGGTCTTATGTCATTAGGACCCTATTCATGGCAATACCCTTATGACTACATAAACAGACATTTATACCGGTTCCTGGAATAATGGTTGAGAATCAGACAACCCACACGTGTCATGTAAACCATCCCACACAAGCACCACTTGGAGACAAGTGCTTGGGCGTTTCATACTTACCCTCCCCTAAACCATAGTGGTTCGCTACCCCTGCCCCCCCCACCCCCAACTCACAGTTTATTACTGTAATGCTTATTCTGTGAGCCAAATTTTTCCCAATCCTTTACCATGTCTCCAGACACCTGGTGCTGACTCCCAAGTATAATGTTGCACATACCTATACCCTTTTGGTTTACCCCCTGTGCTGCAGGTATAGTTCTGTGTTTATACCTACCAACTGTATGTTATGTTTTTTTAAAATCTCAAACTAATTTTAGACAATTGAATCAAAGCTCTGGTAAAGAATTTATGAAAGCAGTAAAATTCCAACAAATCATAACATTAACCTATATGGAATATCTTTCTTATTGGGGGAAGTCATTTTTAAGTGCTGTCATTTTATGGCAAAATCACACATGTGTGAGATACTATTCAGCACCAGTTTACCTATGAGCAGAAGTGCCATATTCCTGTCATGCCACACCTTACTAGACTTATATTTGATTTAAACAGATTCCTGGAAAACAAAATCAGCTAATGTTTCAGAATCACTTTGAGTGTCTACAAGAAGTGACAAGTAATTCTAAGTAATGCAAAGACTGGAATTAGAAGTAAATTGCTTCTGAGGGGAAACACAGCAGTTACTAAAAGGGGAGGGAGACTTACAGGAAGCCCTAGTTTAGAAGAAACTCAAGTTATTTGCTCCTGCAATTTTTACAGTCATGTCAATTTAGACCCAACCTGTTGGGAGATAACCCAACTCATATAATTTTGTTTGACAGTAAAATACTATTTGAAAGAGCGACCTAAATTTTAGCTTTATTAGCTTCAGTCTTTTCCAAGTTCCAGTATCAAGGTTAGAAATAAAAGGCGACGTATATTACACAATATTAAAAAACGATACCCTTGTAAATTGTATTGGTAACGTCACCTATGAAAGAAACCTTGCAGGCTTTCTCTGAACTGAATCATAAAAAGTGTATGTAATGTTCAATTAAAATAAATAGGTACATTGACACATTGAGTGGTGGGCACCTGCTCATTGCCCATCTTATTCCAAACTCATGGCCACGGACATTGAGCTGTTAACACTTGTGTTGGCTATAACAGTCTGCTTTCTTCTGAGAAAGTTTTCCAGTATATTTTGGAACCTTTCTTTGGGGGATTTGCTTGCATTCAGCCACAAAAGCATTAGTGAGCTCAAGAAGCTGGATGCTGGTATTCAGTGGGGTTGAAATCAGCCACATTTTCCCACATAGTTACTTAGATAGAAAACTACATTTATTCAGTCTAGTTCAACCATTCCACATATTTGTTGATCCAGAAGAAGGCAAAATAAAACAGAAAAAAACACAGAAACAGCAAAGTCATCTCAAATGGAAAAACAAATCCTTCTTGACACCAAGGAATTTATAATTATATGATAGTTGCAGATAAAATATAACGGTCTATAGAAACATGAGACCTGTGATTAGAGGAACAATAACCAGATGAAGTTGACCTCAGGAAACAGTTTTAACTCTCTTGGTCTGTGAAATACAGTGCAAAGGCCACTATGTAACCAAGGGTTACGTACAAATCTTTCAATACAGTTTCAAAATAATTGATCATATAAGTTGTATTTTCCATCCATGTTAGTTAGATTAAAGGCACTGTTTCCAATTTGTGTATGAGGCAAAAGGAATCAGCCATTCAGAGTGTCCCAGATTATGTGGCATACATTCACAGTTTCTAAATAGATCTCTTACAGGGATATTACTCCCATTCTGTACACTATCAATACAAACCAGAATTACATTTAAATGTAATGTAAACAATAAACCTGCATTATGAGAAGAATAAGTACTTTCTTTGCCTGGTTGCAATCAGTGTTTGCACCAAGTGCAATTTGTGAATGTTCCTCCACCAGAAAGCAAGGCACTTAGGATTGCCACCATTTCTTCCTGACTTAACATTGGTCTTCATCCAAAATACTGCTAGGTGGCAACCTTAAACGAACTCTAAAGCAACCACACCCTGGTGAAAATGGAATAAAAAGCATGGTGCGGTAAACCATTTATTTTCTTTAATTGCTTTCGTGCTCCCAAAATGCTAACACTGATTGTGAAACATTGTATGATCACCACTAATCCCCACATTGAAAATACTTGTTATCAGTAAGGCGAAATATGTGACTCTTGTCCATTGTCACTGGTTGTCCTTATTATAATTAAGTTTTATCAATTTCATATTTTTGAATTTACTTTTTTATTCAGGAACATTGTAGGCTATAAGGGTCAATTCAGGTAGTTCTGACTTTAAGGGACAAAATCGTGCCACCAATGTCCAGACGTATTTGGAGCACATCAGTGGGAAGAGAACACCCACATTTTGTGCTACTCAGGTAGCTCTTATGTCCCTCCGAATACGTCTGCAATTTTAAAATCATAGGCGATCCCACACCAATATCTCCAGACACCGAAATAATTTGAAACAAAGCTGGAAGGCACCAAAAAAAAAAAGTGGTATCCTCAAGAGGAGGACTCCGGACCATTTTTGGAGGACTTCAGCTATCACAAATATCGCTAAAGCACTTGCATAGAAGTCAATGAGTTAACTTTGGCTATAGCCAAAGTAGCCAAAGTCCTCATGAAATGGCCCTTGAATGGGCTGCAATGTAATAACATAACAATCATTAAAAATAATAAATATAAAAAATTATACATTAATTAAATGCAAAACAATAAAGTAAATTAACATAAAACAATATAATATAACTGTTTCTTAAAATTAAAAAATGCTTTTACTAATGTAAATATATAATAATATAAATAACATTAATATATTACATTATATTACATTACCATTTATTTAAATAGCGCCAACAATTTACATAGCGCAAGGTACAGAGCATGGGGGAACTACATACTAAGTTAGACAAACTAGAACAGACTGGTAGATGAGGTAGATAATTATAATTGTATATTAATATTTTTGTATTTAAAATATGCTTGAGTGTATCACAGAGCTCTGCAGCAGTAACACACACATACACCCCTCTAAAAATAATTAAAAAACTATCCTGAAAATGATCTTGTACCTGGTCCCCAAGCTCTTGAGCCAGCCCTACTCCTGTGTAATCTGTCACAGGCATACACTGTATTTAGCTCTTTTTTTTTTTTTGAGCCATCCCATAAATCATTCAGTCTTTCACCTCCTTATGTAACAATTACTATGACCTTTGGCAGATGGGAGCTTTAAACTTGTACCAGACACAATGTTGAGGATCACCAAGCTACAAGCAGGTCATTAGTTACATGAGATCATGTTTCAATGGGACAAATGTAGTCAGTCTTACACAAACCAAATCCTTTTCATTTGCTTTCAATGGGAAAAAAAGGGCTACAAAGATAAATTGTGTGTGAGTAATCTTCTGTAGATGGCACATGGATATGAGCTAGGAATGGTAAAGTGTTTCCTGAATAAGAGTGGTGTCTGGGGTCTCATGGGTGTGAGTACATATGTGGAGGTTATCCTCTGAGGATACTTGTAAAATAAATCATAAATTGCTGCTTTCTGTACATGTCATATGCTATGAAGAAAGGCCACTTTGGGATAAGTGCAAATGATAATCTCAAAAAGAAATTGTTTGACCTTCAGAAGTTAAGAAACTATTACATACTGAATCAAAGTTATAGGGGGGAATGGACACAGAACGTATAGCATAAACTTCTGGAGGATGTGACTAGACAACATCAAGGAAGGCAGCATGATCCCGAGAGGTCCTCCATTTCAAATGCCTAAAAAAAGCATGGGTTGATGTAAAAATGTTCCTATTGGGAACGTTTCCTGGGAAACACCAGGACTCAAAACCAGTCTCCCTCTTCAGCGTTGAGTATTTCTCCACACCAAAGACAGAATACTTCCCTGGCAAATCACTGCATGGCCAGGATAACCCTGAGTAACACACAGATAATAGTCAATTAAGAGTATCTTCCCTGAAATAACATGTCATTAAGAAAAACAGAGAATTTGACATCTTGTGTCTTTCACACCGTCTCCCAGCTTCCTCCTAGTACATTATCACGCTTCCTGTATGTTGTTAGGAGCATTCACGTATCCATTCACATTTCCTTCTCCTCTTCTGTCATATTTCCTAGCTGATTACATTAGCGTGAACATGTGTATTGCCATTCCCATTCAGACATGTCTTTGTTTTTTTGACAAAGACTATAGTATATTTTTGGAATGCAGAAATACCATTTGAGTGATATGAATATATAAATGTACGTTTTATTTGGGGGATTACTCACTCTTTATATACACTGCCTTCTATTAAGTGGATAGCGGATATAAAAGCTGATATACCTGTGGGATATGATTTTGGTTGTTGATTGAGGTGAATTGTAGCCATTGTTCCACATTTTGAAATAGATCATTATCTCTGTTTCAGAAGCAATTTGTTACAATATCCGCCATTGCATTTGTGGCCAACGAACAGACAGACATTCTAGTTCGTGTTTGGCCAAAGCAGACACTTAGCAGAAACAGGAATGGAACAGTCCCTTTGACCAGGACACCATTTAAGCATCCTATCCGTACCTACCATTACCAAAAAGTTTGCTTGCGCAAAAATATAGGCTATAAAAAATATGTGTGCTAAAACAGTTTAAATAGAGTTTAAGAAGTCTAGAGGACCCCATCAGTGGATTAGCCTTGAAAAGAAAGTAAGTCTTTCAAGAGCTGGGCAACAGTTTTTATTCATCTTGTAGTATTGATGTTTCTAATTAACCCTCATATCTCGGAGGAACAAAGCACATGCCTTACAATGGATGATATCACGTTCCAAGCTATAAAAACTGGTGGTGCTTGGAACCTTTCAAGAACCATTGGCTGTGCATTGATGTATGAATTATAGGCATTGCATACGCTACACGTTAGCCGAATAAACTGCTTTTTGTCACTAAGCATAAATGATTTCATAGATTTTAGGCAACACATGCCTTTTTTTTAAGAAAATGAAGGCTTTCTGTTCTTTTATCCTAACTATGGCATTGGCCTGTTTTTTGCAACTGGCGGATGTGTTTGCATCATCTGAGGAGCGGAAAGGGGTTGAATTAACGTTTCTCACGAGGAAGAGTTTCAGCCGCAGGATCCACTGAAGCTTAGTTAATAAAAAGCATATGACCAGTCTGTCTGGATAAATGCCTGGTACTCTTTGCTTCGCTCTCTCTGTTACCCACTCACAGCATTTCAGTGGAAAGTGCCAAGAGTGCACTTGTTCCTGGTTTGTGAACTAAGGTCTGCTAAGTAATTAGAGATGACAGGAGATACAGCAATATGGCTTTAGTTTGAACCCTTTTTCAGGAATCCAAATAGATTCTCTGACAACTTGGTGGCAACACATGCTCCAAAACATTGCTCTCATAGTTGTTTGGGGGATTGAAAACATTAGTAAGTGTGTTTGTCCATTATTCAATCTGCTTGGTGGACCAACTTTTTACTGATGAACTCAACTTTAAAATAAATAACAACTTGACGAAAATAAAATAAAACAGAACACAGAGGATTTTTTTTGTGGGAAGGAATGCATAAGATATAGAACAGATTATAATGGTTTCCCTTATGGTAAATTTCACTAATTAAATACACAGCACATGGTTCAGAGGTCATCCTAAATGGTTAAAATGTTCTTTGAGTTTCAGGGAAGAAAACGATGCCTATTCTGTTTTTAGTTTGTTCTGCCTGGTCAGCTTTACTTCTTCAGGCAGTTTTCATTGAAGAATCTCTGAGCATTTGGTTACGTTCCCATAGGGCACTTTGTGGAGACAAGATGTTTGACTTCAGGAGAAGCGCCGGCCCACCTGCTCTTTGGAGAATTTTGACAAAATCCGGACAAGATATAAATTTAGTTTTTATGGTAGATAGGTAGACAGACAGACAGACAGAAATGGGATGGATGGATGGATGGATAGAGGGATGCATGGATGGATAGAGGGATGCATGGATGGATAGAGGGATGGATGGATAGAGGGATGGATGGATAGAGGGATAGAGAGATAGAAATGTGATGGGATAGATAGATAGATAGATAGATAGATAGATAGATAGATAGATAGATAGATGATAGACATATAAAGGTGATAGCTAATAGTGAGATAGTGAGAGAGAGTGAGATGGATAGATGGCTAGATAGATAGACATGTAAAGAGATAGATAGATAAATAGATAGATAGATAGATAGATAGATAGATAGATAGATAGATAGATATGTAAAGAGATAGATAGATAGATAGATAGATAGATAGATAGATAGATAGATAGACATGTAAAGAGATAGATAGATAGACATGTAAAGAGAGATAGATAGATAGATAGATAGATAGATAGATAGATAGATAGATAGATTATTATTATCCCCCTGTCCTTTCTTTCACAAATACTTTAATAGACATTGGGGGGCTTTTATGGCAGTTCATCCCCAACAAATGTTTAACAAAGTGCGTGTCAAAGGAAGCCATGTTAACCCCCTCGCTTGAATGCAGGATGGGATTTTTACACTATATGTGACCACCAAGTCCAGCATTTGCGATTAATTTCTGGTAAACTCTTTTAAACTATTTTTAATAGTCAAATTTAATAAAACTTAATTAGTAAAATAAAGTCTAATGGAGTAACTGAAACACTGGTGTTAATTTGACTTTTGTATTTAATGAATTCACAATGTATTTTTATCATGCTTTCTGCTTATAAATATCTACTTATTTAGCAGAATAAGGATAATAATACACAAAGTGATCCTTGGTGTCTCAGTGCTTAAATTGTAATATCCAAGATCAGAATAAAAATGGATTTGTATAGCTTCGTGAGGTTAGTGGACTGGGATCATCATTTGGAAAGCGATTATGAGAAAACCAGATGATGAAGGCTTTGCTTGGAAACACAGTGAGCAGGAATTTTATTACAGATATACAATCACCTCTGGGCTCAAATTCCTCACATTTCAGATTACACTTATAGTACATTATGCAGCTTTCAGAAGAGTTCCCTGAGTTTCAGATGAAAGAATAATAAAGTTTCAGTGGGGCCTATTACATAAGGGGCAGAACTTAAATTTGTTTTCAAAAGTCAGTGAAAACATTATGGAATCCAAATGTAAATGTTACATTTGTGAAAGATCCAACCTGTAAACATCATAGAAAAGACCTACAAGGTAATAATATGGCCAGGAATTCAATCTATAAGTAATAGTAACTTGTAGCTCATACATAATATAAAATCAGTGGGGTTCACAATAAAAAAAAGTGCCCTTTATGCTCTGTAAAAAGACACATTAGCTAAGTAAGGTACTCTTTGTTGATGGCCTATCAATACAAGGGTCTCTCACTGCACTGTCAGTGACCAGATCACCCTGCGTCCTTGCTTCCAACTGGCACTTTAAACTAAGTTTGCATGTGATGTAGATTTACAAATACAAAAAGATCCATTAATGAAGGAAATCTGCTTTTAGTACAATAGGCCCAAGTGACAAGAATTAAAACATGATGTTGTGCCATAGGAAAAAGATGTTTTGGATATGGAGGCTGCTGAAAGAAATAGTCATGGTACAGAGTGACCCTCTGCCTGCCTGACGGCTACTTCCAAGTGGTAGCCTGGCATGTGCCTTAAGAAGCACATAACAATTGATCCTTACACTAGGGGCACAGGACAGATCACTTGTGCTTCCACAACACAGGTCTGCTCTGTTGCTTTGTTAGAACTCGGGTTTAGGAATGTATGTCCCTGTGCTTCCTTCCCATCAGCCATGCTAATGGTGGAACTGGGGAGCACCACTGTGCTAACGACAAGGGTGCACAGTATATTGGGTGGCTCGTATAGTACACCCACTGAGCTGATGCCTGGTTTGCCTAATGGGATTGCTGGTAGCCCGCAGGTGAAGGCTGGCAACATTTTGTCCTGGGGGGGGGGGGGGTAAACCCAATTTAGTGGCTCATGGTGCAACTTCAACAGCCTACCAGTTATCATCAAAGATACATGCAGGTAGACAGATATGGTATAGGGATTGATATAAAGACAAGAACAGAATTGGATCTGCAAGGCTCCCAAAATAGAAAACTGATGAGCAGGGATTGCCGAATAAAATATTTTTTTGCAGGCAGTGTTGCATAATGGACAAACAGTGGGTTACCTCCACCCAACCCACAGACTCCACCCAACGCGTTTCACACCTTTTACTGGGGCTCAGTAGTAGACAATATTCTGGAGCGGATATCCGCCCTTAAATCCCCAGAGTGCTAAAGAAATTTTACGGTGCTGAGTGTCTAATAATACAAATTACTTATAAAGGATTAAAATAGCAGAAATATAAAAAAATATATATATTAAACTATTTGCATGGGATTGCAGTATGCTTGAAAACAGTCTAATACAGAATTGTTACTCAAAGATACATTTCTAGACATGTTATGCATTAGAGGCAAATGTGTGCGCATGGCTCCCGCATACATAGCTTCCAAATAGCTATTTAGGCATTTCAGTACAATATTACAGTATTATATATGTGCAAATATGCAAAAAGAGAAAAAAATCAATATAATTAAAACCGTATTGATTCCTCAAAAAAAAAAAAAAAGATTTAGAAGTGAATACTGGTCAAGCCCCAGCCCATTTACCCATGTTAGAGGGCAGTCTAGGGGGCAATTGGCACTCCGTCCCCTTTGCCAGTATCCCCTGGAAGTCACCTATTCTCTGCTAATTCTCTGCAATTAATTCACCATTCAAATTACACTTTTTATGAAGCAGAAGTAATTCGGTCATATTAAAATCATTTGTTATTTAGTACATCTTTAAATGTGTTTCATGTATGTAACTTGGCTCCAAGACTAACACCAAGATCTCAAATACTATGTTGAAACCAATTTCACGGGAGGTTAAAATCTTATCTACTACGGTGTGAAGAGTTATTACAAATTTTGTCTTTAAAACAGGTCGTTAAGTAATTCCAGTCCATCAACTACTTTTCCAGCTGTCAAAATAGTTGGTTGGAAGCAGTAAAAATAATCAGCACAATGTGCTCGAATTTCTAAATTTACTGAAAATCGTTGAAGCTACGACAACATTGTAGGGCTGAATCTGATTGTGTCAGATTAACATATAACCTGTCTTGTATGACAACAAACCAAAATAAAAGCGTTTGCAGTAAACAAAGTATATTTTTTTTTTACGGATTTATTGTCGAAATGATACCTAGTAAGTGGGAGTGTTATTGTTTAGATACTAGAACACTTCAGCATAATGGCAACTATGCCTACATTAGGGTTAGGGGACACCTAGGGCCCCTAAACCCAAATACCTAACCCTAATTTCTCTCCAGCCCTTTTCCTAGTACCTCATACTAATGCCCGCCTTAACTGTAACTCGAATATGTCTTCTAACGTTAACTCCAACCCTCATACTTATTTTCCCTTAATGTCTCATATAACCATAAGGTCAACTTTAGGAATGTACATCAATAATCATGCACTTATATAAGTCCTCCTTACAGAGTTATATGGAGGTGAGGAACACTTAAATATGTTGCAACCATGGCCTGAGTGATCTCCCTCTATACAGAAGACACTGAACAAATCTACATTTTTCCCCCGGTTCTATCCATTGTACATTCCTTTTCTTCTAAACTATTTCTTATGGCATTCTAGGCAAAAGGTGTTATGAGAAAACACTTCCAGAAAAAAACATCCTTTGTTAGTGCTATGTAAATTTCATGAGCCAACCAGTTTTCGTGAACAAACAAATATTTTTAATTTATCATCATTTTTATTCTGAACATGTAACATGCATTCTTCATGCATTGGTGTCCGTTAAACCTATCTCTAGTAAATTTCTAACACCAGGTGTGCTCATTTAGTAATACATTCATTGGTAGAAATACTTGTTACTATATGCAGGGCCGCCACCAGGAATTTCAGAGCCCCTTACTGAACAAATTATCTGGGCCCCTTACCCCCCCCCTCCCCCCGAAAATATCTCCCACTCGACCCACCAACCCTCACAAGCATGTTAAACCGGTCTAGTGTAATATGGAGGGTGGTTGGGAGAAGTTGATCAATATGCCAGTAATATTTTGCCACTCAATAAGTCAGTTTTTGCCACTAAGTATGCCAGTATTTAGCCATTAAACATGCCATTCTTTTGCCATTTAATATGCCAGTATTTTGCCCCTCAATATGCCATTCTTTTGCCATTTAATATGCCAGTATTTTGCCCCTCAGTATGCAATTCTTTTGCCATTAAATATGCCAGTATTTTGTCCCTCAATATGCCATTCTTTTTCCATTTAATATGCCAGTATTTTGCCCCTCAATATGCCATTCTTTTGCCATTTAATATGCCAGTATTTTTCCCCTTGATATGCCATTTAATATGCCAATTTTTTTGCCCCTCAATATGCCAGGATTTTGCCCTTCAATATGCCAGGATTTTGCCCCTCCATATGCCAGGATTTAGCCATTCAATATGCCATTCTTTTTTCAATTAAGCCCTCAATATGCCAGGATAAAGGTATAGCTGACTGCCTCAATGAAATAGCTAATTGTGTGCCCATTTACAAGAAAGGTAGCAGGGAGAGTCAGTCAACTATAGGTAAATATAGGTATTATCATCAGTAGTGGAAAAATTAATTGGAAAGTGTTTTAAAGGAAATGGATTTCAAGATCAGAAACAATATGGTTTTGTAATCGTATAGATTTTTTTGATGGATGACTTAAATACTAGATCAAGATGGTACAGTAGACATTGCTTTTCTAGATTTCAGTAAGGCTTTTAACACTGCCCCATATAGAAGGCTCATCAATAAACTGCAATCTTTGAGTTTGGATTCCAACATTAACAATAATATTGTTGAATGGATTAGGCTTTGGATAGTCTTTCCATGCATGCTCAGATTCCTCCATGTCCACAGAGGGTAATATGAGTGCTGATAATCTTTAATATTTCTTATTGGTGAAAAAAATCTATTATCCGAAATACTTCTGATCCAAAACATTTCGGATATAGTACACTCAACCTGCATTCTCATTTTGCTTAGTGCTAAAAAAAAGTCCTAGCTAATGAAGGGATACCCTCTGTATATTTATATTTGATTGTTTTTATTTAGTTACATGGGTTTATTCATATATACTTTTTTATATTTAGGGTTTAGTAAATGTATAGATTTTTAATATGAGTGTGCTTTATCTTTCATTATCTTTGTATTTTACACTCTCGAGCATCCCCATGTGCCTAAGGTATAGGACGGACGACATACAGCGATACACAAATAAAAGCCAAACAAATAAAACAGAAACAAATAAAGACGGAAAATTGGATGATTATTATTTTTTATTGTTAAAATATCACATCACAGTTTAGAATGCCGTATGATTTCAGATTTATTTATGCTCAGTATTGTCACACAACTATATTAAAATATCATTCTTGTGAAAGAAAATATTAACAACTTTAAAAAACCCTTCCCTGTAAAATATCCCACCTGAAAAAGAACATCTCACTTAAAAAAAAATTCTCTTCGTTCAGAAAATATAATTTATTACATAACATTTACAACATGTGGAAACTGCATGGCACTCCCTCTACAACAGACAATAAGATCATTAGTAAAAGTAGAGTTGATATCCGTGTCTGCAGCTGAGAAAGAAATATACAAAATAGAAGTGGTAAGTAGCAATGACAGTAATAATAAAACTTTTGAACTGTGAAATTGTGTGTCATGAATCTAAAAAATAAAGTTTTCTCAGTTCTCGAAAGAAACCTCAAAAATTTGACAAGCGAGTCAATTAAAGGGGCCATATCAACTAAACATTGTTTGTGCTGTCATTGTAGGGAAAAAAAAAAAATAATCTATACATTGTGAGGCTTACTACCCAACCCACTAGTTACCAGTCACTTTGCCTCTAGTCGATCCCACCTAGCTGGAACACACACTCCCTCTTTGACCTGTCCCACCTAATGCCTCCCATCCACTCTACTGTTACTACAACTTCAATCCCTCTGACCTCTTCAATCCCTTAATTGTTTAATGGACCCCATTCCCTCTAGATTGTAAGCTTACGAGCAGGGTTCTCTACCTCATGTACCAGTCTGTACTAGTTTGTCTAACTTAGTAGGTAGTTCCTTTCTATGCTCTGTACCAAGCACTACGAGAATTGGTGGCGCTGTACAAATAAATGTTAATTTAATGTAATGTTAATGTAATTGTGCTTGCAGAATTGGCAGCAAATGCCTAAATTAGGAGAAAATGTGTTTTAAATATGTCTGTGGAGTCTCCTTTTGACTTCACCTGTGGCTTGACATGTAAATTGCACATTTTCATAGAAAATCAAGGGTTTTGTCTATCAAATGCTCTATATGACATATGCCGGTTCTGGGGTGCTGTCCAAATTCTAGTGTTTGTATGTATATAAAAAAAACTTGACCAGCTTCTGGGTGCACACCTCCCCCACTTAGATGTGCTCTATATATGGTGTTCACTGAAATTGTATAAATTATAGTTTAAGACATATTGTCAGAGAGATTCAGTTCCGTGTAAGTAAGATAGCGATAGGACTCACCAAGTTTGGAGTACTTTGGCGTAGTGGTGAACTAAGCAAAATATGGCCAAATATTGTTACTAAATCTTCAATATTTTTTCATCTAAGCTGGGTGCTTTTAAAATGATCTAAACTAAATAGAAAATGTAAAAAATGATGTTAAGATGATATGCTATATGCTTGCACACTGAATTTATGTACTGCATTTGTATATCAAGACAGGTGAGGTCATAAACAGGAGACTCCACACACACACATTTAAAACACATTTTTCTACTGATTTAGACATTTACTAGCAATTTTGCTCATACAATGTGTAGATCAGCTTCAATATTTTTTTATTATCTAGATTCACAGTAAAACAATGTTTAGGTGATACAGTCCCTTTAAAGTTATATATAAAGAGTATTTCTATAAAAGACTTTGCTACAGAAATGCTCTTTTTACATAATAAGTGTGTTGTTATGTGTTGATTCAAAAGGAGTAGTGATAGATGATTAAACAACTGTAATACAAATGTTTTAATGGTTAAGGGGTTTGTTAATCAGATACCCAAATGTCCATTCAAGAAGATGTTCATCCAGGATTCACAACATGGAATAGAACTTGGCACTATTGGTGTTTAATAAATAAACTACTAGGATTTGTAACATTTTACCAAATACTAAATCCTTCCCAAGAGTTACAATGAAATTGGAAACCTGGACAGACCTAAAAATGTACGCAAGAAATAAATGTAACATTTCAAACAAAGACAGATTCTTTATTGAGTTACTGAATAGTGTTTAAATCCTATTTCAAATGTCACTTACTACTTTAAAAAAATAAAATAAACTTGTATTTTTCTTTTTACCAACAGCACAAGATATTGTGTATTTTATAACTATGCGATTGGACATCTACCAGTGTCTAATTTGGTTGAAAGAAAACCGTAATTGTCCTAAACCATAAACCAAATCCTGGCTTCATCATCCGTTGTTCAGACCTTGGAACTTGAAATGATTTTCTGACCTTTCATATATTCCAAACTAATGTAACTCAAACAATGTCTCACTCAGGAGATCACTATGACACTTATAAAATACAATGATAAGCAATAAAAAGTCATAAGAAAAATATACATCAGAACATGTTACGGTTTTTATGAACACACTAGCTCTGTACATAGAATGTTAGTTAAATTTCTTACATAAAATATAACTCTTCAGTATTACACGAAATATTGTGCCAAATCTATAAGCAGTGTTAATGAATATGCTATGTTAGCAGGTGCAATAGCGTTTGCACAGGCCAGGTTAACGTCTATTCAATATACTTAAAGGGACTGTATCGTCTACACATTGCTAATACTGTGAATGCAGAGAATTTTTTTTATTGAAAATGATCTATACATAGCAAAACTGCAAGCAAATACATAAATTAGGAGAAAAATGTGTTTTAAATGTTTCAGTAGAGCCTCCAGTTTATGTGGCTTGATATGCAAATTACAGTATTCCAATTGACGGCATATCCTTTGCATATCAAGCCGCAGGTGATGTCATAAACAGGAGATGCCACAGACCTCATTTAAAATACATTTTTTCTCTTAAGTGAGGCATTTGCTTGCAGTTTTGCTTACACAATGTATAGATCATTTTAAATCATTTTTTATGCTCGACATGCACTGTAAAAACATTGTCTAGGTGACACAGTCCCTTTAAAGAAAGACAAACGACTCCTGAAAATTTAAGGTGGGAGACGCATTGATAAATATGTTATAAGAACAAAGGGGGCTAAGGTTGCACATGCAGAAATTACACCCAATAATGGTGCAATCTCTGTGTGTGCCAATGTGTAATGTTAACTCTCTTCTGAGTGCCTGTCCCAAAGCTATAGATTGCGATGTTGGTTTCTGTGCCAGCACAATCTATTTCTCTGGTTGGTGGAGCAATTAGTGTAGAAATGCATAACAAATTTGCAATCATATATACGATCATAGTGATTCATCATGTTATACTTTTGGACATTTCCTTAAATATCGCCCAATATCATTCAGTGACACTGCACAATACAGTGGGATTTTACAGAATGTCTGTATCAGACAGTGTGAAAAGCAAACATGCTTCCATACTTTGCCTATGCATTATATACAAGACAAGGTTGGGTCTAGGTAAAGTATATACATAAAGTGTGAGAATAGAATCTAGAAAAAATACATTCATACCTATATTCTGTATGATATGTATGGCAATGTCTGTCCATGCTTTTTTACTTGAAATTCGAAAAATAAAAAAAAATGACCATGACTTGTAGGAAAACCTTGACCCCCATTTAGTTCAAAATCCTGTATCATAATTCAGTCAAACTCTCCAACAGTGCTGCATTACAAACTGCCAAATCCCTGCTGTGTGTAGTGTTTAATGGAAGTAACAAATAGAAGGATGACCCACTAGTCCTTCCTGCCATGGGAAATCTCAGCAGTTGGGGTGCATTGTAGAATTTTTACAGATGTTTATGAAGATGTTCCTGTCTGATCTTAATTAAGGCTTTACCATTTTTGTCAATGCATGGCACATAAATTCTGTGCAGTCCAGTGCATTTAATGGATTCTAAGTATCTCAAATGTATGTAGAGACCATGCAAGTTGGGAGGTATCGTACAAATATAACTAGTACATATTATATTTCTGAGCGCTTGGCAATATTCTTCATTTTCTTTTTTTTCATAACACATCTATGTTGACATTAAATAATTGCTGAATTCTTTCCCAAAACATGTGCTGGAATTTAACAGATGGTGACTGCTATAAAAATTAGCAATGGGCGTCTTGGATCTCTTGAGATTGGAAATGCGGTAAAATCTGTGATGGAAGCACATCTGCTACCATCCTAAACCAGGAGCTAATAACATAGCCCCCTATGGTGGACTTAGCTTCTAGCCATACAAACTGTAACCTCTGCTAAAAAGCTAACAAATAAAAAAAACAACCTTCTATTGACTACTTATACTAAATCTACATATACCCTATTTATTAACTCACCCAACAGCTCAGAGGCTTTAACATTGGAAAACGTATATATAATGTGAAGTGTCTTTATGACGGTCATGTAAACAGGACAGGCTATGCAATGATACAGTAGAAATATTTTATGTGTGGTTTTATGATGTAAAATGAAAAATTATTTATCCCACCAGTGTGAGATACCACATATGAATTTGTATTATTTTTTTTTATATCAGGCACCATTAGATTACCAATGTTGATCAAATAATAAACTAACTTTTTTATATTTGTAAAATCATATCAGGTATTTAGAGGCTATGCCATCTATATTCCACCGGGACCTCCTTTGGAATGCTACTAGGTACATTGCTATGCAGTCTGTTTTGTATTTGTATACTTAACACATCACACCCGGATTCACAACGGATAGCACTTCTTATGACAGGGTACAGAAAGAATCAGTTTTCTTATACATTTCGTAGTATTCTTTAGTGTCGAGTGGTTGGACAACTGATGAAATGCTGCAGTATTATACAACCCGGACATTATATTTTTTTAGAAGGCGAAGACAGAAACCTAAAAAAGGATTTTGGCTCGTATTGCGGATCAATGGAATAGGATTATCCTCAAAAAAACAAATCTTTCACATTCCGGAGACCAAAAGAAAAGAAAACAATACAGAAATTTGAATTATTTTTGCAAGGCAGTACAATACAAATCAGGCAGGCACAGGAAGGAGCGTAAATTATGTGTGGTGGGGGGGTTGCTATCAAATTATGCCACAAAATGAATAATGTTCTCTTGTATCTCATAATTGTCAATATCTACCACATTATGTACCAACACGCTGTCTCTCCATATAGGCTTCTGCCCAATATTTCAGCCAATAGTTTTTTTCTATATATTAAAAACAATACCTACTACAAATAGGTACTTGTGTAAGCAGCAGGCTATTAAAGCTTTACAGACAGTTGACAATGAAGTAGGACACAGACTACTCATAGCATGACAATGTAATCAGTTCTGGGTACTTAGGTACTTAGTTGTAGTTCAGACACATGTATTGATATCAAATCTTTGCTGTGAGTTTAACTACCGATACCGACAAGCCACCGCATTTACATTCTTAACCACATAAAAGCCTATGGTTAGTGGAGGGATGACGAGTGTTCGGCCTGGTCGCAATGGTCGTGCCTTAAGCTCAGGAAGGGTTCCGTCATCCACCATGACAAGATGTTGCCCATTCAGCTGCATGGACCTATAAAAAAAATGAACATGGCAATGTAAAGACATGGATTATAGCTGCTATTGTCAACACTACCATAGTAATATTCACTGTGGTTACAGAATTCTATTGATCTGAAATAGAATTAAAACTCAGATTCCAAATATACTGCCTTCAAGCAGTGATTGCATTTTCCTTGCTCGTCATGGGTGTTTTCAAGGTTCATTTTATTTTGTGTTAATGACCAGATATTACACGTATGAACTCCCATACACCCCACTTCAATAGCAGGCAGGATTGTACGACTTGTGGTGGTTCTCTGGCTTTTGTAATTTCATCAGGCCTACCTAAATAACTCATAGGGTTACATTGTTTAATTTATTTGGATTCAGCCCCAGCCTAGATTTCAGTGCAAATAAAGTTCAAATTATGGTGGGATTTGGACCATTCCCACAAATGGGAAATTACTGAGGTCAGACAGTTAAAAGAGAGAGAAACCAGCTGATACATAACACATCAACTAAACAGTTTCTACTCTTAGATGAATAGGTCACAATAATTCACATAAGTGAGAGAATTAGATGTTTCAAAACTAGACTGAATTTAACACCCTTGGTTTCATTGGTTTCAGTACAAAAAGAGTTCAAACTATATACTCATAGTCGACTAACCCTGCTCAGTCTGCTAGGACAAGAGTATTGCTCGGTAAAAGTACAGACTTTACAGAGAATGTTTTCCATGCAGTTTACATCTTTTGTTTATTTAAATTCTAGGTATGTGAAGCACTTGGGACAAACCTCCAGCACATTTGTTACTTGGCCTATGCTAAGAACTTGGTAACTTAGTTAAAATTTGGCAGCAAATCCAAGTTTCATAGACAAAAAGATCGTAGTTGTCAAGATTTGCATTTTTGCTCATAAGTCCAGACCTCCCTCTTTGTCTTTTTTATTGTACAAACAGTATCAGTTTAAGTAAACTTCTCACTAACTTTTCTCAGCGCCAAAACTGGGAATTACTTTCTTTTGGAGATGAACAGCATTGACACTCATGTCAAAATAGGCAATCAAGTGAACACTGCTTGAAAGGTAACATTTAAGGATATATTCGTATAAACTATTAAGCTAAATCTACTAAAAATAGTAGCAAATTTATATATATATATATATATATATATATATATATATATATATATATATATATATATTAAACTACCACCAACAAAGTTCTCATAATCATTTTAGAAATCATTTCTGGAAATAACAGTCACTAGAGGGAGCCCCTGCAACTTGCAAAAAATAATTGAAATGAAATGTAAAAATCATTTATTTTGATTCACAGTGTCCTAGCAGTAACATATCATTTTTTTCATTAAGCTGTATCATGTAGTTCATATAAAAATAATTATTTATCTACATATATTTTGTTTTGTTGTTGTTACACTGAGATTCACAATATTTCCATAAGTTACATACAAAGATAAATATATTTATAGAAGAAAAATATGTATAAAAAGATCAAGTTTAGGCTAAAACACATATATTTAAAAATAGATTTGTATATTACATATATAAAGTATATACACAAATATATATGTCTGCATAGCTAGGGAGACATATACGGCCCTGAAATGGTGTTTCCAAAATTCCAGATTCAGGCCCATCGGAACCCAAATTTCAAGATAGTCCTGATATGTCTCTGAATATCTCTGCAATTCTGATATCGGACATTCCATGCCGATATCTCACAAAATGCACCAAAATGTAGTGGTAGCCTCAGTCCTCCCCATAGACAGGGAGAACTTTATCTTATTTTAGGGCCATTTTTGTTGGACCTCAACTATTCCAAATATCGCCACAGAGCCAAAATAGCCAAAGTGTAATAAAATAAAAATCAGTAAAAATAAAAAAATAAAAACTAACACAGCATATTAATTAAATACATAATAAAAAAAGTAAATTAACATAAAATGGTGCATATTGGTTTACCGAAAATCTATAGTTTTCATTGCAAAAATGGCCCAATCCGAATGCTTCTGATGCTTCGGTTTCTGAACAGCCCGAACTGACAAATTCGGATCTGAATTCAGGGATGTTGAGTGGCCACATTTCAATGATTTATGAAATTCAGCTGTATTTTGAGTCTGTGTATATCTGAGAATATTACGTCAACCCTCAAATGCCATGAAGGGAAATTCTTCTGCATTCTATGCTCATTAAACTGACATTTCTGAGACTTCCATTTGCAAATTCATGAGAAAGTAAAAAAAGAAGTTAAAATAACAACTGAACAAAGAAATAAATAAGGAACAAATGTTTTATTTTACTGTGTTATTCATTTCCATTTTCAATAACTTAGTAATTTTTAAACTACCAAGAAAAGTTTGTATTGATAGTCCTATTTTTATATTGGGTTATAATATAGCAAAACAGAAATGTGGTAAATATAATATGTGGTAAATATATGTCCTGATTTCAGGGGGCTCGTATATCAGTTATATCCATTCTATGTCCCACAGTCGGTATGCATTAAGTTATTTCCACAAATGGTCTGAAAATAAAAACAACTTCATGTATTATCTTTCCTATGGGGTATTTGGATCAGCTAGTCAGACATTTTGAAAATATTGATGACTGTTCTCCAGGAAACAATGTAAAAAGAGATATTATTTATCACAGGAGAAATATAAGAACCCAGGCCTTGTTACATTATGTAATGGACAATGAACCGTGTCGGAATGAGGTCTGAACCAGCAGATCGTCATGCTGTGACACGAGTGTGAAAGATACAATTTATATTGCACCCCACCGCTCTCGTGCATGGTGATAGGGTTTTGTTTATTTTCTGATGGCTTCCTGTGCTACATCTGTATATTCATTTAGAGATTCCTATGACTGGAATGTATGGAGAGATTTGGACCATTCCCAGAAATGGCAAGTTACTGAGGTCTCTTACTTAAAAGAGAGAGAAACCAGCTTAACATATCAACTAAAAGAGTCATACTCTGTGATGACTATGTCATAATAATTCGACTATGTGAGAGATAATTCAAAAAAAGTTATTCTATTTAGCAGCTTAAAAACCAGGCTGATTTTATTTTTATTTTTTTTAAAGAGAGAGAAATATTGAAGTGTAACCACCATTTTCCCTGCTATTTTATATACTAACCTATATTAATAGATTGATTCATGAAATATGCCCATGGCTTACTTTCCTCTCCCTCATCATCTGCCTACACTTTATATTTATCTCTTTTATATTGTGATATACGGCATGTTTGCTAATGTTTTTAGTGTTTGTCAATGAAATTATGACATGTATAATGTGACATATGATACGTTTGTGTATGTCTTTGATGTTTGTTATTGTCTTTTATAAACTTAATAAAAACATTTTTTAAAAACCTGGCTGAATTTATAGGCTTGCTTAAAATGATTGCTTTTGTAGTTCAATAGCAAGAGTGACTAAATCATGAATAATTAATAACTAAATCTTGAACTTTGCCTCTTCCTCAAAAATTATTTATTTATTGATAAAGTATTTTACCAAGAAGGATACATTGAGTTTTCTCTCATTATGTCCTGGGTCCACTTTGCATTGTTAGAATAGGGTACAATTAATATAAAAATACAAATATACAAATTTAACACAGAGCACAAACAGGTAAGAAAGATAATAAACCATGATTACAGGTGCATTTTGTATTCAGGTATATTGTCAATGATCTTTTAAGGGATTTTGGCGGAAAGAATTTATGGCGTCTGTAAGTGGCGATTCCATAATTTTGGTGCTCTGTATGAAAATGAGGATGGAGCCATTTTCTTTTTGTATTGTGGTATAGTAAATAAGGTGCTGGTACTGGATCGGAGGTTATAGGATGTGGGAACACCTGGGGAGAGCATTCTACTGAGGTAGGATGGGAGCTTCCTTGAAAACCTCTTAAACACAAGATTGGAAAGGTGAAGGATGCATCTGGATTCCAGCAGTAGCCAGTTTAACTCTTAACGTGTAATTACACTGTAGCACAAAGAGACAGAATGAGTTAACAATGTCGTAAGTTTATGAAGGCGGGTTTGCAGCCCAGGCATATACACTACATCCCCCTATTCAATGATTGGCAATAGCATTTCTTGTACAATCTATTTCATCACTGTGGGGCTTAGGTAAAATTTGTTTTTGTGCAGGGCACCTTGTTTTGGATACAATTTTGAGTTTTTCAATGTGGGGGCCAAAAGATTGGAGTCTTGAAACATATATCTCGATATTTGAAAGAAACCAACTGTAGTCAATGTGCTATTTGATTTTCTTCTGATACATAGATGGGAATGCTGTAATTTATGTAGCTTAGGTATTGTTGCAAAGAGAATTGGGACAGTTTTGTTTTGTTGGTGTTTAGGAAAAGTTTGTTATCTGTGATCTACTTTTCCACCTCTGCAAACTGGTCTTGGAGCACAGCCTCAAGTTGTGGTAGATTTGGTTTGCTAGATTATGGTGTCCTCTGTGTACATATGTACATCTGATGCTTTGCAGATGTTAGGCAGATCATCTATGAATAATGTGGATAGTAGGGGGCTGACTATTGAGTCTTGGGGCACACCACATCACTGGGAGCGGGAGCGAGGAGCTGGAGCTTTCAGAAATGGACACATATTATACATGGATTGGAGCCAGGTTACTGGATGGTCACCAATACTTTTTACATTTTTGCAATAGGATGCCATGGTTTACAGTGTCAAAGTCTTGGATGTCATTGCAGACTTTTAGGAGGGCAGCTGTAGCTGAGTGATTTGGTCAAATGCCTGATTGATCTGGGGTTAGTTTAATTGTTGATGATCACATCATTATCTGCCAACACAGTTTTCCAAGATTTTTGACAATCCAGGGAGCAACAATATTGGACAGTAGATAGATACCAAATTATTGTCAATATTTGTATTCTTTTTTTATGCATTAACATTCATTTCATTTATTTCAACAATTGCTGCTTTTCCTATTAGCAACATCACACAAGATACCCTTGTAAAACTGTATATCCCAATTTTAATCAGTCATTTATTAATTAATATTCCTTTTTAGTGAAAAGTAGCAAAAGCATTAATATCCATCAAATTGTTATTATTAAACACCAGATGAAGAAAGAAGCTGGGTAGCTGGTTAATTTACTTATTAAAAATCTATAAAGTGTTGTAGTATATTGTATATTATAATATCAATAATATTGATTGAGACAATTTCACTGGAAGGATTTTTTTCCCCCTTCGAGATGAAATTCAAAGTTTTTTTTTTTTTTTTTTTACTAAATCAACTAATACGGGTGTTGGGTAAAGGTGGAATTTGATAGACGGAATGTATTTTTTAATTAACTTTCGTTAATAAATTACCTTATATTCTAGATATTAGAGGATTTTGGAAATGTAAACTTTTTTGTGGCTCTGAATCCACTGACTGTGACATAAAAGAGACATTATCAATATATGAAAACCATTAAGAAAATGAAAGGCAGGACATATATTTACCCCATTTCTATTTTTCTCAACCCTCAATTATCATAGGACTCTCAATGAATATAATACTATTAACAACAAAACCAACTTGACTCAGGGATACTTACCAAAAAATGTATTTAGTTGTTTGCTTTCATTAACTTATCACAATCTGACAACATTTTTGTCATGGCTAACCTGCAGGCTCACAAATGAAAAATATCACATCACATTTATTTAATTAGAAGGATAGTGATACAATAATATAAACAAAATGGAACTCTCTGCAGAATTTTACTTAATAAAAGGAGTATCGTATCTTTATGGTCCTCCACATCTTAATCAGCAGATATTTTTGGGAACTGTGTACAAGTATTTTGTACAATAAAAAGATCACATTACCATAGCTGGCAAAAGTGTTTAAAACTAAATCCAAACATGTCCAAACCTCTTTAAGATTAAGAACATTTGTTTGGAAATGTTGGAATCTCATTTTTCTACCAATCTTTACAGAGAAGTTAAATGTTTGGGTTTGGATCTAGAGGTCTGGATGAAGTACTAAATCTCAGGACATTAATCTAAGCCAGGACTGACACACTAAGTACTACAAACTCTATCTAGAGCAGTGTCTGCTTTTCCTTTTTCTCTCTCTCTCTCACTTTTAAGAGGTTCATGGGTAGAATTTAAACATTTAAACTCCCTTGCTTTAATAGACCCCCCTATTTTAGAAACGGCCTGTTTTTAGAATACTCTGGAAACGTATTAAAAAAGTAAGCGGCTACTAGAAAACTACCAGAATATCTCACCATAGTTATGGGACTTATCAACAGTCCGTATAAAAGCAATTGTTAAACTGGTGGCGTATTTGCATTACACAGCCGCTGTCTACAAATACTTACACGAAAAATCTCTTTGTCGATATATTTTGCGGATTAAAGATACCTCAAAATGCTTTCATATGAAGATGGACCTCTTTCTGCTTCTGTAGTACTCAAAGGGTACTCAAAAATAATGTGTTATTTGTACTGTAGCTGGTAACAGCAGGGTAATATAAACAAATCAATTTCTGCATTTGGTACATCAGGTTTCCTAATCATGGTTATGTTTTTTAAAGCCACAATATTGTGCTCGTATTTCTTTCACAGGACCTTTGGTTGCGGCCAAAATACATTACATTGGCCAAGTGTGATTTTTAGAGGAAATATGTGGTGCTGAGAATGAACAGAGAGAAAAAGGGAACGTTTTCAAATTAAACTCTTAATCTGGGCATTAAAAGTAGCCCTTTGTATTTGTTTAAATTGTTTGTAATATTTTGACAATAATAATTCATGCAAACAGAGACATTGGTTGCAATAAAAGGGATATTAGAATATTAAGATTGGCTAGATCTAGCTAGCATGTTACTGGCAGTCCAATACAAGAACTGGCGTGAAGCCATTGTTAAGTCTATGGAGACAGTAGCACGGATGGTATTTTTTTCAAGGATAGGTGGCACCCTATCTCCTATCTATTACATTTTAGTTGTTTTGTGTTTCATATCCCTTCTAGTTTTATTAATATTAAAAATATGTAATTTTTATCTAATCTCTAAATACCTCCATTCCATCTGAAAGGTTATTCCAAATACCTCCATGTTTTTTCATGAAAAATCTTTCCGTCCATTGATATAGTTTATAGTCAAATATGACCAGCTATTGACACCGTTTAAAACAAGGAGAAATCATATTGCTGTCTTTTAGATCGACAGCGGGAAGAAGAATATTTAGAAGGGGTGAACTTGATAGTTATTTGGATGATATGTTACCACACTCTCAGATTTAAATGCTTTAGTTTAGAAATGGGAAAAAGTCAGAATAAACAAAGTAAAAGGAAAATATGTTTTTGTGACTGGAAATCTCAGACAGTTCAGACTGAATATTTTTTTAGCAGAGTATTGGAACATTTCAATACAGGACGACAATGTCCCAATTAAATCTCAGATAGTGCACCATGTGGCTGCATTTGGCTGCATTCGGCTCTCTTTAGTAATCATTCAAATTAACAATTCTGGGAGGGACATACATCAGCAACAGTGGTTAAGATATGATTTACAATAATAGTTTGTTTTAAACAGCAGGGGGCAGATAGTGGTACCAAACTTATTTCATGTTTGGGAAAGACTAGATTCATTATCCATTATAGAAATGCAAAAGGCATACTAAATTACAAACAGAAAATAGTGTATACTCTTATTTTAGCTAGTTCTAAGAGCAATACCCAGCTACATAACACTTTAAGTCTTTACAAAAGACAACAATGATTTAGTTTTAATGTGGTTCATATAAGTGAGGTTTTTTTTTATTATTTTTTTCCTAAATTAAATGAATGCTTCTTGAATTAGGTTGCTATTCTATAGCCTTACGAGTCATTAACTTTTTATTTAAACACTTATCACAGACTTCTTTTAAACTTACTTTGCTTGACCATATACTTTTCTGATCCCCAGTGTCCTTTGAATGTTTCAAAGGAGTCCCTTGAATGTATTTACACCTACATTTGATTTAAAACACCTATACCATGTTATATGTAATAAAAGACAGTCATCAGTTGAAATGTAAATTTATCTCAAGCTACAGTGGTTTGTTCTGAAACATGGATGAGGTAACTTTTCATCAACAGACTCTATCCATACTGCACAGCTGTCCAATCTGGCAAATTAAACTCTCCAAATAGAAAACAATTCTATAATAGACGTTTATACAAATTCATTTCAGATTTTTTTTGCCTTTACTCCTACTTTACTATTTACTAGATAGTGAAGGAGACAGGGTGCTGCCATTAGTTTGTGATTATTTATGTTTTTTTATGGGTTTGAAAACCAAGAAGCCAATGTAAATGCAGTTCTAACTTCATGAGTCAGTTTTCTTCCCTGGCTTTATCTAAAAGAAAAGATCATGCATATCCTGTAATACCTAGCTACTTATTTAACCACATCTCGGTTTGCTTTTCAATAAGAAATTAAAAGCATTACCAACCAATTAACCTAGAAGGACTGTGTCACCCTGAAAATTGCTTATACACTAAATGTAGAGAATTATGGAAAATGATCTATACAAATGATATATATGATCAATGTTCGGTTCGCACTTTAAAACCGTCGATCGCATTCTAATGTAGGATTTGTATTCTACGAAGTTATTTAATTATCGACTTATTCGTACCAAGTCCCATGAGTGCGTGGATTTTGTTCCGATTGTTGTTTATGGAGTATCACAGCACCTGGGCAGAGGCACGATTGGCTACATGTAGCGGAGTGCACCAGACTATTGATTTTTTATACATATATTACACTTTCTGTGTTTAATTGAAAAGGGTGTATATGCCAGGCACCCGAAATAAAATGTATACCTGCATTAAAATAAAAAAATATGTACTTGGTATAATTGGTATTTTACTTCTTTAGGAAATGTATGAGCCCCTATAGATCAATCTGGTATGGCGTTGCATTCCTGTGCAACACCATGGCTTCAAACAGTTATAAAACCAGTAGGGCACTTGTTTACATGTTACTAAGCATTCCATTTACTGGCATCATAAATCCACCAACATTTGTAAGTACACGGTCATTTGTCTGGGAAGTCTACATTTTTTCAGCTTTACCAGGTTGAACCCTAAGTAGTGTATTAGCTTTGAGCAAGAAGGAAGCTGTAAGTGGTTATGACAGATGTATTGTCCAGCTAGACATTTTAAAACATGCAGACAAAAGCAACATGGCATTTGTTACTTCAATAATGAGCTTTTCCTCATCCAATCATTTTCTAGACCAACAAACCTCAAGCCCCACATATGATATTGGCTATTTGATGTTCTTGTCAGTTACATTTTATAATGTTCTCAGGGATGGAATTTGGAATTTAATTGACTGTATCTTCAACTGAATTCTATAAAGTAACACTAAAACACAAATTTATATGTGAAGTCTTTTGTCCTCTATTCTTAGAGCATGACCTATTAATTAAGATTGTTCTTAACTCAAAACTCTTTATGTGCATTATTCATTCAATCTCAATATAATTTTAATCACATAATAGTACAAGCAAAATAAATGGGGGACACAGACTAGTTTATTACACAGTTATGTAATTAAAACATTTGTTTCTTTTCTAAGCCTATATCAATTGTAGACGTTATCCCTGTTATCTTTAATACTCGCCATATTCCCATTAAAAAAATGTTCTAGTGCTTATTGCATTCACTTTCAAAAATCCTCACTGATACTCAATAATGCACCCCATCAACAGGGGTTGAAAGATACTGGGCCCCTTGATTATTTAAGGTTTTATATAAGCAAGACGTCTTGTAAATACACACAAAATAACATGGTCATTCACTTAAGAAGAAAATAAACATTAGTTCCTCTTCAAGAAATTGGAGAGGGTTCACCTCAGTGGGAGCCCCTTTTGGTATTTTATGTGTACTTACTTTGACTGGATTCCATCTACCCCAAAGGGCTGAAGGAGATATTGATGGACAATCCTATCTCGAAGTGTCCCAGCTAGCTTGATTTTTTTTCTTGACCGATGTAGGTTGATGATATAAAGTGTTATTGATCCTCGTACATAATTATGGCTAACAGGAAAAGAAAATTAAATTGTGTCAACTAAAAAAAAAGTATTCATACAACAAATACAGTAAGACCTTTTCATGTGTATCAAGCTTTAAGTCAAAGTTGATTACAAACCAGTTATGCTACAAAACAATGAATAATAAGGTGCAACCATAGTCAAGAACATGAATATTTAATGTATTACATTCAGCACAGCACAGCTGTAAACTGTTTAACAATTTGTTAGTGATTCTGCTTGTTATGCTTTCTACCCATCTAACTGTCAGTGACTCTGGTTTATGGAAAGTTGTAATCTTATAGACCTACATTCTATAAAACAATTATAAGAAAAGTATGTGCTACTGTCAAAGATCAGTCTAGTAAAATTGCAATCAGCATAAAAAAACCCCACACATTTTATATAGAAGGGTTTAACTGTTGATAATGTATAAGGCTTAAGGAAGTCAGAGAGGCTCATATTCTTCCTTAGACATCACAGTAACTTACTTGTGGTAACTAGTACAATGTGCATAGATCCGAAGTTTGTCTCGTATTACTTTTCCAGGCCGAGGCTTCCTCTGTATTCCAGCTACATGTACTGCCAGTACTTTGGGTCCCACAAGTTTCTTAAAGAGTAATGATAACCAGTAATCCTGTAATAAGAGGTATGCATGCTTAATTACAGGAAGGGCAATGCATTAACACAAATGGCTGTGAAATGAAATGTGAGGTCAGTAAAGATGATTTAGGATAAATTAATGAGATTGGGCTGTTCCACATTTTTACATCTTCAACAATTCTTGCATTTAAAGAAAAATCTGTGACAGAGTTTGCAGAGACTCAAACATGCACACCTTTCAAATCAGTGTCGTACTTTGATTAGTTCTGGTACCTTGAGACAATCCCAATAAAGCTTCAGTATTAAAATAATGGTCATTGACTGACAGGATAGAAATAGCAGATGGACAAAAGGACATGGTGACCTCACTGGTGATGATCCATCAAGTTCACAGCACTTGCAAGTTAATTGGCCTGAAGTTGGAAAAGATTAAGGGTACATTGGGGTCATTTCGGAAGCCGAATTTCAAGCTACACAATATGCCCGATGTGACCCCGAATAACCTCGCAATTTAGCCATCATGGCTGAACACACGCCAAATGCTTTTGAAACCAAAAGCACACCAAAATGCACCAAATTGAGGAGGGGCAACAAAAACCTAAATCCCAGGCGAAGCTGAGTAGTAAAAGTAGTATTATATAATGCAAAATGTGTATCCCTGTAAGAAACGTATTTATTTCTGTCTGTTTTCTTTTGCCAGATTCTTATTTTATTTGCATTACTTTCTGCTGTCTAGCATTGAATATGAGTTTATTTTTTTACACTGCATGAATCTGATGTGTAACTAGAAACCACTAGACACTGGTGTGAAAATATATATATGTGTGTATGTGTGTGTTAATATATGATGTACACTTACCATATGTGCATATCCCCATATGTTCAACCTCTTTTTACAGCTCCATATAGCCCCAATCTTCCACAAAGCCATATAGCCCCTTTTATAGTGCTTTAGACCAATTTCTACATTATTGATAATCCCCACTTTCCCCAGTGCCATGTAACCTCACACTCCCCAGTGCCATGTAACCTCACACTCCCCAGTGCCATGTAGTCTCACATTGCATTTTGTAATATTTCCACAATACCCAGTATTCTGCTATTTGTTGCAAGTTGGTACTTGATGGGTGCTATCTGGACCCCTATCACCTGGCCAGTTTTATCTCAGTTAAGTTGCCGCAAGTTAGTAGTCAGCCAATACTGGATGTCTCTGAGACATTGGCTTGTTTCCTGTGCATACATTTACATGCCATCGTCTATATCATCTATAGGTGAAAACATAAACACAGCACAGTAATTTGAGGTTTGCTAAAGGTTTGAAGCAAATGTTATACACCATGGGGACAGAGAGGATACTTGGGAGATTGCATATGTTACTTTGATGTTCATCACATGTTGCCATTGTTCAGAAAAAATGTAAGCCATTGATGCGCAGACTCTCAGCCACTTAATTCAATGGTTTAATTACATTTGTGGGTTCAGGGGTATCAAAAAAAAATCAGGACTGCCTGTTTGCCATTGTCCAGGAGATGTTCACGTCTTGGTTTAAATCCTGATTGGAGAGTGTCAAGTAAAGTCATACTTCTTGTAATGTGGTTAAGGAATGGTGGTGCTGTAGAAGTCTGCAGAGACGTTAACCTGGATGGAAGATATTTTGCCTGTCAAGCAACCAAATAATAAGTAACAGGTCCTGTAGTGCTAACAATCAGTTCACTTTGTCTTCAAAATGTTTTATTTAAATCCAGTAGGTGAATAATTGGGAGCTCCAATTTATAATCTTAAAACAAGACACACACCTGCACCTTTTCCTTTAATTTTCACGGAGTTCTCAGGGGTCTGATTATCACACTCATGAAAAGCATCTCCCTATGCTAGGGTAGTTGAAAACAGCAGTAAACCAGAGGGTGCTTTGATGCAGTTCCTAACTCTAGCTGGCTACAGGCACAGTGTTGTCGTAAAGTTATTAATAGCAATTCAAACTTTGGAAGCTGGATCAAATTAGTGCCTAATGAGTAGCTGTGTCTGATTGTTCTTTTTATTGCAGCAAGTGCAGGCTAAACAGCTGGAGAAAATGAATAGTATGTGAATCATTAGTAGAAATTCAACACATGATTTCCTTGGTCTTATTAACGTAAACTCTTACTCCCTGGTGTTAATATGATCATGATTATTTATTCTTGTGAACATGCTCATTAGGATACAAATGTGTCCAGTGCCTATTGCCTGTAGCAGTACAAACTGTAAACAAACAAAAAAAAGCAACAATCAACAATGTAATTGAAATGTACATCTCAGAAAGGTATGTGCAGGTTGCTCACCACTTTTTTTATTTTTTACTTAAGGGGACTGATCCACATTAAAAGGACATTATTGACATCCTGCACATGTGCTCTGGGCATCCCCACTTGGGAGTTTTTACATATAGTAATCAAGCACATTTCACGAACATACCATACTGTTCCGTGGTACTGTTTTAAGGTGTATGCATGATCAGCATACAATACACATACATAATACAAACATTTATTGTACTGTGACCAATATGTGATAAGACCTGGAATCTGTGTTTGTTCTGGTTTTGACTGCAAAAAGTTCCAATTTTGAAACATTTTGAAGTAAAATTCTTAGATCGTTGATACATACATGATTTTCTATATTGCTAAAGTTGTGCAAAGTATTGTTTATATTTTGTTATAATCATACTTGTCAATACTACACTTTTATACATTATTCCCATTGCACATTGTATGGACACCTCATTAAAATGGTCAGATTCTAAAAAATCCTACAAAGATCATTTCCAAATATAGACAAATACCCAGCGCTTAAATCTAGGCTATAGCAGCACTGAGGCAGTACTGTTGTACCTTTTCGAGCTGTAACCTACAGAGGAGGTCTACATCACACCCCACTGATGAAAACAGGCTTATGAAGTGCTACCTGTTTTTCTGGAAGTCTGTGAGTGAGATATTAGACGGGAGACCAAGTCCCCCTCAACCACAAAAATATTTTGTTCCACGGATTTCTTTTCACAGATTCATCACAGAAATTATTTTGTCACCTATAAGGTGTTTTTTGTATATATATACTTACACTGTTTGTTTTTTCACCTTACATTTGGTTTAAGCGCACTTTAGCTATTTTTTTCAAAGATAATTTCCAACTTGACGAAGATGTGACTGATGGACTTATTTTTACATCCACTGTATAGCATTGAGCCTGAAGTATGCGCATACGTGAAGAAACATTAATTGTGCACTTGAATATAAACTGGAAAGCAATTAGCAGAAGCAAGCCCACACACACTGAGAAAATCCCTCTGATAAATAACTTACAGAAGCCTAACTGGCTCATGTTCATGTTCCAAACATTCATTAGATGTAATATTATACCATACATAGCCTAAAATTGGAGTGAAGTTGCTTTGAATGTAATGTGTATTTGGCTGTTGTGCTGGCAGGCATTATAACTGATGGGCTTTGTCTCACATTAAACCATCCAGTAGTTAAGCAGCAAAGTAAAATTGTGCCAAAAATAACCTTGTCCATGTCAAAAATATTATCACATCTCACAAGAAGGAAAATGAGGCCTAGAGACTTAGTATGACCATTTCAATTATCGTTGGTAAACTTGCTCTCTGCTTCATAATCACAGGAGACAGATAGAATTACTATGACAGCTCAGCTCTGAGATTTCTGTACAGAGGCAGAAGCACTGGTTACCATCTAGTAATACTAGATAAATAAACGGTTAATGGGCAATGGGTGATTAAATATCCCAACAAATCAGTGCTAAAGTTTCTAGGAAATCGGAACAAACGTCACAAATATCTTGCTTGTCTTTAAAATTAAGCATACATCCCCAAGGGAAAAAACAATTAGTTTACTCTACATACTCCCAAAACTGTGATCAACCAACAATGTCATTTTTGCTTGGTTTTCCATTTGGCTGGCTCCCAGGACAGTTAATTACTGGGGCGAGCAGGGCTGCTTGCACTGGCCCGAAATACGAAAAAAAGACAGGTCATGAGCGTAATTCCATGAAATAGACTAAAACAAATTCAAAAAATATATAAGAAATATAATTGTGGTGAGGATGGCACAGCTTGCCCTGGCCGCCAACTGTATATTATGGGGGCTGGGAGCCATTTTGCCCTTCAGCTATTTCATTTTAAATGGAACCTGCATCATTAGGAGGAGACTTTTTTTTAAATTTTATTTCAATTCTACAGATCAGATCTGGGGAATTGAAATGCCTGAAATGCGGCTAAAATATTGGGTAGCGTAAAACCAATGGTATTCATGGTAAAAAACCCAATGACCAAACTGCCCATTCGGATCCTAGTTCAGCGATATTGAGTAGTTTCCTTTCAGGGTTTTCTTCAGTTTAACCATTATGCCTGACCCGAATCCAAATCAGGACGTATCGGGCTATATTGAGTCGACCCTTAAATGTTGAATTACACCAAGTGGCAGTTGGGCAATTAAGTCCTAATGTAGAGAAATGAGGATGCCTGGATTACTGGCAGCATTTTCAGTACAACACTTGTAAAACCTGAAGCATCTTAATGCACATAGAACCTTTTAGGCAGCTGTACCTGTAAATTCACAGTTGGACAGTTTATATTTCAGATTTTTTATGGCTGTGAACTCGTTGTGAAAGGAATGGAGAGAGTGAAGCCCCATATGGGTTTGGGACAAGAAATGTTGAATAGATTTAAGGGCCAATTTATAGAAGGACGCAACTCTTTATAGCTTGCACGTCCCCCTACTTTATGCAATACAGAGGGGTAAACCTAATTTTATTGGATCCTTAGCAAACTATTTAAACTTAAGAAATCCCTTTGACGCACAATAGTGATACATCAAACAGCCTGCTTTAACATTATAGTTCTATCTTTTGTCTGGGATGTGTAGTTTTATAGATTCCAATGTACTTCAATAAAGCCTAGTGAAAAATCCAAATGCTGTATACTGATTGAACCCAATCCAGGTTTATAATCCTGGTCTGTGATCTTGGAATAAGTCTTTTACAGTCCCCTCTTTCTTAAAAAGACACCCACACAACCATGCAGACTAATCAAGTGGATACATTTACAAACTGAAGTACTTCATAAGCATTGTACAAACCAAGCTGAGCGCATTTGTATATAATCTTTGTTGATCCCATCAATGGGGTTACAACTACCAGAAAAGTCCAGCCTGGCTTTTTGAACTATGTATCATATTATTTATATGTTTAGGAAACTGTTGAGTGCCTTTCAAAGATGTTTCAATTCATTGAATTTGGAACTAATATGAGACAAGCAAACATTTCCAATGACTGGATTTCTCATAGACTGTACTAGTGTGAGTGCTTGTATCTTTTTTCAAAAAGCCCACAGTTGAATAATGGGGACTTCATACATATGTGTGGGCATCTGTGCATGTCTACAAGCTATGGTGGGCCTTCTCATAGTTGTAATCCTCCATGGGATCAGCAAAAACTGGTTACTCATTCAGTCTAGGTTTTTATAATAGACGAGGGGACTTAATATGAGATGTGCCATCTCTGCAACTAACCAGAGGAGTTGTAAGATGGCTGGGACCAATTTTAAAGGGACTAGATCACTTGCTGCACCGTATGGTAAATAAAATGAAAAAATATTTTCATTTAACCTATCCACTGTATTTTATATCTGCTAGCACTATAAAAATACATTTTTTTATCATCTGCTAAACCTATACAAAAATAAACAACTTTCTTATTCTTTTTGAATATAAAAGTGAATGTTAAACTTCATTGCTCCTATGAATATTGGAATTAGAGATAAAACATGCCAATGGATAATATACATTTTTTCATGCATTTAGTAGATGTATAGTTAAAAACCCTTTTGTCCAACCCACTTCAGAAACAAATATCTTCATTCTATATGGCAAAATAAGAAGCAACCACTCAGAAAGATGAGTCGTATATGTCACCATGTTGATGACCAGCCCGTTTGATACAGCGGTGACTGATTGTCCAGATCGGATTGCCCATCTCTCAACAGCCAGCTGACTTTGTACAAAGGGAACATGTGGAAAAGTCTTCATCAGGGGCAGGAATGAGCAGCTCAAATTTCTCATTGCAGTTAGCAACACAGGTATGTTCGACTGCTTTCATCTTCCTGATAGCTCCCACGGGAAAATAGCAGCCGCTACACCTAGAGTCAGGTCAACGTCTGGTCTCGCTGTTTCTTTCTGTCTCTGCAGCTTTTAAACTGTTTAACAATTTTCACCTGCCCATAACTGTTTTACACTGCGGGATGCCACTTGCCAGAATGGAAGTAACTGTTTTTAAAGCTCTACTTAAAAATACATTTAGTGCAGTGGGGTTTGAACATGAAAAATAAATCACTGCTCTGCTGTTTTCTTTGGAGTGGTAAAGTCCTTACGGGTCATACTTAGCAAGCTCCATTTCAGAATATTAGAAGGAAAAATGAAAAAAGAAAAGACATCATATTTAATGTAAAAAAAAAATATTTGAAGCTGATGTTATTTAGACCATAATATTACCAGTCCCCAAAGTGGACAGTGAAGAATACATAAACCAATATTGTTACATCAGTCTGTTTCAGTCTCACAGCTTTTTTAATATGTGTGAAAAATAAAATAACCATTTCTGGTGCAGTATCAAAAATCTTATGGTGTACCCCAATATATAGGGTATGAATTTTACACTCACAAATATAGCTCCTATCCCTGAGGAGCATAGATGTGTTTCATAAAAGAGTAAGGGGACACAGCGTGTATTAAGTGATATGATGCTTTGATGGCCTTCTTTAATTACCATTTAACAGATCATAGCGTAGTCACCATATATCTATACCTTCCTTCTGTTTAATCCATTTGTTTTGTTCCATATCTCGACCTTTGTATTTGCCAGTGTACATTTTTCATCAGCAGTAGTGTCACTGCATTTTTGGTAAATTTAACCCTAATTTACCCATGCTTGATAAATCCAGGGGCCCACTACCACCCCTTCTAAACTTTGGTGCATTGGCTAATGAGATAATAATACATCCACCTTAAGCTGACTGTGATTTCTTATATTCACTAGGATGCTACAAAGCTAAGTAAGGAACTTTTTATCCTCACTGTGAAGCTAGATCTTACCTAGTCAGGTATTTTGTGTATGTCTGTGCTCAGCCTGATTCCAAGATATATGTAATTAAATAGCCACTAACAGAGATTCCATTGGCTCTTAATAAGTGGAACTTAATATATGTAATGTACTAATTATTTGTCACTATTCAAACACACAAAATGCATGTCAGCAAATAGATTTGACCAGGATGGTCAGGAAGAGACTATAGCTGTACCATTACAAGGCCCTGTATTACTTTCCCCATACACATGTAATGCACTGGAAGTAGTGTTATGTATAACCACTAGAAATATTTATTTATTGGTACAATGCTCTGATACTGGGAGAAAAAAAACCATAATCCTAATCCTTTTAATATTAGATTGATGGCAGAGTAGATTGATGGCACTGTCATTTGAACAGTTAAAGGGAAGGAAGTTTTTTTCACTCACCTGTTTTGACACATACCCAGTGGGTGATGTGTCTGATTGGTGTGCTAGACTAGCCTTGTAAACATCTTCTAATAAATCCAGGGAAAGAATTCCTGCCATGTTTTCCCAAGGTGCAGTATTTATTAGCACAAAGAAAAGATGAAAAGAAAGCCAGCTTTGCATAGGATGTCGTTTATAAGGGCCCCTATATTGGGCATTCTGGCGGTTTCTTTTGTTAACTAGAAGTTTTATACAAGTGAATTTCTAAGCCCAGATTTTTGCAATTCAGTTGTCAGTTCACCACAGTTCAATGTATAATGAATAAATCTCACTGTAATATTCATACTACACAGGCAATCAGCTGTACTATTCAATCTATTTCTGTATCCAAGATACCACAACGTACTTCACACAAATTAAGCTTAAAGGTGCTATCATATTACATAGCATTAGCAAAACAACTGAACATCTATTTATGCACTGTCTATATAAACGTTTACGTGCCAAACTACCAACAATCCAAACAAATCAGTATGTGGATTCACACACAATTAATCAAGTGTCACGGTCGGGATCTCACCTCATTCCTCAATTGCATTAAATAAATACAATGACCAGCACTTCTAGTGAAAATTGTACAAACAAGGCAACATTTCAACTCCTACAGGAGGCTTGAGAAAAATCCTATAGGACTTGAAACGTTGCTTTGTTTGCGCAATAATTGCACATTTTTAATAAAACTACTAATAATGACATCATGCAGGTATAACCGAAACCATGAAACAAGCCACTAAAAAGGGACAATTGCGAGGTATGCTTTTTACATCAAGCCTAAAATCTGGATAAAATGGCATATGCTTTAACAGACATAAGACATTCTTCCTGCCCATTTGGATCCCTTATGCTTCAACCTAAGCATGCAGCAGCTGACTGCCACTCACAGCACCTGCAGTGCGAGAACTTCTATTTTACAATCAAACAACACAGGGGATGCCAATTAGCCCGATTCTACCATTTTTTTTTTCAAATAAATAGGGCCTCATATTACAGTAGCTGTGAGAGGAAGTCCCCCCGCTGCTGATACATACTATCGGACGGACACAGCTCGTGGCAAGTGCTGCACGCGGTCCACTACCACGTGCTGCAAGCTGTCTTACAACTGTGACAGGCGCTGGGGGAGAAGCTGCATGTACCTTGCAAAAGTACACACCGCTTTTCCCCCCTCAGAATACTGGCATGTTAAAGATAAGTTTTCTTTATCATTAGTTATCAAAAAAACATGTATTTTTTTAAGCTGCAGTTTTTAGTGAATCCTCACTTCATCAGGTTAGTGCTGGAAGTGTCGGTGTGTAATAATAATGATAACAGCAGCTGGAAACCGGCCCACACTATTTAGCACTTTCACTTTCTGACCTCAGGTCTCACCACAAAATATCTGTTGACATTTTCGGTCTCTCTGTTTCTTTCTATGATGGGTCATGCGCCTCAGCTGTTGATTTGCTTCTTGGAGATGAAGCATTACACTTTGTCTCATGTTTTCCCAGCCTTTCAGAGGTAACACTCTCCATCTGCTTTCAACATGTTCCTCCTGACATTAACTAATGTCTCCTATTAGTATTTAAAGAGACCAGTCTGGAGAAAGTGGATTTCAAGCAGAGTTCAAACGAGACACAGGGAGAAGTGCTTTCTTCACAGAGCACCCACAACTGTTTATCTATTTTGGAGCCAAAATCCTGGAGAGTATGCCAGGGAATTTTAAAGTATTAGCCTATCCATTACCTTTGGCCACAGGAAATACCTAGAATGCAGTTCACATCTCTAGTAACTGATTTAAATGGATATTAATGACTTTAATGATGATGTACAGCTGGTGTGCATGCATATATTTGGTGTAGTTTTTAAATGATGCATTAGAGTCTAGTCTCTAGGCCCTGCGTTTTTTATACTTTTATAGGTAATATAGTCACTTGAAGTGACTGTTAAATATACTTTTTTTTTTCTTCTTTTTCATGGTACTTTAGGATAGACGCGGGACAAATAGGTTTCATAATTTCTTTTGGAACTATGGGAGATTGTTTTCTATGGTAGTTAAAAAAAAAAATCATTTAGTGAAGCTGCAGCACTTATTTCTAATCATATGTTCCATTTTAAATAGTATTGCTTGCTAAGAGACTTCTCTTATTGACCTGTCTAGTGCATACCTCCCAACGTCTGCGCCAACGTCTGCGCCACAGCTCATCACTGACATACACTACTGCGCATGCACAGTATTGTGTTCCTGTAACCTCATGTCCCACAAAGCTCCACCTCCAAAGCAGGACTGTCCTGCACAAATACTGACAGGTGGGAGGTATGCTAGTGTTTCATCATTTGCACCTTCAGCTCACAGGCACATATCATATCTTAGAGGCCTTTACAATCTATCATGTTATAAAGGCAATAGGAAATGCAAATGTACTGGCCAGTCCAGGTCCTTACAGAACTATCAGGCTAATTCATATCCATAATCATTGGTCTATGATAATAAATGGTTTATATTTATACTACTTATAATAAGGTTCGTACAATGTTAATTCAGTGAAGCCTGACCAATGACTGGAAAATGGGATTATCTAGACGTCTAAACTGATGTGCAGCCTCTCAATTTATCACCAATAAAGACATTACTTCCAATGCATTGTCCACCTGTCTAAACCTCAAGCATGCCTCCCACTTTTTGGTATTATGGCCTTACCGGCAATGGGTTAAAGTTTTGATCTACCAGATGGTTAAATCCATGATCAAAGAATGAGTGTCGGATCACAACGTCAATCCCTTGATTGGCCGACATTCCTAAAGTGTTCAGCCACCTAAGAGAAAGAAGAAACATTTGTGTTAATCACTGTGAACCAGTATGAGTTATTACTTTTTAGGTACTTTTCAAGTCACAGCACAGGTTTGGAGATTACCTCAAAATAAAAGTCTGTTTTCTGTTCTGTGATCCCACCAACCATAAATACTCAAAATGACTGATAAAATATAGCGGTTTGCCACTTTTGATTTTGATAAAAGAAGCAAGATCCAAGTTTCAAATTGATATTCCATTAGTGTGTTACACCATTTATAATATGGTCTATATTTCATAATAAGCTCTTAAGCGATCAAAATGAATGTATAATAGTTTTAAAGCACAATATAGATTTCATAAAATTATAAATTAAATACCATTCATGGATTTCAAGTTGCTTCTGCTGAAATCTCTTTCTCGATAACTCTCTGTCGTAAGAACTAGAGCAATATCTTATTACATAGCTTTTAACCTCTATGACAAGAATATTTTTTTATAAGAATATTAAAGGGACTGCATGACCTAAACATTGTTTTTACTGTGCACGTTGAGAATTAAAAAATATTGAGAATGATCTAATGATGTAATTGTGTTAGCGAAACTGCAAACTAATGACTAAATTTGGAGAAAAATGTGTTTTAAATGTGTCTGTGGAGTCTCCTGTTTATGACATCACTTGTGTCTAGATATGCACATTAATGTGTAAATCAAAAAAGGATTTTGATCTAACACTATATGTGCACTTTGCTATTTTATGTATTTTTCATGTGCTATTTTAATATTGCAAACTATTGTGATACACTGACTTATAAAGATTGACCTCACAATATAGTCCTTTTATAAGGTTTTTTTATGACGTTAGTTGGTATTTTAATTTATTTCACCAGTTTTATTTACATTTTTATTCTTTTTTTTTTATTAACCCCTTCGCGACAATGGACATTCCAGGCACGTCCAGCCGGAAACAACGTTGTCAAAACCACTCTGACTGTGCTGCTATTGCCTTGATGTCGAGGTATTAAGCAGCACGAAATTTCTGTTCTGGGGCACCCACAATTGCTCCACGGAGCGATCGTGGGTGCCATATTGGAGAGCAGCATGCTGACCTCTTGTAGGTAGAGCGTTGGAAGTGAAAAACAAATTAACTTCCATTGCTCTAATGCTGTTGCTTGACTGCCCCTAGAGGCAGTCAGCAACATTGAATAAAAACAAAAAACTTAATTATCTAAAATCTAGGGTTAGGGTTAGAATAGTTGTTAGGGTTACAATTAAATCAGGGTTAACACAAGGGATAGGGTTACAATTAAAATAAAATTAGAATATATTAAGGGTTAGCATAAGGGTTAGATATATGGTTAAATTTAGGGTTCTGATTGGGGTCAAAAAACTGCAGAAAAACATGGAAACAATCATATTTAAACTTTGGAGGTCGACTTTCATTTTTTTCGGTACCCGAATTCGACTTAGACAAACAAACTTGGGTGCCGAATTTGACTTAGTGTCAAAATGAAAATCAACCTACAAAGTCGAATTTTAGTGAATAGACCTAATAGAGTCTGACCAGGGTCTCCATGTGACAAAATTCCCACAGTGGGAGACTCTCTGTTTTGGATAAAACCAATAATAGAGAAGATGCTACATTCTCCCTTCTTCCATTTCCATCTATGAAAACAATGGTTTTTCATTGTAGAACATTTCCCATCAAGAAACCACAGATGCAGCAGTGACAGCTGACAGAATCAGTGCATGCTGAGCACTAACAAACTGGGGCTAGCGCATGGGAAGCAGCAGTGTGAGTCTGCTAATATACACACATTTCCCTGAATTTATTCCAAAATAACACCATGTTTATCCCATAAAAATGGCAATTTCTATTTAAAAAAGCAAGAGTTATTTTTAGAAATATAGTGTGTTTAGAAATGTTAGTGTGTATACCAGACAATATGGTGATATCACGTCATTTGAAGCCATGCATTCTCTTTTCATCAATAAATATTCTTACAGTTCTGCTGATGCAATGGATTGAGCATTTTTACAGTCTACACACCTCTACCAAGCTCTGCTAAGGGTGACAGATTCTTTTAAACATAACACCTATATACTAATGCAGACTTGTTCAAATTACCTCCCGTGGTATCAATTTAGAGGCAAAAACAAGCTGTTATGTATCATTTTCTGCTAATAAATGTTCCTGGTGCTTGTGATCTACTGAGAATCTAAACACAAATAATTGTTGTTGCCTACAGGCGCTTATCAAGGAGTTTGCAATGGACACAGTTTTCAACTACACTTCTCTAATCCTTTTCTCAGTTTCTTTCTTTACAATGTGGCCAATGCCAAATTGCATACTTTATTGCTTAGTTAAAGGTAAATTGGACAAATCTGGCAACCCACTGACTTTTCTCCAATCCCTGCTTGTGAAGAACATAGAGGAAAGTGCTCTCTGGATACCTTTGATATCTATCTTTACATTTTATGCACATAAGCTCATTAATAAATACCAAAGTATAATGATATAAACTCGAGACTAGAAAAGGCATAAACAGCTGCGTTTCTATAAAATAGGCCAGATGCAGAGAATTATTTATAGCGTATATTTATAGTATGGTATGCATATGCCGTCAACTGTTATATATTTCAGCAGGGTTAATGATTTTATGGTTGTTGGAGGTTTAACAAACTCAAAGGGTCCGATTAGCAAGAGTTGAGATATAGTAACGTGTGCTAACACAAGTGTAATAATTGCAATATGCAGCCAAATTGCTTTTGCATGTGTACCGCTATGGTAGATATTTCTACAATGTAGACCAAAAATGCAACAAGACACAAACACATAAACCCCAGGAAAAGATACAAATATCTGATGAATATTTAGGTTCAAGAAAACAGACCCACATAGACATACATACAAGGAAAACAGCACTAAAAGTCCCCTTTCCACCTGTGAAATACTTTTTTTTAAAATCAGATTAAAATGCCAAAAAAAAGTCCTTGATATGTGTATTACCCGGTATGTTCTATAAACTTAGCCCCCCGCTAGAGAGAGACGCTTTAATCCTTGTGTTTGATGTTTTGGTAAGTGTCACAAATTCTGGTAACAAATGTATCACTCTTCAGTAGTTGTAGCAGATGTATATGCTTTCTTAGTCTTCCATCGAATGCAGCTTCTAGCCTGCCTGCTTCAACTTCCAATCATCTGATAAGATTCAAGGCCCGGTCCCACCAGGATCCTAATGCTCTCCCTGGAGTTAATGCCTCTATAGGTGTAGAAGCAGATGGGCAGATGGACAAAATATCCTTTGTGCAGTATATAAAAACATTTTTATCTTTTCAACAAATTAAGACCGTACATTAAATAGATGAATGAAAGCATATCACCAGGTGTAGGGTTTCCCTTACTGAAGTTTATCTCCAATCACAGTTGTGATCATTTAAAATGGGATTAGGTACAGGCTCATCCCACCCTACGCGTTTCACCTAAGCTTCTTCCATAGTGATGCATATTGGAAGGAATCAACAGCCTTTTATACCATGTATATATCCTGGTTTAATTCTTTCATTTCTGATATTCATCCAATTAAATTTAAACCATTCAAAACATAAGCATAGATTAAGTGGTACATATACATATAAAATATAAAATAAAAATACAATATACTATTAAAATGAATGCTTAAGCATTAACTAAACAATTAAGATCGACTTCTTTATTTAACCCAAGTGGGAAGAAACTTTTTCTGATATTAATGTAAAGGAGTATTTTATGGGTGCAACGTTGACTTTTAGTGCTGTTTTCTTAATATACAATTATATAGTGTAACAAAGGCAATTTCCAAGCAAGTATCGTGCAAGATCTGCTATCATTCATACGTCATACAGAGTGGATATTTTGAACTATATATAATTGAGATGAAGAGGTGAAAATCCAGCAATTAATGGGAAAATATTACATTTTGAGCTTGTTATTACAAAAAGTGTTGCATAAACAGGCAGCCTATCACTCCATTACCTTTGTTCACATGATACATTGTGACATCCTTGAGATGCAAGTATGCCTCTAAGCTAGAGGTATAAATAATGAAACATTTAAATGTGATTTTTTTTTGTTTTTTTTTAAGGAAGCTTTTACATGGTTAATTATAATTTTTTACTCCGTTTGTAAGGCTGGTATGCTTACCTAGAAAAAAATAGATATTTATTTTACTTAATATATTTCTAAAGTTGCAGATTGAGCACTTGGCTATTAAATATTTCTACTCACAGGAATCCTGCAGCATACGTGTCAGATAAGTTGTTGGTGCCTCTTGACCATGGTGCTCCCACTCCTCCCAGCCAAACCTTCTTACCCGGAGTGTACATATTCACCACCTAGTTATAAAACAAGCAGAATATGAATACTATACTATGTTCTCTTGTGAAACTTTAGACATCAAATTTGATAAGAAGTCTATGAAACTGGGTGTCTGTAAAATAAGGTGTGTGTGTGTGTATGTGTATGTATATATGTATATATATATATATATATATATATATATATATTATATATATATATATATATATATTATATATATATATATATATATACATATACACATACAGGGTCATCTAGTGGGGGAAAGTCCTCTAGATGAAAACATCTTGTTAATGAGAGGGGTCACTCAGGATTCTGAGTTAAACTATATTTTAGTTGATGAAATCATGTTTTTAGTACATGTAATTTGGGGTGGATTTGTCTTAGTTAATTTTGGTCAGATAACAAGATTATAAAACCATTAAAGCACTATAGACCTGAACATTTCAAATATTGGTTATTTTATTATCATTATTTTACTTTTTGAAGTGACCTCATATTCTGCAGCCCTGCATGATATGGTGAACAAAATATACAATATACAGATATTGGAGGTCATAAACTTTAACAAAAGGTAAGGAGCATCGTCACCTTATATACAGTCTAAAAGGTTTGTGCACACTCTTAACAAATTAAAGAGAGAGTGATGCAAACATTTCTAAATATTTAATAAACCTGATTATTTAGCCTGTTCTTAAAATGACAGTGTTTTGTCTAGCAGAGGTTTATCACTCCTGGGTAAAAAAAACAAAAAACAAGCACTAGGAGATTTGCTTCCTTGAAAAAAAGGTGTAGTTTGTCACCAACATATAAGCCTTTTGCTAAAGCCATTGGCCTTCCAGAGTCTGATCACAGCCACAAACAGACCTTGGAGAAAAGTGTCAGTGCTTAATGTCAAACCTACCATTTACAGTGAGATCTTCTAAACAATATAAAACAGAAAGCTAATTTCAAAATAATTAAATAAAAATAATTTAAACGTTTAAAGGACAGAGACGATATATGCATAGTTTTCAAATATTGTCATTACTCCTTTAAAAATAATTGACACAGTGGAAATGAGAGAAGGTATAGTTCTTCAAGCTTCAGAGAAATTTATATATTTGCTGTTCATGAGTTCGCTGTTAAAAATAAATACTGCAACAAGATACTTTGCACGTGGCATTTAAACTGTTAATTGCTTCAACTCATTAATACAATAGATACATGGATTTAGTTTCAATATGCAATGGCTAATGTTTTATTTGGAAATAATGCTGTAAACTAGATAATAATAAACTAAATGTAAAACAAGCCATAAACTTACTTTCTGAATTTTTCTAATTTGGTCAGAAAGTGCGTCCAGTAGTCGAGTTTTCATGAAGTCCATCACTTTTCCCACTCGTCCATCAATATAGTAACTAAAAAAAATGAAATTACCTATTAAAGATGAGAGTCTTATTTTTTTCAAAATTATAATATATAATAACTTAAATTTATGAATCCCAAAAGAAAAAAGGTTTTTCTTTTAAACAGTAATTTTGTGTTGTTTTTGAACTTCTGCAACATCAATCACAAGAGAGTCTTTATTGGTTGTAGAGTGACCCTTTATATAAACTCAGCCAATAGAAAAGAGAGCCTGGTGTCTGCGAAAGACAAGGGGTTTAAAGAAGCTCTATATATTCTGAAGGTATGAGGCATACCAATATGTTCAAAGTCAAAACTCAGTTTATCTAAATGCTCATGGTCCAAAGAATGACACTGCATTATGAGCAGAATCCCAATATTATTCTTTGCACCTCGAGCATCACCATAGCAGAAGTGGAAGAAAGTTCAAAAGTCCATCGCATTATAACAGGGTTTGTATCTAATCGGTTTAATTTTTAATCAATATTACTCTACATTTTTGCAGACAGAAGAAAGGGTAAATCTGCCGAACAAATAGGGTATGAAAATAATTTACATAACCAATAAATACATCTCCAACTGTCTGTGCATGTCCTAGATTTTTCCACCTTTTATTCCAGTTTCAAATCCACTTTATAAACCTTAGTGTGTTGTGTGTGTTACAATGAGTTTACTTTAACATTATAACATTAATGTGCGTTAACTACTACCAACAACTACAGCCAAGAAAAATCTGCTTTCGGTATTCTTCTAAATTCAGAAAAGTGGAAACCACATGACGCTTGCTGCTGGTGGCCAGTACAATATAAATATATGAGCAAGTTTACATGAAATAAAAATAAAAAGCTCTCAGTTAAGCCATTAATAAGATTTGGTGTTGCTGCTCCTAAGTAGCTGAAATAATATTTTAACTGGATTGTTTTGTCTTTTCCACAAGACGAGGAACATGAATTAACTAAATAGCACAAGCATGCATGAGGTTTTAAGACATTAGTTGAATTAAATATATTTATTTTCTGAATTCCATTTAGGAGTGAAGAGCTTTGCTTTTTTTTTTTGCTTCCAACAGATAAAAAATTTTTTTTTTATAACCAATCTAAAGTTGTAATCAAAGATGAGCGCATTCAGTTTTACAAAAAGGGGTGCAGGTACCCGATTCATTCTTTCAGTTAAAAAGAGTAACAATAAATAAAATATGAATGTACTATGTAAGCAGCTGCCATTACATGGCAACTAGATGAGCCAATTGGCTCTTACCTGCTATCGAGATTTTTGTGGATTCTATGGATGAAAAGTTAAAAATATAGCTATTAGACAAACCCATTCCATGCACAAGAAAAAATACCTCTTTCATATTATTCTGGTGCTAGAAATGTAATTCAAACATATGTAATGTTGCAGTAATAACCGCCCAAATTATTCTACCTTTCCAGATGGTGCTAACTGCAGGGTCATGTAAAAGGGATCTCGCACTTCTCCAGTTATCATATGGAATGTGATAATAATAATATCCTGGTTATGGGCATATCCCCTCAAATATATCTTAATTTCTGTTCTTTGCTATGATTATAAAGAGGAAATTATTAGACCTCTAAAAAGAGTTTTAAAGCCCCCTTGTTGGAATATAGGTAAAATTATTATTTTGCAACTAGTCTACATTATAAAATATCAAATGTGCTTATATTGCCCTGGTGTGATGTCATAAACAATAGACAGCAAATTAAAAATGCATCCGCTTGGAATTCTTCTAGCATAAGTTATATTATAACTTATTATTTTTATTCCTACTGCAAACACTAATTAGTTGAAAAGTGCTTTAGTGGCTAGTAACCTCCAGAACAAAAAATGTCTATCAACTGGAGATGATGGTTTGCCAGATGGATACTGCTGGTATAGAGCAAGCATGGAGAATAGTGAATGCATCTTATCTATATTTTAAAAAATGTTATCATTTTTTGGGGATAGACACAATGACACAATTGTTTCTTAATGTCACAGTCTATGTTTCTGCAGAGGAATAAGTGAATTTGAATCTGAAATGTGCAGAGATTAGTTTGTTTTTTTTCAAATAATCTCTCATGTCACGGTTTTTCATGAAATAAGTTAGTCATATTTTAATGTGGTAATTATGCTTTATATTTAAACATTGCTTCGATAGGAAAAATTGCTTATAAAAAAAATGTACTAACCAAGAAGCCAGTTTCACTTGCATATGAATTGCATCAAAATGAAATTCACTAAGCCAAGTCTTATTTCTGGTCTGTTGGAAAAAGAAAATGCTGCTACCACCATTGGGCCTAATGTATGCATGAACAAGAAAGGACAGGTTGAGGGGACGGCACATATCTATCAGTTCCGTTCATTTCTCCTTGCTGATTTAGCCTAGCTTTCTGCATGTGTTCATGGTATGGTAGCATAGAAATGTCACACAAAAAAATACAAACTGCTTTGAATGCTGATCCCTAGATGCTTCATCCAAAATTGATTTTAATCAAAGAGAAGAAGTTTTCTGTCTGATACGTTTTATATGGAGGGGACTAGTCCCTCTTTAATTCACCGAGCTTTGTATTCGAAAAGGACATAATGTTGTTTCAGAAAAGACTTCCTAGCAGGCAGCAGGTCTTCCAAGATTATCTTCTGCTTTATATACTAAAGTATTTGAGGGATAATTTCACTAATACAAAACATCTTGCTCGTATCATGTTTAGTACTGTTCTTATATTATGACATCTACGAAGAACAAAGCAAAATTATCATTTCAGAGGACTTCTCGACAAACCTGAAAATGAGTTGGGGGAAAAAATTAGTTTTGGAATTTTAAAAAGTAGCAGATTAATATCTGCAGGCTCCATACACTGTAACGTGTTCTGCTGCTCTCTGCAGTGTAGGGAGACAGATGATATCAGCCATGTAGAGTACTGTTGTTTTATGTATGACATATGACAGTTCACAAGCGCCAACAGTTTCAAGATATGTATTCAGTAACATTGGCCAGTAACCTTTCAACAAGCAGTAACATTCCCCCCCCCTCCCCCCCCCCCTCGAAAGTAACCCATGACTTCATTGCATGTGCATTGTATGTCTGTACAGAACAGTACAATTCAATGCTAAACCGGCCTCCTCACAGGCTGAACGGAAAGATAATTCCCTAAAGTAAAATTAACTTTTCTACTTGCCAGTTTCTCCTTTTATTCTACATGTTTAAGCCCCTAAACATGCTCATTATATTCCAGCTATTAAAACAATATGAATTTTTGAGAAGCACCGGGCCTGATTAGAATAAATTAATTGACTTAAATAGAAATTCAAGACATAATGTTGAGATCCTGAGAGGTTTTCAAGAATGAAATAGGAATCTGTTTATAATTCGTACTTGTGGGGTGTCTGGATTATGTAGCCCAGGCAACTTGCCCTGAGGAATAAATCTAAAATCACACCATTTTCTTGCTTTTTTAATTTTTTGTTTTTACAGATTATATTTCTTATTTCTATGGGTTCCATAAAAGTAAAAAAAAAAAAAAAAAGAAGCAAGGGCTGAGTATAGCTTGGGTCTGTTTCACAAATTCAGTCTAGCTGTGTTCTGGGAAGCAAAGCTCCACCCATGTAAAATCCATAAGATGACCCTGAGTTGGTACCATGAGTCAACAGAAATATGTGTGATCAATAACCCACATGCGTTGCTATGGATTAGAAAGTCCAACAAAGCTCGCCTCTTCATAGTAGCACATGATTAATCTCATATGTATGCACACTGGAGTAAGAATGTTGGATGGCACATACATATTCATACAAATATATAGATTGGCAAGTATGGTGAGAGACAAAAAGGTGATTTTCTCCAGGATCTCTTACCTGCACTGACCATGGGATCTTAATAGGGTGATTACAGCAAACCTGTGCTTTAGGAGGCACAGTTCTAAACTGGTTTAAATCTTTACTCATTGGTAAATATGGCAACATGAATCCATGTATCCTGTCATGAAGATTACATGCAGACAAAGAACTCCATCACCTACAAACAATACAAAATGCAGCAGCCAGACTATCAATCAATCAAACTCGCCCATGGGCGTCCGCATGGGGGGGGCAAGCGGAGGTGCTTGCCACCCCCTGGATTTTCAAGGGGAAAAAAGTGCCCCCCAGCTGCTGCCCATATGACTGTTTCACACGGAGACAGTCATGCAAACAGCAGCCGGCTGCCAAAAAAAAAAAAGTTAGAAAAAAAAAACATTGACACCGGATATGACCTTACGTCATACCCGGTGTGTGTGTTTCCCTCCTTCGTGCATTAGGGAAGACTGCATTGAGGAGACGAGCGGGAGACAGAACAGCAAGTAAGGTAAGTGCTGGGAAAGGGGGGGAGGGGGGGCAGGTGTATAATGAGCAATCCTGGCATATTGAGGGGCTAAATCCTGGCATATTAAATGGCTTAATCCTGGCATACTGAGTGGCTAAATCCTGGCATACTGAGAGGCTAAATCCTGGCATATTGAATGGCTAAATCCTGGCATATTAAATGGCTAAATCCTAGCATATTAAATGGCCAAATCCTGGCATATTAAATGGCTAAATCCTGGCATATTGAGGGGCCAAATAGTGGCATATTAAATGGCTAAATCCTGGCATACTGAGGGGCTAAATAGTGGCATTTTAAATGGATAAATCATGGCATTTTAAATGGCTAAATCATGGCATATTGAGGGGCTAAATCCTGACATATTAAATGGTTAAATCCTGGGATATTGAGGGGTTAAATCCTGGCATATTAAATGGATAGATCCTGGGATGTTGAGGGGTTAAATCCTGGCATATTAAATGGCTAAATCCTGGCGTATTAAATGGCTAAATCCTGGCATATTAAATGGCTAAATCCTGACATACTGAGGTGTTAAATCCTGGCATATTAAATGGCAAAATCCTGGAATATTGAGGGGTTAAATCCTGGCATATTGAATGGTTAAATCCTGGCATATTAAATGGGTAAATCCTGGCATATTAAATGGCAAAATTCTGGCATATTGAGAGGTTAAATCCTGGCATATTTAATTTCGAAATCCTGGCATATTAGATGGCGAAATCCTGGCATATTGAGGGGTTAGATCCTGGCATATTAAAGAGTTAGATCCTGGCATATTAAAGGGTTAACTCCTGGCATATTAAATGGCTAAATCCTGGCATATTAAATGGCTAAATCCTGGCATATTGAGGGGTTAAATCCTGGCATATTAAATGGCTAAATCCTGGCATATTGAGTGGCTAAATCCTGGCATATTAAATGGCTAAATCCTGGCATATTGAGTGTCTAAATCCTGGCATATTGAGGGCTAAATAGTGGCATATTAAATGGGTAAATCCTGGCATATTGAATGGCTAAATCCTAGCATATTAAATAGCTAAATCGTGGCATATTAAATGGCTAACTACTGGCATACTGATGGGCTAAATCCTGGGATATTGAGGGGTTAAATCCTGGCATATGAAATGGCTATATCCTGTGATATTGAGGGGTTAATTCCTGGCATACTAAATGGCTAAATCCTGGGATATTGAGGGGTTAAATCCTGGCATATTAAAAGGCTTAATCCTGGAATATTGAGGGGTTAAATCCTGGCATATTAAAAGGCTTAATCCTGGAATATTAAGGGGTTAAATCCTGGCATATTAAACGGCTAAATCCTGGCATATTGAGGGGTTAAATCCTGGCATATTGAATGGCTAAATCCTAGCATATTAAATAGCTAAATCGTGGCATATTAAATGGCTAACTACTGGCATACTGATGGGCTAAATCCTGGCATATTAAAGGGTAAATCCTGACATATTAAAGGGTTAAATCCTGGCATATTAAATGGCAAAATCCTGGCATATTAAAGGGTTAAATCCTGGCATATTAATGGGTTAAATCCTGGCATATTAAAGGGTTAAATGCTGGCATGTTACATGGCTAAATCCTGGCATATAATGGCGGTAAAAATATGCCCCTCATGAAAAAATTTCTGCGGATGCCCATGCCCATGCCACATTTATTAAATAATCAAAGTAACTTGAAAAAGGAGACTTAGATAGGGAGAAGATAGTAGAAGTGAATAGGTGAGCTGGACAGCTAGAACTGCTTCAAAACATTTGATTTCTGTTTTATGTTAGTCACATGTTACTAATTGCTCCTCACATTTCACATGTCCACATGTGTTACTGTAGACAGTTCCAAGTTACTGTGACTTACACCACTTAAGTCTGGCTTTCTTTCAGATCACTCTGTAGTGACTGTGCTCTTAAACCTATGTAATATCTAGAGTGGCATAGAAGGATGTAAGGGTATTGGAGTTGTTTTCCTAGATTTCACAGAGGCCTTTATTATAGTCGACCATGGCATTCTGATGATTAAATTCAATTACACTGCTAGAGGTGATCAGATGTCTCCGGTTTACATTATTAATTAACGCCCCATGGTGTGAACAAGTATGCAGGTGATACCACAACTTATACAAACAAGCCTACCCGAAACACAGTTTTAAGCTGTATTAAAGGATCGTTTTTCAAAAGGTTAAAATGTTGATCACAAAAAACTATTATTAAACACGTACAAAATGGTGTCCATAATGACATAACTCCCCAATTAAAAATCAAGACCAAATGAAGCTACAAATATTCTGCGTCAGTTGAGACAGGATCATAGTGTCACTTTTGGTCTCCATAGTTATAAACTATTACCCAACCTATAATCTATAGTTGGTGTACTGGCTGGCAAAATCCTGCTTACATCCATGCTACAATTGCAAATACCAAACACTGACTATGAAGACATATTATATGCATCTTTGCCACAGACCCATTTCCACAAAACACAACTCTCTGCACGTTTCACTTTGTTCTTCAATGCAATTGCTCTGCAAAATCTAAAACTAATTAAACTGGCAAAAACCCAAGTTCATAACCACTTTTTCGTGAAGCTCCCCTTTGTTTTAATTCATGTTTGAACACTTTGTATTGTATAAGCTCCTCCAGACTAGGGTTGCCACTTTTTATCAAAAAAATACCTGCCGTGCCATTGTGTCCACAGACATAACAATACAGTGAATCTAATACCAGCTCTACCCCACAGATACTTAAAGCAGGAGAAATATCAATGTATTTATGGTAAAAGACTCGAAAATATAAATAAATAATAAATAAATACATTCTCTATGAACCATCAATTAATCTTCTTCATTACAAAACTACTTTGACTAATAATGAACAAATAAAATAATGTGTATATATACGCAGAACATTTCACATTACCATTAACTTTAAGTTATAGTTATCCCATGAGACACAGTGAGAAGGGTCAATACATTAGATAGTTTAAGGTCTTCCAAACATGCTATCAAAGCTTATGAGTTACACTGCTGGTTTAACACTACAAAGCCCAGGTTACAGTGATTGTAAAAAAGTCAAGGGCAGTGTTAGGTTGGTGGGGGATTGCAATGTGTGCAGGAACTGAGAGAAAGTTGTCTAAATCAGACAGTACAGCTGAACCAAAAAAGTTCCAGGTGCAAAAGTTTCTGGCACCCCTGGGAGAATTTCAGCAGTCCACCCGAATGTAGTGGGAAACAGCTGCTGTAGAATGCAGAACCTGGCCAATAACAGCACAGAACTGCTACAATAGATATGTAGCTCTGCTGTACAGAATGCCTTCAGATGCAATCTGTCTGCAGCAGGGGCGTCACTAGGGTTGGTGTCACCCGGTGCGGAACTTCATGGTGTCACCCCCCTGGATTTCCTCCATACAATGGCAAACAGATTCCTTAGTAATGCCAGTTAGATGGCCTATTAACTATGCCACACACAGGAGCCCAATAACTTATGCAACACCAGAGCCACATAATGTATGCCACACCAGAGCCCCACTATTTATGCCTCACCTCTGCCCAATTAATTATGCCACACACACAGGTGCCCCATAATCATGCCACACACACGTGCCCCATAATTATGCCACACAAAAGAGTCCCTTAATTACGCCACACATGGGGCCCAATAAATATGCCACACACAAGTGCCCCATAATTATGCACACATGGGACCGCCATTAATTATGCAACACACAGGAGCCCCACGAGGTGACAATTGTACAATTATAGATACCAATAATATTGTGCCAGTCAGATACCAGTAATATTGTGCCATTCAGATACCAGTAAGATTGTGCCACTCAGAGCCCAGTAATAGTGTGCCACCCAGATACCAGGAATATTGTGCCATTCAGAGCCCAGTAATATTGTGCCAGTCAGATGCCAGTAATATTGTGCCACTCAGAGCCCGGTAATTTTGTGCCAGTCAGATACCAGGAATATTGTGTCATTCAGAGCCCAGTAATATTGTGCCAGTCAGAGCCCAGTAATATAGTGCCAGTCAGAGCCCAGTAATATTGTGCCAGTCAGAAACCAGTAATAGTGAGCAAGACAGAGCCCAGTCATATTATGACAGTCAGAACCCAGTAATATTGTGCCAGTCAGAGCCCAGTAATATTGTGCCAGTCAGAGCCCAGTAATATAGTGCCAGTCAGAGCCCAGCAATATTGTGCCAGTCAGAGCCCAGTAATATTGTGCCAGTCAGATCCCAGTAATAAAGTGCTCATTTTAAACCACCCTCCTCCCCCCTTCCCCATTACTTACCGAGTAGCTGTTGCTCAGTGTCCCCGGACGGACGCCTCCTCCGTGCAGTCTTCCCTCCTGCATGGAGGAGGGAAACACAGTCACCGGATGTGACGTAACGTCACATCCAGTTGCTGTGAAATTTTTTTTTCTTTTTTCCGGCAGCCAGCGGATGCCAGGAAAAAAAAAAAAGTTAAGCGGCGCAATGCGGGGGGTGCCGGCAGCACCAGTGTCACCCCCGCTGGAGGTGTCACCCGGTGCAGTGTGCTACCCCCTCGGAACGCCACTGGTCTGCAGTATGTTCAGTACTTGCTATCAAAATACTGTAATGGAGTTTTTTCTACATATACATTTCATCCAGGATGTACCAGAAGGTCATGGTTGCATTGTTTTTAACAACTTTTTATTACTGAAGAGATTAAAAGCTCAACATATTGGGTATCTTTCAATGTACCAAATCCTCAGGTGGCAGCTGAGTCTGTTATATTATATACTCTCAGCATGAGTTAAAGAATAATAATAGTAATCATAATAAAGAATTATTTATTATAAATGGTAAAACTCATTGGTTGGTAACTTATTTTATTCTTGGATAAGAGAACCTGGTATGTGTTACTGTAGGCCACTGTCTTAAGTTTTGTGATGGTCAGGTATAAGTTCTGTGATGGTCAGGTATAAGTTCTGTGACAGTCAGGTATAAGTTCTTTGATGGTGAGGTATAAGTTCTGTGATGGTGAGGTATAAGTTCTGTGATGGTGAGGTATAAGTTCAGTGACAGTCAGGTATAAGTTCTGTGACGGTGAGGTATAAGTTCTGTGACGGTCAGGTATAAGTTCTGTGACGGTCAGGTATAAGTTCTGTGACGGTCAGGTATAAGTTCTGTGACGGTCAGGTATAAGTTCTGTGACGGTCAGGTATAAGTTCAGTGACAGTCAAGTATGAGTTCTCTGACGGTCAGATATAAGTTCTGTGATAGCTCCTCCAGTAGAAGGCATTGCACCAAAGCGTTGGGCTGCTTTTCCGCTGGGTATATACATTTTTCCTAGTCTTAGCTATTTTGCTGTTTTTTGCATTTTTTGTATACATATGTATACATATGATGGTTAGGTATAAGTTCTGTGACGGTCAGGTATACGTTCTGTGATGGTCAGGTATAAGTTCTTTGATGGCCAGGTATAAGTTCTGTGACGGTTAGTTATAAGTTCTGTGACGGTCAGTTATAAGTTCTGTGATGGTCAGGTATAAGTTCTGTGACGGTCAGGTATATGTTCTGTGACGGTCAGGTATAAGTTCTGTGACGGTCAGGTATAAGTTCTGTGATGGTCAGGTATAAGTTCTGTGAATGTCAGGTATAAGTTCTGTGACAGTCAGGTATAAGTTCTGTGACAGTCAGGTATAAGTTCTGTGACAGTCAGGTATAAGTTCTGTGAATGTCAGGTATAAGTTCTGTGACAGTCAGGTATAAGTTCTGTGATGGTCAGGTATAAATTTTCCCTAATCTTGACTTGAAGAGTAATTTTAATCTGTTTGTAGAATGATAACTTGCAATACAGCATAACAACCTAAAAACTGTAAAGTCAAGATGCTGCTCCTCAGAGAAATGAATGACAGAATTCCCTTTTACACTGTAATCTGTGATAAATAGCTTGAAGACTCTACACAGTCCCGGAGAGAGGAATCAACTCTATCTACAGTGGGTTTTTTGTCCATACAAAGACTCTGATGCACTGTCTTGTCTAGATGCAGGATCCCAAGATGTGGAAGTAACACGTATTTGCTTTCATTGCGAGTAAGAAGGAAATGGGATCTCACAGGAATCCTATATTCCCAGCCATTCCCTTACTAGGCGTTGATGGCATAAAAAAAAGGATACATTGCTCAGGTTTTATACAATATCTGACAAATAACATAATTATAGTTTCATAGCAAATGATTTCATAAACCAAGGAACAACCATTCGTGTTGTGCTATTCCCATGGTCACAAGATGTATTTATGTTATAAGCTGTGCTCCACAACAAAATTAACCCCATATAGCATCTGTATGTTGGGCCTTTTATCATAGATGACTAGAACATTGGCAGCATGAAGCAGTCTTGATTTGGCAGTCTATTTCTCCGTCACCTCATAGACAAACATCTGCATTTCCCTACGTGCATGTCCTAACAGCCATTTCAAACTTCCGTACAAGAGATACAAATAGATATCTGTTACACTGAGATGTATTTTACATAGCAGTAACAATTCGCGCAGTGCTTGGTACAGAGCATAGGAGGAAACTATGTCAGACTAGGTTAGACGAACAGATATTGACCAATGTGTGAGGTAGGGAATAAATGCTTTTATGATTATACTCTAGAGGGCGTGGGGGCCAGGTGACACACAAAGGGAGTGAAAATGTAAAAGTGTATATGTACGTAATCTAAGCACTGAGGATCATTTGTCTTATAAATCGTAAATGTCATTAATGGAGGTATATGCACTTGTGTGTTGTGTAAAATCTACACAGTACGGAAAAGTATTTGGATAGTGTGTTTACATGATTCAGAAGTATCTAAGACATTTCCTAACCAGGGCTGCACTGGCCTACTGGGATACCGGGAGATATTCCTGAAGCCTGCCTGCTCTAGGGGTGGCTGAATCCTGCTGATTGGTCCACTTTTATCACTTTGCACCAGAATTAGGTCTTACATTGTGTTGGCTAATCTAAGTTTATCATTTTAAAACTCAATGTCTAAACTGCATTTCCTATTCATTTTGCAACTCATTTTGTTTGTTTTTTTGTGTCTACCAAACCCCAAACTTTTGAACAGTTGTATATGTTAAATGAGTTGTTCACATGGCATTGCAAAACCATTATTATATAATAGTATTACTATAAATACAAATGAAATACATGTAAATAACATAGCTAAATGTATTTCTTATAGTGAAATTAAATATCATAGTAAAGAAGATGGTAGCAAAGGATTAATTCTTATATACAACTATTCTAATATTTCAACCTATCAATTCATGTTTTGAACTTATTAAGTTTCTGCAAGATTATTTTAATTCCATCATGTTTATATTTTCTATTAATGTGGGTTAAGTTTAGTATAAATTATTTACCTGCATTTAGATGTATTATACATTCTAATGCTTAGACATTATGGAGGTCATGTATAAGCATGGCGCACATACAGATTGCACCAAATACTGGCAAATTTCATCACTCTACGCTATCTACGCCTGCATGTGAGCGCCAGCGCAGTCTAGGTATAAAAAAAATCAGGCGCTTAAATGAGACTATGCAACTCCACCCCAGAAATGCCACTTACATGCCTCCAAACTGTTCCGCTTTGTGCCTAGCCTTGTCTTATATCTAGGATAGCCTTATACCTATCCCATGCATGCTTAAACTCCTTCATATATGAACCTCTCATCCACCACCCTCTCAGTAAAGTAATATTACTTTTCTGGACACAAAAAAAAAAAAAAACGTTAAAATATTTCCAGCCTTATCAAAAGCTTGAGGTGGACCCCAAATATATGTATATAACTAGCTGCATGTATACTTACATGAACTTTTTAATATTATATTCAACTATTTTCATATGTAATGAAAATGATATTGAAAAATTGTTAATTTCTTATTTTTATTACGTTTCCCTGCACCCACATTGCACCTAAAGGTCTTAACACAGCACTATACAGTACCCACAGCACTTGGCTTGTACTCATATTGCACCCATACGATTTGGCATGCTGCAGTATAAATTTGCCCACCAGAACATACCACAGTGTCACTTTGTCCCAGTGAACTGCCCCTGCAGAACATGACACAGTGTCACTTTCCCCCATAGTACACGTTATTTTGCCCCACAGTCACACAGGTAGCGGGGGCCCATGGGGCAGCTGCCCCGTTTGCCCCCACATTTTTTTTTTGTTGTTTTTTGTGCAGGGGTCGCAGGGCGGCCGGGCCCCTGGAGTGACGGGCCCGGTCGCAGCTGCAACCTCTGCACCAGTGGTAGGTACGCCACTGGCAGAAATTCCAAAATCATTTTATTCACCTTAATTTGGATTTATATAGGGGGGGAATTTTTTTTTTTAATTTACTCTCACTTTAGTCTGCTCCGGTAGTAGAACAATTGTTTAAAATTTGTTTATCACAGGCGGGTATTCTCTACAGGTCAATTCAATTTTATTTCTGATCATAATTTGCGTCTGTGATCAGGATAGTAATTCCCACATGTGTTTTCCATGGTTCCAAGAAGATGAATCCCAGACCATCATTATTGCTCAGTAAGGGTATATTGGCTGCTTTAAGAAATGTTTGATGTTTATTTCCAAACCCTGACATTTCCAAAAAATGGGAAGGAATCTGTGCATTGTAATAAGTTAAAAAAAAAAAAGCAGAATACCTACTGTTGCCAGGTAACAGCATCTACTGTTTTGCCAGCCATCTTCATGAACCTGTAATAAAACAGTAGAAAATTGTCATTAGTTTTAGATAAAATGAACATTTATTACATGTACCATACAAAAAGCTCTACTGACAGCACCCCCTAAGTCCACCTGTCAGCATGCTGTGATGAAACAGACCCACTGTACTGTCGGTGCTAAAACTGCTGCATTGAAATAGCGGCAAAGAATCATCCTATTCTGAAGCTAAGTTTGTCTCTTAGACGTGCACAAAGGTTAACTCAATGTGCACTGATGACCAAATTGGTGATTGCGAATTACAGACAGCTTTGGGGCACATCGTTCACACATCTGGACTTGAATGTCGAGCTACCCAGGTAGCCCTGATCTGCCTCCGAATATGTTTGCGGTTTGGAAATCATATTGAATTACACGCCAATCTGGCGAACCCAAATGCAGCCAAAACATGTCCGAAATGCATCGAAGTGAAGTGGTCAAACACCCCATTATATTCTATGCGAGATTTTGCACACACAAAAAGTTTAACGAAAAGAATCTGAAATTCTACTGAAAAAACTAAACACCCATAGGTAGGGTTGCCACCTGGCCGGCCGGTAAAAAATTGTCATCAGGCCAATGTTAAGTCTATGGAGACAGTACCAAGGACGGTATTTATTTTTTTTTGAAGAAAAGGTGGCAACCCTACCCATAGGTAATAGGTGCAGGTTAATGAAATCAATACAATTGATAGGTGCAATCAACTGAAATCTAATCACTGTCGAGGAAGGTTTGCATAAATAATGAGCACAACCCCAGACCACCATATGAGAGCAGGGTTAGCACACTGCAGCACAAAAAGACAGCATCAAAATGTAAACAAATGGCAAGGCGGGATCAGGGAAGGAAGGGACCAGGATAGTGGTAGCAGGAGAGGGGAGAAGTCAAGGCCTAAGAGGTACCAGCAGAGTTCTCAGTGAAAAGAGGACAAGCTAGAGGAGTGAAAGTGAACTCTGGTAGAAATTTATGGATGCTGTTAATACAGCTGGAGAGAATAGGAGGTGCATGGAAGTGGTAAGAAAAAGATAAGTGGATTTAAACATGTATACACTGTAGGCATGATGTCACATCACACTGAACTCTCACCTGTACTTCATGTAACTTATGTATTAGTTATGTCAAAGATAGACAGGAATCTACACTGATGGGGAATGTTGCACATGGCTGTGCATGTCATTATGGGTGCCACACATGTAGAAGCTGCAAGGGTGTATGTTGAGAACTGTAGCTGTACAAAGCATGTAAGCTGGAGAGGAAGTAGACAGGCAGCACATATGCAGCAATTAACATGTACAGATGAATGCTGCAAGTAGCTAAGGGCCATGAAGGTTACAGTACAAAGTTGCAGTGCATATCAATGTCTGTGTGTCAGTAGAACTGTACATCTGTGGTGACACATCTACATATGAGTGTCTATAAATGTATATATGCATCAATATGTGCATACACACATGTAGAGAAAGACAGACGTATGTGTGTAAATGGGATAACATGTACAGATGATTAATGATAGTGTATCCATTGCAATGTTCTCCCACACAGTGATTATGCAGGGTATCAGAAATCTCACATTCTCATGCTGCCCGTGGTTCCCCGTGAAGCTTGGTGGGGGTGTAGCTACACCTCTCACCCAGTGAACTCCACCCCCTCCACCGGCAAGCTTCTTTTTTATTTTTTTGCCGCACACCCCTAAGGCCAGCCCTGAACACAAGTGTGAGGCTAGAGCTGAACACTACAGTTGTCTTTTGCAATACAAGTACACTAAATTGGAGTTGTAGCCTGCTTGCTTCTTGCATACCACTGATCAGTGCACGTTGGGTAGCCAAAAATCTATGGTGTTCATGGTGAAAAATGTTCCAATCGGAACACTCTGATGATTCAATCTCCAGGCAGCTGAACTGCTGATTCAGACTCATTTGTGAAGATATGTGAAATTTGGCTAAAATGTTATACCTGAATTCAATTTGGGACCAATTGGTGTATATTGGGTGGAAAATATAGCATAAACAGGAATCTGCTGTCCCGTTGTCTCTGAGACTGAATTATGGCAGGACTGGTAGCTGAGACCAGACTGTGGCAGGACTGGTGGTTGAGACCAAACTGTGACAGGACTGGTGGCTGAGACCAGGCTGTGGCAGGACTGGTAAGTGAGACCAGACTGTGGCAGGACTGGTAGCTGAGACCAGACTGTGGTAGGACTGGTAACTGAGACCAGACTGTGGCAGGACTGGTAACTAAGACCAGACTGTGGCAGGACAGGTAACTGAGACCAGACTGTGGCAGGACTGGTAACTGAGACCAGACTGTGGCAGGACTGGTAACTGAGACCAGACTGTGGTAGGACTGGTAACTGAGACCAGACTGTGGCAGGACTGGTAACTGAGACCAGGCTTTGGCAGGACTGGTAGCTGAGACCAGGTTTTGGCAGGACTGGTAGCTGAGACCAGGCTCTGGCAGGACTGGTAGCTGACACCAGATTGAGATAGAACTGGCAGCTGACACCTGACAGCAGACTGAGATAGGAATGGTATCTCTGACCAGTACTGTCTCAGGCCGGTCTCTGCTTCCAGTCCTTTCTAAGGTTCCACCCGGTCCTGCGCAATGCATTATAAAGTACAAACAGACCCCACATTATTCCCTGTAATAAGACTCCTCCCTGCTCTGGTATCCCAGGTTGTGAGACCCATCAAGATGAACATCCCCATCACACTTTAAAATAATTTTGTGTTGGAAGTCTGCTTTTGTGGCAGGTAATGACACTTTCTACAAGGTTTTGGTTTAACAGTTCGAAACGGCTGCATTGAACAGTCAACATTCTGTCGCAACATTCTGCCGCTGTTAACTGACCACAGAAAACTGTCATAGACACAGCTTTTAATACCAGGAGATCATTTATGAAAATGTAAAACATCAAATAATATTTTTCTGTTGATATTTAGACTTTCAAGGGCCTCTGTGAAAAGGGAAAATCAGGCTCTGTTTTGGATTCCATGTCTCAGAAAAGAGGATACATATTTAGTCCTACGTGTAATATTTGCTTTAGTACACATAACATCTGCTTCAATTATCAGTGCTATATGGCTATATGGATGGAATAAAAAAAAGAAACAGAATTTAACAGTGTCCAGTGCATGACCTTACATTGGAACAAATCACATAACTACAACATATCTGATTATACATTGAAATCGGAATGTGCATAATCTAATAAAACCTTACATAAATTGGTGTGTTTGAAGACAAATCATTGGGGAAAAATGTAAAACTGAATATTGGCTCAGCAGTAGGATGGAGTGCAGCACAAGCTGTAAGCCAAACCCAAGGGTCAAAGCTCACATGTTCATTGTCTAGTATTGCACACTGCGGAAAACCCAAATGTCTAGTTGACAAAAGAAAGTTCCCCTCGTACACCTGGCCTTCAAAGGCAAATTAATTATCATTCCAAAATTCAAATGGATATTCCAGAGTATCCTTAGGTGATTTCAAAGTATTCCACAGAACCATACTAGAGTTCCTGTAGAACACTTGTTGGCTGGCTTTTACAAATTAAGGGCAAGGACATCCAAATGGTCCCAGAAAATAGTGGGCGGAAAGGAACAAAACATTTGAAACACACCCACCCCCATTAAATTCATGGCTGGCCTTGTCCTATTTTGGATTTAACAGAAGTGGCTATAATGACCCTGGTAGAACAAGTAAGAAAGGTTCAAGGCAGGCCCAGTTATGTCAAAGGTTTGCAAGTGCAATTATGGGGGTCACTGAGAGCAAGCATCCTGGTGGCCACAGCAATCTGTTATGAAGCCACCTTACCCAAAACCCATTTGTGGCTGTATTAGCCACAGGAAGAGAGCATCTGAGAACTACTGATCGCAATGTCTTGCAAATGTCACACAGTCTTTACGAGGAAGACTTTCTTTTGCCAACTAGAGATTGTGGTTTTGCGCAGTGTGCAATACTAGTCAATGAACATGCCTATATGTAACTACAGGCTCTGAATAAATGATAAACGTGATCACTGTGTGACATTTGCAACACACTCTAAAGAAAATGGTAACCAATTAAATCTGTCCAATTAACTTTGTATGGTAATCGTGCACAAAGTATGAAGTGTAAATACAGCACCATTAACTGAAGGACAAAGCATTTACAGGTTTCCACCTGCCATAGTGTATATCGATCTTGCATTAATGCTCCATGTAGCTCTATCAGGACACAAAGTTGTTGTTTAGAACCTTGGTCAGACCTCCATTCGTCCTGGGTTGGACGAAGTAAGAGTTGATTCTAGATTCTGAACAATATCTCTGCCCCATGATATGGAGCAAAGAGGACACAATAAGGTACTTTATTTCTATTTTTTTCATGAAAGCATTTCTACTTAAAATGTGTAATTATACATGAATGACTGTATTGCCTGCAGCTGTCCTTTAAGTGTGACCATGCAATTAGACTTTATTTAGAAACTATCTGGCAGCCTACAAGATTTAAAGTTATTCCTACGTGGAACTAGGCACAAGCACAATAATTAGGATTTAGTTATCTATGAACAATAGGGATATGTTTATTTATTTTTCTAGTCAGCTAGATTTTCCACTGACTAATATGAGAGCCAGTTTTGTAGTTTACGTATAGATGGTCTATTTACTAAACTGTGAACTGTGAAAAACCAACACCCAATTTGCAAAAAGCAGGCATTATTTTTACAGTTCGTTTCCAACATCAATAGTGTTGACTGTTTAGGTAATAGACCCCACTATGTCGATCCTGTAGAGCATGCAATGTTACCATCTTAAGTCATCACAACTTTGTAAGAAAAAATAGTTTTCTGCGATAAAATAGGATTACTTACTTGTTACTGATGTTCTCCGCATATCTACTCTTTTGAAGCAATTTTGCCGCACTGCCGTAGACTTGGTAACCACTGACGCTGTACAATTTTAACAGGGAGCGTAGACTCATGTGTCTGCCAACATCATCCCCTTTTCCCCAAACGCGTCGATCCCATGTTTACCGCCTTCAGTTTCACCTTTGACCGGCTGTTGGACCAAGGGGATCTGAAGATAAAGCGGAGTATGTGGGTAAGTGCAGGTTTGTAGAGATGATCAATGCAGAGAACACCAGCCACAAGTAATGATAAAATAGGAGATTTCATCTATTCGTTCAGCATGTCCTATTTTTGCGTTTATGGTTCTTTCGCTGATAAAAGTTCACAAAACATATCGAATAATTGTTTTTGAACACAAACGTTAATTTTAAACAACCTACTAGACAAACAAATAAAAATAAACAATCTATAACCAAGAGGCAACATTTACAGGTAACAAAATGCATCGTGCATAAAGAACAGATATTTGGCGCAATCACTGTTAAAATAAATGAAATGTACCTGTTAAAGGGACTTTGTTTTTACTGTTAATGCAGGGAATAATAAAATATTGAAAATAATCTATAAATTGTATTTGCAAAATTGCATGGAAATGCCTAAATTAGGAGAAATGTGCAGTTTTTAAAGTGCCCATTGAGTCGCCGGTTTATGACATCACTTGTGACTTGATATGCAAATTACTTGGTTTTCAGTGGGAAATGTGTAATTTGCAGAAGCAATGCTTAGGTTTATATGCTCCCGTTTTGGAACTATGGGGTTATGTATGAAAGTCACACATGCAGAAGGAGCGCCAAACTGTGGAGCTATTGCTACATGCGCCAAAAAATGTGTATAAAGCTAATTCGTGAACGATGTGTGGAGCATGTAGTGTCGGCACAGTCTCAGTACAAAAGACATTTAGGAGTTATAAAAGCATCTTTAAGCTGGTAGGGAATTTCTACCACATCCTATCAAAAGGAATGAGTAGTGTACAAAGTTCAGTTCTGATGTAAAAAGGGTTATACAGAAAAAGTAATCGCTGTCATACATAATGACTTAAATTAGAGACATACTGACTCTTCAAAAAAAATCTCCCTGCCACTTCATCCCATTGGACTGAAAGATACTATTTACAGTGTTCAAAGCTATTCTGAGCTCATATTCTGTGTTTTATTTACATGTATTTATTTTGCTTCTAGTAAACCGTAAAGAATGCTCTTGTATCGCAGCACATCAAGTTTTAAATGCCTTGGATTTTTTATTCTAATAAGTCAAAATAAAGCCTCAGTCCAACAATTCTTGAAACACATCAGCTTGGCCTACAGGAAAAGAAGCATGTGTTCTAAAGGCAAACATTAGCAACAAGTACAGATCCATGAACAGATCTGCCAAAACAGTGATTTGTGAGTTCATTAGTTAGGTAATAACTGCTGGCTCTAGGAGCTCAGTATAACAATAAAGAACCAATGTTAACTAGTCTAGTTTAAAACTAGATGACAGATGAGGGTCAGCAGGGATTATGTCTGTGTCCTATCACATTTGGAAGTTAATAAATGTACCAGACTATAAAGTCATGGAGGATATATGATTCAGTGCACACCAGAAGTTTAGTTATGCAAATCTGAGTTGAATGATGTGCACCATAGTCACTCATTCTTCAGTATGCAGCACACTCTCTAGGTATATAGCCGGCTAGTAATAAGATTAGGGTCTAAATTTCATCTCCTTTACTCATTAGGGATATGTTTTGATTATTTTTGTTCTCTTTTTCTACGAAACACATTTTTGCAAATGTCAATGTATATGTATTTTATATTTCTTATGTGTGTATATACTATTTTTCTAATAAAATGAATTTATTATTGAAATATTTGAATATTGAAGGAAAAATAAGAAACATTTAAAAAATAAAAAAATGTTGAATGCCATTCCTGGGGATTCCTCACAGTGTGCTAATTTATGTTTGTTTGTTTAGTATTACACTGTATTTCATTCAGTGGTTATTATCAACATGTAGACTTCTATCTCAGGGATAATATATCCAAAATCAGATTAAACAATCAACTAATCAGAGGCAGAGTCACATCACCACAAGATCCGAGGTAGAAGAGACAGGATTATTTTTATTGTTCAGAATGAACAGAACTGAAGAAAGTAGCGTGAACCATTATGGCTTGATCCTATACTCAGGGCATTGACACAGGTGGAATGCTTGCTCATCAGTTGGAGGAAGCAGGTGTGATAAAGCAAACATCAATTGATCTGCCCCAACCTTGCCGATTCCATTAACATTCTGGGCTCAGCTTCACAGACAAAGTCCTGCACCAGGAACCATATTCTAAATTTTAACTTTCATTTTGGAGTTTAGATCCCAGCAGTAACTGAGTGAGTAATTTTCTCACATAACTCTTTTAAGAGTAACTTTCATCCAGCAATAACAAATTGTAGCCAGGACCACAGAACGCAAGGGAGTAAGGAAGAAATAAATCTCTACTTAATGGCGATACCATTGTTCATTCAGCTTTCTAGTAACTGTGTAATTCAACCTACTTTCTTCAGTAGTCACAGTGGCCTAGAGTGTTGTTATTTTTTTAAACAAATTAAAACAATCCCTAAGAAGACAAAGTAGGTTTTCCACATTGCTGAACGTGTAGAAGCAAAGAGCCAGTATACATGTTAAGAGCAAGTTATAGTATTGATGGTTTACCACATATTATAATAATTAGATTTGACAATAACATGCATATTAAAGAGCCACAAAACTTTAGCAGAAGTAAAAAACAATTTTAAGATGTCCCCACCACGGTGTGAAATGGTATGAGCCACTTAATTCCCAAAACCTCTTGCAGTTTATGCCCTGTATGTGCATGCAGATGTGAGCACACCATACCTCTCATTAGATCAATAGAGCTAGAAAGTATACCATCTCCTATTTCAGTCAAAATCTGAGTATCACTTACTGCAGAGAGGTACAGTCAACAACTTATTTAAGCATGCAGGTTCCATTTATGGGGGGAAACAGTATGGGCTCTATTCATGAAACAGGTAAAAGACAAGAGAATTGCAAGCTTAAGGCCAAAGTAGGTGAGCTGAACAAAAATCCCCAGTACAGCTATACTTCTAACTCTGCTATTTTGGGCTTAATATTGCAGTTCCCTTGTCAATTCTTTGAAATTCCCAGCAGTTCCCTCTTCATGAATAAAAAAAAGTCCCTTTTATCTTCAAGAGTGAATTCTTTCAGTGCCATTAATAAACATATACTGTACTTCAAAAAAAAAAACAAGAAGGGCATAAAGCATCTTGTTTTGTTTGTCCTATGACATTAGTTGGCCACAGTCTATTAAAAAAAATACATAGAATACAAACAGCATTCTGAGGTAATCTTCAGCTTTTATTCAGTGTATCAACCAAATCCTGTTATGGGGTCTTAGTGTAACAGCAAACAACATAAAATAACATGTTTCACGCCCTCCAAATGAGGAAGCATACTAACCTCCCTAATTACATACTCGCATGTGCAGGTGTGCCAATCCTACCAGTGAAACTGATGTATATCAAGCCTCTTGGGAAATTCATATCACAGGTTTATCTTGTTGATACACACACAAACTACACACACAATAATAAATATAAAAAAAACAATTGTGTTACTTATTATACCAAAAACATTGATGAAGTGCAATAAAGCACAATCAAATATTAAACTCATGTATTATGCTTGTATCATTTATAAATATTAATATAAAGGTGGTGAGATTTACACTGCAATAAAATGTGAAAACCACTCATATCATATTCATGTAATTTGACATTTATGAGAGATTGAGCAAATAATTGATTATAAGAGGTACGAATATGTGTTTGACATAATGAGCAACTTTTTTTTGTATTTAAAATAGTGTGTATCATTTATATTTATTACGATCATAAATCTATAACATGAAATGATCAAGGTGCTTGATATTCGCATTTGTTTGCACACCTGCAAATGGGAGTATACAATTAGGTGCATCATTGTATATGGCTACTGCACCAAATAAATCAACTTAGAGCTATATATTGACAGTAAACGTAAAGCCATATGCCAATAAGCGAATGTAGAACAGTTTGGTACATACCCATCGAGAAGTAGAAGAACATTCTTCTTTGGTCTTCCAATATTCGGTCCATACAAATTAGCTCTAGAGTAGGTACGAATAGACTGCAGCAAGTTCTTTAGTTGGATATAGTCCTTTCCTAATTGGCTGCCATTAACAGCTCGGGTATTCAAGGTTCTGTAATTGTTGGGCTCTGTGAAAAGATTATTATTATTCATTGATTAAACCTAAACATATTATCATTATGAATTTGCATATAGAAAGTGACACACATCTGTAATTATAACAAAATATCACCATTTAATTGTAAAATTTGGCATTCATAAAAATATATATGTGTGTGTGTGCGCGTGTAGATATAAACATACTACTCTAATTTAAATGAATTTTTATATTCTTTTGTTGACACAAATGTTACAGTAACAGTTTTTGCTTTGTTTTATTGAATATTTTCCATCTTTTATCACTGGTGATAAACATGTAATGTGCTTTCTGATTATCACAGCTAGGGGTGAGAAGAGGTAAGTATCTCATCTGCAGCACAGTTGTCTATTTAAGATGTACTTCAAAAATATGTCTCTTTCAATTAAGTCTGTAATTTGAAATTTTTACATTCCTAATGCACATAAAAAGGGACAAGTGGATAAAGTGAGAAGGGCCAGACAGTCGTTGAATACGTAATAACTCTTATCTGCTGCGTTTCACAACCAGCTTTTCTTGCCTTACTTCATTGCCTAGCCCTTCAGCAAACATTTGACTTGGAGCCAAAGACTAAGAATTCAGAGGATGACTGTATCCAGCTGGAAGGCATTTACAGCATCTTCTCTTCCAAAATGTCAATCATTTTTTTATATCCTTTATATCCTGGTCTTGCGTTCTCCCTTTTTTTCATTATTATTAGCTAGCTCTGATTTCCCGTGTTGTCAGAGAGGGTCATCCTCACTAATTGCTTCTTGATTTTATAATGATAATTATAAAAATGTATATATTGATTAAAACTGGAATACCTATATTCTAAAGATGTTTTAGTATGCAGCTTCCACTGGGAGTAAAAAAAAAACCATCATAAAAAGAAAGGCCCTGGAATTAAGCATTGATGAAAGGGCTACATGACTGAGCATGGAAGAGTCCTCAGAGATATATGTGGTAGTTACATATTGCACATTCTAGGAAAGCCCTAGTAAGCAGTTCTAAAGTGGATTATGATGACATACAGAGCACAGGGTTTCGGTTATTTAAGACTAGATTTGTTTTATCATGGGGCGGGGTTGTCGCATATTCAATAACAACCCTGACAGTAAGCATTGATAAAAAGATATGCTGCCTGGGGCGGAAAAACAAAATGCTGCCCCCCCCCCCCCCCCCCGCAACTTCCTCTATGCAAAATTATATTAAAAACTGTATTGATCTGAGTATTGACACACTATGATTGAAATTTGTACCCTAAATGTTTGTGGATTCAAAATGTACAATATTTGAACAAGTCATGTTATAGATCAGTGGCCACATGTTATCTTTTGGGAACACAGCCTATTTTCATAATAATGTTTGTTTTACCATTTCTTTCTTTTCACTTCGTGGGTGAGCTCTTAGAAAAAAACATTTTATTTTTATATGCCCACCAAAGCATTTCTTATATACATAATAAACTATTTTTTTTCAAGGAGCTCACCCATAAGGTGAAAAGAAAGTAATGGTGAAACATTATTATGATAATACCCTGTGCAAATCCTTAAAACATAATGCGACCTATAACAAAATCCAGATAGATATAGGCAATGTCAGAGGAGTTAACCCCAGGGTGGCGAGACCGATATAGGCAGTGTCAGTGGAGTTAACCACTTGGGTGGCTAGACAGATATAGGCAGTGTTAGATGAGTTAACCCCCTGGGTGGCAAGACAGACATAGGCAGTGTCAGATGGGTTAACCCCTTGGGAGGCTAGACAGACATAGACAGTGCCAGAGGCATTAACCCCTTGGTTCGCTAGACAGATATAGGCAGTGCCAGAGGAGTTATCCCCTTAGGAGGCTATAGAGATAAAGGAAGTGTCAAAGGAGTTAATCCCTTGGGTGGATAGACAGATATAGGCAGTGTCAGAGGCGTTAACCCCTTGGGTGGCTAGACAGATATAGACAGTGTCAGAGAAGTTAACCTCTTTATCCACACACTCACTTACACATATATACACTCAGTCACTCACACTGATACACACACACACACACATCTACTGACACACACATGCTCACTGATACAGACACACATTCACTGACACTGACACACACACACACTGACATACGCACACGCTCACTTACACACACACACACACACACACACACACACACAAAGTCAGTTTTTAACTTGTCTGGTCCAGGCATATCTTGCTTTGAGCTCCTTGTGTGAACGAGGGACTGAGCCAATCACGGGAGGCTTCTGAACTCTTAGCCAAACAGGAGAGTTGAGACGTCTCACCTGATTGGCTGAGACCTCATTATATAAAACTCCCCCAACACAGAAAAGAAAAATAAAAGTGCCACCTCTGCCAGGGTGCCGGCTGGGGCAGCTGCCCCAGTCTGCCCCATTAAAGGGCCGGCTCTGATAAAAAAAAAAACTGCTTTTCCTGAGTTTGGAAAAGTAATTAACATACAGAATCCAGGTTTGGGTACATTAAATTTGGAAAAGCAGAACGGAAAGCGGACAACATGAGGACTGGCAAGAGTATTGGTAGGTTTTTTTTTGAAGAAAAGGTGGCAACTCTAGATACTTAGTTATAAAAAAGTGAGCAAAAACATCTTGCTTGCAGTGAGCCTTTAACTTCTACACAAAAAAGGTCTATCAGCACTCACTTTAAACTGTGCCTTTTGTTGGACTCCAGGTCCTATACAATAACTTCAGAAAAAACAATGCATCATACTGCACTCAACTAAGTGGGTTTTTTTGTTTCAGTGGCAACAGTCATGGCTTGGCAAAGACCCAACAGGTTTAAACCTTGTGACTTTGGTGAAAATAAAGACCCCACTTGCTTGGGTTCTATGTGATTCATTGTTTTTTCTGGAGTTTAGTTTCTATGTCTAGTTCAAGTGAACGTGCTTCTTCTCATGCACAGTAGGCACTGTCACTCACACCAGCAGCGGTACTGCACATGCGCACTAACCAGTCTTTGGTTTCTCAGAAGCTAGAGAGTTCCATTTATCCTGCGGCACACAGTTCAGGGGGGCAGCAGGATTGCCTCCCAAAATCATTACAAGCAGGACACTTGGGAGCCATTAAAGAGGGATTAAACTAAAAAAATGTTCAGGCATACATAAATATTTAGCCCTTTTCCAAACCAGAGGGTCTGAATGCACAGGTAGGGGTTTTCTACTTTGCGAATGTAAACCATCCAGGTAAAAAATTTAAAGTTTTCTTCCAAAAGCTTAACAGATTTGAAAGAGCAAGTTTGGCAAGCATGAACACAACAATGAAATGTGTTCTCTTATCTTAACCTTTATTGCCCTATTGGTGTCAACTAAAACAAGCTGACCATTCTCCAGGTGATGGCTCAATAAAAGCACAAATAGCTCTGCATTGGAAAGTATTTTCAGAAAACATGAATATTTTATCATTTAGTGACCAATTCTAAAAGTTTCATGACATCATCAGGGGGGAACATTTGGTGTTGTCTTTAAAATATATGGCATGGTCATGTTATGGCCAATTTAAACCAAATCTGTACTTTTATTGGAAATATTAAATATACTATCAGCAACTCCATTTCTGGCATCATAATATGGGGTAAGGTTGCATTTCATATTTGACTCATTTTAATCATTCTATTTTTATCATTGCCTCTTAGCTACTTTTTGGGAGTATTTATGGTCAGCAGTATAGAGTGCCTTCTTGTGAAAAACAATAGTGAGGTAAAAGAACCGAGAACTGGAAAGAAACCCCTGGACTTTGGGCCTAGCCTGCCGACACTATATCCTTCTTTGCTTTTGTATAGGATTTTGTGTCATTCCTATCTTAGGATAGGCTGTGATATTTTTTAAGTACTTTTAGGGTGCCATGTTACTGGGCCCTGGTGTTAACTCCCTGAAACGTGCCAGCCTTGTCTTGCTGCTAATGTAATAAGCAGATTGCAGAAATTCTGATTCCATTTAATGCAGATTTCTTCAATTGAAGGTATAATCTACAAACTAACATTGCAGATATTCTTCAACTGCAAGAAACAGATCATGGGATACAAAGACCTCTCAATTTGACACTCCTTCCCAGATGAAGGTTCCCTCTGTACTTTATTATTGATCTGTAAAACAATTAATTCTACTTGGGAAAGTTCATTGTATAGCAACCCAGCTCTCATCATACCTACCCACTGTATATTTTGATAATTGCTCCCTATGCAATCTAGTTGGATGAATAACTTGCTTCTACTTCCTAAAATAATATATTTGGAATTTCATTAGACGCTTTGCCTTTATGGTAGCATTTGAGTTAACCTGTGGAGGCCAAAGGGTTGCAGCATACTTCTCTGTATATATAAATATTACGTTTTACAAAAATTCCACTTAATAAGCATTTTCCATGTTAAGATAACATTACCTCGAATTGCATAATAAAATACATTTTTGCTATTCATATTTCCACAACATCAATTCTCTCCTTGTTAATAAAAGGAACATATTAACCAAAAGTCAGCACTTGCCCACTGGTAACATAGAGAGCCAACTCTCTATGTGCAGAAAGTGAAAGGCAGAACTTGCTGAGGTCTGAGACTAGCACAGACAAAATCAGTTCTGACAAGAGACAGGAAAAAGGGTGGATGAAATAAAGAGACAGACATAAGGGGAGAAGGGAGGAGAGAGGTGCACAAGGGTAGATGGAGGAGATAAACAGACAAATCTGTATGAAGACAGAAATGGCACAGGCAAGGTGTTTGGGGACAGAGATGGTACTGGCAAGCTGTTATGCCAGAAATAAAATCATTTTCAAAGCTGTTATGCCTAGGGTTGCCACCTTTTCTTCAAAAAAATACCGGCCTTGGTACTGTCTCCATAGACTTAACATTGGCCTTTTGTAAAATTTTTACCAGCCTGCTGGTAAAACACTGGCCAGGTGGCAACCCTAGTTATGCCATAAAGGTAATAATTTGTGCAATAGAGATATCTCACTATTAAAGACTTTGCCCAGGGCCCATGCAAATTACACATTTTCACATTTGAAAAGTAATTAATTTGCATATCATGCCACAAGTGATGTCATGAACAAGGGACACCATAGATCCATTTAAACCAACGTTTTCTGTTGATTTGTGCAGTCTTATGCAATTCTACTAATACAATGTATAAATCATTTCTCATAATTGTTTATTCTTTACATTCACAGGATAAACAATGTTTAGGTGAAATAGTAACACACAAAGCAGATTCAACTACAGTAGAAAATGGAGGGGGGGAAAATAGCTGTTATCATACTGGTTTAGTTGCAATAAAGCAGTAGGTCAATATTACATGAAAAAAACTAAGCGCATTTCTCTTACTCACCATTCCCCAATTCCCATGAAATATTGTACTTTTTGCTGGCGCTGTACTTTAGTAAGCTTAGCACACTGGAGCTGTTCCAAGAATTATCTGAGTTTCGCCGAAGAGCATTAAGTCCAAAAATTAGATGAAGTCCAGAGCAGTCAACAAAGTTATAGAGTTTGTCAAGAGACCTGGCTGGGAGGAAACAAAAAGCTTGTAAGGCACATCAGCATTTCAACCAAGAAACCCAACAGCAATTTACCAGACATGATACAAAGATTAAGTGCATTAGTGCAATGTTAGCTTCTGTTCATTCCTTAGGTTCTATGAATTGTGTGTGTTTGTTGGATCTTGCTCAGTAATGGTATTCCAGTAATGTTGTTTGTTGAAAAGCTCAATATGTATGTGTCTGTTAATGTCTTGTTAAAATTGGCCTCTCTTCCAAACATACATAACAAATTCATCTTTGCAATACGTCTCCTGAGAGTGCTGTTTTGGATTGTCTTGCAGACTAACCTTGTGACCTTATTCGTGGAATCAGGATTTTTTTAAAAAAATGTTTCTCACAAAGATATGACAAACAAATAAGATCCGTTCAGTAGAAGGGACTCGTCACAGTAGACATAACCTTCCTGTAAGTATTGTAACCAACCTGTTTCATAGAAGGTTCAAACTGTGAGACTAAATGAGGAGGAACATTATAATAAATAAAACATAATAAAAGAGCAGGAAGAAAGAGAGAAGTAGAAATCAGATGGTCATGCTAAATAACAGGGTGAATATGTTTGATATGGGAAAAAAGACAACATTATCTATAATATAGGTATTTTTAAAATAAGAGTCAAGCATGTTGTTTTTAAGAAATAAATGGCCACGTTATTATGAATAAAATGTGGCAATATTGGCTTTTAATTTCTTGTCAGAGATCAAATTTTAAAAAAGAAGAATTATCTGATCCCCAGTGACCTTTTACAATGTTGCAATATTTACTGCTTCAAGCGCAGTTCAAAAGACTACACAATGTAACATGTAAACAAGACAATCGTCCATTTGAAATGAAAATGTATCTCCAGTGAAATTTGTGAATTATAACACATGCACAGTTCACCAAGAAAGCAACATATTCTGCACACAGTCCAGCTGTCACATTATACAATAAAATCTTAGACAAGTCAGTAAAAAATGTATAAATCGGCAATCACAAGTGATTGGAAAAAAAAATTCAAACCGCATTTTACCCAACATAAAGTGTTATGAATAAGAGTTATTGACCATGAAATGTGTCAAGTGTTGTCATCCCAACTCTTGCCGCATATTTTTACAATTAACAGTCAGTGAGGAAGCTCTGGGCAGGGCGAAACAAGTCTGACATGAGCAAACCAGGAACTAGCGCAAGATTCAACCACCAGAGAGGAGATTCAGGACTCCGTTGTTATACAGCACTTATACGCGATTGTGACACTCGATGAGAGCAGTCACCACATGCACATGTAAGATTTTCAACCTGTTTTTTTTACCATAAAACAATTTTATACTATGTGAATTTCCTTCTCCTTGGATCACTACTGAATGAAAACTGTGAGGGGGAGTAGCACTGGAAGTCTAGGTGTATGTTATACACACACAGAAGATACAGAGGACATGTTTTAATTGAGCAGTAATTCCCTGCTCTGAATTAAGTGAGTGTAAAGTTATACACTTAAGATTCAAGTTGTTTGCATATATAGAGAGAGCACTATTGTTTTCCCTTTTTCTATATATCTCTTTGAGGAACATCCTGAAAAGGAAGATCGTGTAACATTATAAGAAGTTTCTGACAAGAAAAGCAGAATATAAGTATTCCATTGCATATAACATGTGGTGTATTTGTTGGTGTCATCTGTGTACAGCGCTCCATCTTTTCCTTCTTCTAATTTCTGCTCTAAGAGATGTTTAATGGAACCAGCACCTTGAATGTTTGTATCAGCTGATATATTAATAGAATGATGTAATCTGTATATTAGCGCCTGAGAACGCTCTCTTTTTTTCAACTGTTTTGCACATTTTTACAATGAAAATAAATCACATTTATAGATTTCGAAGTGCTGAATATGTATTTATTGTTTATCCAGTACCGATGGTCAATAGAGTTTTCAGAGCACCCGTTGTCCTGGGGATATTTCTGTTCATCTGTTCCTGATGTGTATATTATTTGATAGGGGAGCCAGGTATTTGTGTTTGTTTATGTTCAACATAAGGTGGCCTATCATCTAACAAAAACAAAACATCTTTACTTTTTCTTAAAAAGCAAGAGAGTTGTTGTTGAGAAGAGTTGTACCACTTGCGTGAGACCATCCATTCTCCCTTTTCCAAGTAAGAAGTGGACTAATCAAAGAAGCCCTTGGATCTATATTCTACATAACCCTGCCCAGACATTACATGCACTGATGAAAGACACTCGTCAACTTGCCACATCTCACATAGCAATACAAATATCTCAAGATCCTTCTTTGCTATTTGTGTATATTAAGTTTCACATAATATTTCAGTGAAAGAAGCCACTTAAATAGAGAACAAGAAAGAAGAAAGATGGGAAAGGCTAAGTTGTTATAAGACAAGAAAAATGATAGGGAGAAAAGAGAGAACACAGAACCGGTGGCAGACAAACCACAGACCATGACAAATTAAGGCATTATTATGAAAACATGGTAGACTAGTAAATAAAGGGTTCATATAGAATACTGCATGCCATATATATAATACATTGTTCTCATTATCTGCGTAGGATGTTTTAATATCAAGTGACCACTGAGTATATTTAAACTTTAATATCATTTTTAGGTTTCTATGAAAGACAAAGTAATCCCGTATTTAATGCTGTCTATTTTCCCTTATCTTTTCTCAGCAAGGCTAGTCTGTCATCTGGATTCCATCTTCTCCAGACTGCTGACACCTGATACATTAAAGGGCTAAGTGAATAACAAAATCAGTGCTGATGAAGCCCAGCTCTCTCTTTATCACCACTTACACCATCTCTGGAAGATTATGAGTGAATATAAATTGTATATACATAATACTGTAAAAAAAAATTACACTTGCTACATGTATAACCACTTTAGAGTTGGAGAGGAACTGGTCTGTAGATAAATGCGTTATGTATTTGGCAGTCAGAAGTAGGACACGACCTTGACTGGACCAAATCAAGATATGAACATTTCTATCTGTGTGCTAATTCGATCAAAATAACCTGATAATGACCTACATGTAAACAGATGAAATTCTCTTTTTCTGTTGCAATAAATAAATATATTTCCCATCACAGCACAATTTCAAATGAAATGTGTATATATTAATGAACAAATGCAATGCTTATTTGTTTAATGTTCTATAGACCTTGGACACTGGTGGCAAATCTTCTGTGCGTCCACAGACATCTTGGTTAGGGTTAGTATATTTTATGCATTTGTGTGCTACTTTTTCACAGGACACTTTGTGGTCAACAGGGACAGATGCTGATGAAAACACACGAGTTGTTTCCAGCCTTGTTATTATTGACAGAGCTTGCCCTCCTTGCTCGAGATTTTCATGGGATGGGCAAGATATCTTTATGATTTTCCCAAAGTAAAAATACTCTACAAAAGCATAATAATCAAGACACGGACTCTAAGAAGGTCTTTTCGAGCCAATTCTGACCATAATCAATAAAAAAGATAGGTGTGTACACTTCACTCTAAAAAGCTGAAGAAACATATTGTAGTTACAAAACATGATTAGAGGCTTTAGAAGCTAAATCACATAATGGTAGCCAGTGGCTGGCAGTTCCAAAGATACATGCAAAAGAAAGAAATAGACAACAGAGTCAAACAAACATGAGATGGTCAACTATATGGCAAATGAGGAAATTGTTATTTTCTGTATTTTTTGTTATTTTCTGTATTTTTGTTTATAAACCAATCAGAGAGAAATATTTAAGGTAGATGCCAGCATCATTTCACTCTCATCAATGGTATACGCTTCTCCCTTGAATCTGAGAAAAGAGGGGAAACAAAAATCATATGTAATCAAGTATCAGCCAACTGGCTATGAGACTGCTCAGTTGTATCTGCTTCCAGAATTACAATATTTTTATGAGATAATGTTAGGCTAAGTCTTTGTGGGTATACTTAAGTATGGATGGATGAATGGGTGGATGATGTCTGTACGCAAAGTCTTTTAACATGCTATGTCTTTTGGCTACAAGTTTCAGAACTCTTCCTTGGCTTATCACATCTATCTGATAACCCTCCGTTTGTATCTCACAAAGGTTAGTGCTTAGACCTCTGCTCTTCTCACTTTACAGTACCTCTCTTCAAACAAAAGGAACTCTTGGATTTTAATACAATCTCTATGCATTTGACACCTACTCTACCTTTCTATCTCTGATGCCTCCCTCTCTCTTGTCACTGTCTGCCTGACATATATTCCAACCACTATATAAAACATAACATTTTAGAATGAACAATCTCCCCTCACTGAAACTCTACCCCATCCAAAAATGTACCCTTACCATAGATAACTCTGAAAAAAAAAACTACTGTGTGGATTGCACCGTTCTATAAATCTTGACACTTTGCAGTGCGATAGAGGGACCTCCGGGAGATTCCCCCACATTTATCAGGTGCAAAATTTGTCAGGAGTCTGCTTCATTCAAAGGCGCACATGGCGATAGCGCCATTATTTGGCACTATCCGCGTGTGCCCCACGTTTATTTGGGATTTGGGTGCAAAATAAGAACTGTCCCTCCTTAAGAGGGACACTCGGGAGGTATATCCTTTTTAAGGGTCATAGTTTGAATCTCACTGAAAAAGTAACTCAGCAGTACATCCACTTACTTTCATACTTACTCTCTACTGTGCATCTAAGCTGTCAGTGATAATAATTAAAACAAAGCATTGTTTTAACTTGACAAACACACTGCTTTTCTTCTCCACCAAATAATCATTTTTATGCTAATCTCCGTAATCTCAAAGATTCAAAAGTGAAAAATAAGTACTTAAACATGAATACTAAACAGATGACCCTGTGCGCATTTGTTTTCCTTTCACAATACGATTATTGTAATTTACAGCTACCAAGAGATAAAGGAGGTCCAAGCAATGCAAGAATATGGCTCATGAAACGCAGACCATATTCTGATTTACATCAAGCAGGGCAGGGTAATAAGTAATGTGTTTATTTGTCTGAAGGGATCAGAGAGACTCATGTCTGGCAGGAACTCTTCTTGGCATGCTGTGTTTTTAATTCAAAGTCCAGCATTACATTCAAGATGTTTTCTTTATCACTGATTGTATGTGTTCTCTACGGTCATAGAGCTGCTCTCAGAACTCCTCCTTTACAAATCCTTGGTAGTCTTTTTTTTTTTTTTAAAGAGGGACTAAACTCTATTGATGAGTTTCTATTCAGACAGAATGTAATGTCGGATTAAAAAGTCTTCTGAATGATGTCCCAATGGAGCACCACTCAGAAGCAATTTTATTGAGAAGTTAAATAGTCACCATGTCACTGACCTGGCAGTGAACACCTTAAGCAGGGGAGGAGATTATCATCATCCAATGAGTGTGCTGTAAAATTTACGCACACACACCAATGGCGGGGGAAAGACAGTCACTGTACACTCTCTACTGTCACAACGGGGGATGTGGCCTTCTATCTTGTTACAACAATGGTCGTTTAGTTCCTTTTCAATGCACTAATTTAGACAACCTTATTAATAAATGTCTCCAGACATCGATGAATATATAAATAATGTAGAAACTTGCTTGTGAATGTGCATGAGTGTCAAAAACAAATTATAGATTTAACTGCAACATGTACTATTCCTTGGTTAATTAAACTGGTCTAATACGTGAATTCCATCATTCGTCTGAATGTTTCCTGTGTAGGACTTTTCATATTATCTGTTTCAGGTTAGACCTAAGCTAGTATGGTTATTTAGTCTTCTTTTATCCCTGTTCAAACTACTCCATTTTTCTAAACATAAAGAAACATTTATGAGGCCCCTTGGGATGTTCCACGTAAAGCTAAGACCTTGCCCTGCATCACCGATTGAAGTTGAAAGTATGGACAATGTCATGTATAAACGCTGCCTATGATGTCTAAAAATCTTCCATTAGTTTGGCTCTTGTGTAAGCACACTGGTAAGCATATTGTGCCTTTCAGATGATCTCTGGTACTGCTTTACAATACAGGAATATCATAAGAACATACAGTACAACTGTTATTGTGTGCAACACCAGATATACTGATCACAAAAACACCTAATTCCTAAAGGAATAACATGTGATTCAGTTCTAACAGACCACTCAGAACGAATGTGCATTTAACCACTAGTTAAGCGGTAGACGTTTTTTTAAACGCTGTTAATTCCAATAAAAATATTAATTTTACATTGAGAAACTGGGTGTGTAATAGCCACCCTAGTCCCCTAGCATTTACTCCTCTCCCCCACAATTCCCCTGGTCCTTAAATAATAAAACGATTCCCCACTCCTGGGACCAGGGGAATGTGCAATGACCCTGGCCCCTATATAAAATGAATTAATGGTCCTTATAGGGCCAAGGGTTAGCGAAATGCCCCATGTCTCATTAAATACATGATTTTGGACCCATGGGGCTGCCCTAATTCCCCTGATGCCATACAATGAATTAAATACATATCTTCAAAATTACCCTATTTACTCCTTCCCCTACCTCTATCTTGCCCAGGTAGGGGCAAAACTCCAAAATTATTCTTAAAGCTTTTTTTTTTTTTTTTTTTTTTTTTTTAAATCCACCCATTGAGTGCCGTGAGGGTGGGCAGTGAAAATTGTTTTCCCCTGAGACCAGGGGCATGTTGCTAGTTCCTGGTCCCAGGGGGAAGAGAATTATAAAAGTTATGGGACCTGAGGCATGTCAACAGCCCCTGGTTCCACATTTAAGAGATCCAGGGGGGTGACTATGTTTAATATTTAAGGGAAATGGGCCATTGTCACATTCCCTGGTGCCAGGACCATTAATATACATATTTAAGGGACCTCAGGTGAGCAGTAATTTTAATGAGGTATTTTGCCGGCCTCAGGGGTCATATTTATTTTATTATTTTATTGGACCTTTAGCAGTTGGGTAGCCCCTGGTCTCGACATTATTCTGGAGGCACCAGTTTTGGCACCACACACCAGCAATTTGTAGTGGGTTATCTTAGTACATAGCTATCGGTATTGTTTGTTTGTATTAAATGTACCTGATTACAGCTTAGTTTTTCTTTTTCTAGTTTTTCTATCTGAGCACACCTTCTAATTACTTTTAACATTCTAGATCCTGTGCACGATGGAGTCATAGACAGGCATGGGATTTATGAGCAAATGAGTAAAAAAAAATGTACATATGCATGTATGTGTAACTATGGTCATGTAATGGAAATACTACATCAAATGTTTGTTTGTTTTCTAAAAGAAACTTAGGGATACAAGTAAAAAAAGCTATCAAGGAGAAAGCATTTCTCTTAACACATATATATATAATAAATTGTG